>CM068371.1:9904919-10504919 GCA_034769895.1 Magicicada septendecula | reverse complement strand
ACTGTGCTGCAACATCCCAGAACGATCTCGCCGTTTCTGAAGCTGACGAGGCCCTTAGAGTCTCCCGACTGTGCTGCAACATCCCAGAACGTTCTCACCGTTTCTGAAGCTGACGAGGCCCTTAGAATCTTCCGACTGTGCTGCAACATCCCAGAACGATCTCGCCGTTTCTGAAGCTGACGAGGCCCTTAGAGTCTCCCGACTGTGCTGCAACATCCCAGAACGTTCTCACCGTTTCTGAAGCTGACGAGGCCCTTAGAGTCTCCCGACTGTGCTGCAACATCCCAGAACGATCTCGCCGTTTCTGAAGCTGACGAGGGCCTTAGAGTCTCCCGACTGTGCTGCAACATCCCAGAACGTTCTCACCGTTTCTGAAGCTGACGAGGCCCTTAGAATCTTCCGACTGTGCTGCAACATCCCAGAACGATCTCGCCGTTTCTGAAGCTGACGAACCCCTTGAAATCTCCCGATTGTCCTACAACATCCCGGAACGTTCTCGATGCGCAGTTCCTGCACTCATAAATAAAGGACTACATTTAACCGCGAGTACTCAGAAGGAAAGTGATTAAAAACGAGTTATCTGAAGGCTTAGGTCGGACAATAACCCTCGTTTGAATTTAACACATCGCGTTTCAATCCGTGCATGTCTTCAAGTGTAAATTAAACTAGTTTTACATTAAATACAAACTTAACGCTAGTCGAGGTTCGTTCACTCAGAGGCGTGAGCCGTCAAAAAATTAATAAACCACTACCATCTACAAGGTTAAACACAACTACTGAAAAAAACTATAAAAACAAGATCCGCTACTTTCCCTGTACGTCCGCAGCATAGAACCGGGAAACACAACCACACTGATACACAAAGATCGGTGTGGTTGTACGAAACATGTGTCGTACGAGTAAATACAGGTGTTGGCAAAAACATTTACATCGTTAATAAGCCAAAAAAACGACTGTTTGTGCCAATTAAAAGAAACCAACTGTACAAATTAAAGAGGGGGGGGGGGGGTAACTACAACAGCTGGCTTAACAAATCTGCACTGAGGCGACAAGACAATAAGCAAAACAGCAGTCAGTCAGCTGGAAGAATACAACAATAAGGAGAAAGCATGTCAGAAAGCGATCACAAAGGGGACAACATGTTTGTTATGATGCTCGGAATTGTTTCCCCTCTGTCAACCGACAGTTCTCGGAACTGTACTACGCGTCACGGCAAACGGTACCTAGCCTACTGAGCGGTATCACACAAACAAGACGCCCGACAAACTTTACGAGCCCCATTCACTTTCGAATCAGTCGGCGAGCCCTTCCGCCAAATCAACTCCCCAACTGGCTCGCCTGTTGCCGTACACTTGCGAACCGGTCCGCCCGGTATAGCCTACCCTTTCTTAACAGTGAACTGAAAATACTATTTTCAAAATTTTCATTATGCACCCTAGTAAAAAAGATATACTTTGTGTAGCTGTCGCAGCACTATCGTGCTTTCACGAGGAAAAAAATTGGTATGGAGAACCATAGATGACTTCCATGTTCTAAGATTTATATTTAAAATGATTTTCGAAATGAAATATTTCTACAGAAACTAATTCGTTCTTCAGAAGTACTGTGGTCACTAACGTATACCACCTCAAGTTAGCGCAATCGATTTTCACTGCTGAAACGTCTGGTTTTGCAAAAAACATTGGACCACGGCCAAACAGGAATTTTAACAACAAACTACTTCTTTGTTGCCGATAACGTAGTACACATATAAAAAATCATCCCCTCCCCCTTCAACTACGCTTTTCATTCTTAAATATTTCATCTATCTTTCTACAGTCGGTTATTATGACCTTCTTTTCAGCATACTTTATTTATCAAAATGAAATACTTTACTCTTGTTAAAACATAAAACGCAGCAGGTACACTACCACTTCCTCTTAACCGATCTTCACCAAAATCAATAGGACTTGAGTCCTCTACAACTCAGGCACATACGCAAAAATTATATGATTCTGTTTGAATTTGCGGTAGATACAGTGTTGCATTAAAGTACCCAGTATACATTTCAACCCGGAAACTACAGAGTGCAGTGTTTAATAACTTCTTACTGCTTCACAAATCCGCTTAAGACCACTGCTAACAGTATTACTACGGTAAACAGGACAAATATAGAAAACATCATGACATCTACCAACATAATATTTATAGCAAGCAAATTATACATAATACGATGATTACTACATAATACGAGGAAAATAATACAATACTGATAGTATCTCTGTGCGGTATAACGCTGGCAGTGCGAAGTATGCCGGAGAGGAGAGAGTACAGGTGTATGGAACACACACACACACTACGCGCGCGATGTTGCACAATTATCCATGTTCACTTTCTCCTACACATGTAGTTGTAACTGCGCGAGCTGTGTAAGTTACTATCTCTTCACCCGTGAAGAGACGGTTGGGGGGGGGGGGCACAAACGGTAGATAAAACGAAACGAGAATTATGACGACGGTTCTGAAACTTGGAATCCGGAGAAAGAAAACAACATCTGACTAGGATACGATCTGTTAATGCTACAGACGACGGAATAGACTGTACAGTACTATGAAGCCAGTCGTGTAAAGAGTTGAACATTTTTAATGTCCAACATCGTATTGCTGAAAACAAAGAGAAATGAATTGCTCATCTGAGGATGGCAGGTTGATTAAGAAAGTTTGGCACTACAAGCATGTTGGACAGCGTAGTATAGGACGAGCTAGGAAGCGTTGGTGAAGTGGACGTATAGAGATGCGGGATGCGACCAATGTCGTAGACAAAGAGAAATGAATTGCTCATCTGAGGATGGCATGTTGGACAGCGTAGTATAGGACGAGCTAGGAAGCGTTGGTGAAGTGGACGTATAGAGATGCGGGATGCGACCAATGTCGTAGACAAAGAGAAATTGATTGCTCATCTGAGGATGGCAAGTTGACTAAGAAAGTTTGGCACTACAAGCATGTTGGACAGCGTAGTATAGGACGAGCTAGGAAGCGTTGGTGAAGTGGACGTATTTATTTGGGACCGGAACAGGTGATTCGCCTAGTCCCTCGTAGAAGAAGAAGAATCACGAAAAATCGTCTTCTGCTACTGCTACAGCGTTAGGCACACCATATTGCTTGTTACGGTACGTCAGAAGACCCAGTGCCCGGATAATCAGGGGTCTACTGTAGTTATATAGGGGTTTTTTTTAATGGGAGAAGAGAATCCGGAGAGGTAGTACACTTCTGTACCGGGTAGACTGGGCAGTGATACTCAAGAAGTGATGTCAACCCCCAAAGGACCCCTCAGCCTCTATCCAGCCAAAACCGTACTGCGTGGTCAATGTGTCACATCCAACAAGAGATTGCCCTGTTAATGCAGACCAGTACGGGTCTGGACCGGAAGGTCGATATTCCTAGTGGAGGGCAGCAGTAACCACCAGTACCAAGGTAAGGCGTACCTGTATCGGCTTATTGTTGACATATTACAGGTGTGAATACTACGCGTACAGAGAAAACCAGTCCCTTTAGTTCGGTAACACAGCCAGTTTATGGGAGACAACCCAGACAGAAAACCGGTCCCTTTAGTTCGGTAAGACAGCCAGTTTATGGGAGACAACCCAGACAGAAACCAGGTGCCTTTAGTTCGGTAAGACAGCCAGTTTATGGGAGACAACCCAGACAGAAACCAGGTGCCTTTAGTTCGGTAAGACAGCCAGTTTATGGGAGACAACCCCGACAGAAACCAGGTGCCTTTAGTTCGGTAAGACAGCCAGTTTATGGGAGACAACCGAGAAAAAAACCGGTCCCTTTAGTTCGGTAAGACAGCCAGTTTATGGGAGACAACCCAGACAGAAACCAGGTGCCTTTAGTTCGGTAAGACAGCCAGTTTATGGGAGACAACCCAGACAGAAACCAGGTGCCTTTAGTTCGGTAAGACAGCCAGTTTATGGGAGACAACCCAGACAGAAACCAGGTGCCTTTAGTTCGGTAAGACAGCCAGTTTATGGGAGACAACCCGGACAGAAAACCAGTCCCTTTAGTTCGGTAAGACAGCCAGTTTATGGGAGACAACCCAGACAGAAAACCGGTCCCTTTAGTTCGGTAAGACAGCCAGTTTATAGGAGACAACCCAGACAGAAAACCAGTCCCTTTAGTTCGGTAAGACAGCCAGTTTATGGGAGACAACCCAGACAGAAAACCGGACCCTTTAGTTCGGTAAGACAGCCAGTTTATGGGAGACAACCCAGACAGAAAACCGGTCCCTTTATTTCGGTAAGACAGCCAGTTTATGGGAGACAACCGAGACAGAAAACCGGTCCCTTTAGTTCGGTAAGACAGCCAGTTTATGGGAGACAACCCGGACAGAAAACCGGTCCCTTTAGTTCGGTAAGACAGCCAGTTTATGGGAGACAACCGAGACAGAAAACCTGTCCCTTTAGTTCGGTAAGACAGCCAGTTTATAGGAGAAAGCCCAGACAGAAAACCGGTCCCTTTAGTTCGGTAAGACAGCCAGTTTATGGGAGACAACCGAGAAAAAAAAACCGGTCCCTTTAGTTCGGTAAGACAGCCAGTTTATAGGAGAAAGCCCAGACAGAAAACCGGTCCCTTTACTTCGGTAAGACAGCCAGTTTATGGGAGACAACCCGGACAGAAAACCGGTCCCTTTAGTTCGGTAAGACACCCACCAGTTTATGGGAGACAACCCAGACAGAAAACCGGTCCCTTTAGTTCGGTAAGACAGCCAGTTTATGGGAGACAACCCAGACAGAAACCAGGTGCCTTTAGTTCGGTAAGACAGCCAGTTTATGGGAGACGACCCAGACAGAAACCAGGTGCCTTTAGTTCGGTTATACAGCCAGTTTATGGGAGACAACCCAGACAGAAACCAGGTGCCTTTAGTTCGGTAAGACAGCCAGTTTATGGGAGACAACCCGGACAGAAAATCGAGCCGGACATTAAGCCCGAAGGTGGTAGGTAGCCCCACCAACGTCTTACCATGCAATACGCTAGTAACATATCCAGGGGACGTATTAGTTACTAAACTATAGCAAGAAAGATGTAACCGATGATTTTTTTTTTAATAGTAGACTACAGTCAATACTGTGTTGTACGAAGGCTTACACGGCCGGTGTCGTTTTGATTAAAACTAACTCCCGGGCTGTTTGGCCGTGGTCCGAAGCTTCTGACAAGACCAGACGTTTCGGCAGTACCACTGACTGCCATCTTCAGTGAAAACGAGTCAACGCTAACGTGGGAAGGTTTAACCACAGTACTGTGCTCCTAACGTACTACATCCCACGTTAGCGTTGACTCGTTTTCACTGAAGATGGCAGTCAGTGGTACTGCCGAAACGTCTGGTTTTGTCAGAAACTTTTGACCACAGCCAAACAGCCAGGGAGTTAATTTTAATCAAAACTGTGTTCCACTATTCGTCAGTTCTCACTTCGGTGACTCTCTGGTCACTTCTACGTAATCGTGGAAAAGGCGAGGCATACAGAGACAACTCAACGTTCTCGTTACTACGCGTTAACGCACCTGCATTACACGCGGATCTTTACCCGGAAAATACACACACTGACGATGAATATCCGGCCAAGTCTGTGCGTGACTAAGCGCAGTGTCTGACGATGACGCAACACAAACGAAACAGTGGCCAGCCAGTGTATTAAATTAAACTGTTGGAATTGCGTTAAATAAACCACTTACGCGACCAGGCCTTAACTTTAGGTTGGGGTTGCAATATTCTAAAGTGAATTCGAATATTTTTAAAGTTCCCCATCTACTGAGACGACAATTATATCATAATCCTGCTCGACAGCACCGTTTAATACGATTTTGTTTAACAGGATTATTTTGCCATCAAACATCAAACGCCTTATTCAGCCAACAAGCCAAGACATTTTACAACGCATTATCACGGATTTATAGAGATTATCCTTTTCCATTAATACGAACGCTGTCGCATGCTTTTTGTTGTCAAGTGATGTGAAAAACTAATCTTCTTGTTATCAAAAGATGGCGCGATAATCAATACTGTGACAAACCAATCTGTATAAGGTATAAAAAAATCTCGGTATGGAGAACCATACATGACTTCCATGTTCTAAGATTTATATTTAAAATCATTTACTTGAATTCGGTTAGATAATTTCTAAAAAAAATTCCAACCCTCAAACTATTTTCACTATTTACGGAGGTTTTTGTTATTATGGGGCAGTCGTGTAATATAATGCTATTGTCGAGTCACTTTATCTAATTACTAAGGTATCTTATCCTTCAAAATGAAGTACTTTATTCAACATCAAAAAGGCAGATTTCGAAAAATTACCCCCTCCCCTTCGACTGCTCTTTTCATTTGTAGATATTTCATCTACCTTTCTACAGTGGATTATTATGACCTTCTTTTCAGGATATTTATTTATCAAAATTAAGTACTTTACTCTTGTTAAAACGTAGCAGGTAAACTACCCCTCCCCATAACCGATCTTCACCAAAATCAATAGACTTTGCGTCCTCTACAACTCGGGCACATATGCAAAAATTTATCTGATTCTGTTTGAATTTGCGGCAGTTATCGTTAGCCATAGAAAAAATTCTACACAAGACACACAGACACTTTTCGTAAAATGACTTTTCTTCATGTTTTGAGGGTAGTAGAATCAGAATCAGCCCTTATCTCGAACACGATTTTTTTCGCCATCACCATATTTCCATTTCCTTATGGAAGATGGATGTAAAAATAGCACGACTCTTTAAAACCGTCAGTCAGTCTTCACTCGTAATCGCTTCCAAAGCGAGACCATGTGTTTCGCACCCATCTCCAGTGTGGACGTTTTTCCCAATGTTAATGTGGAGAGTGTAAATCACCCAACTCTAAATTGGTACCGGGTCTTATCAAACTGACGAGCCACACTGCTCTTCTAGTGTATCGTATGACTAAAACAATGTGCTTTACATATATCAATCCTTCTCACTATCAACGAGTGAGTATAAAAAGGGGGGACTTAAAACAATTAATCGCTTGTGACTCACAAATAAAAGTAAATGTAGTGTAGCCTATACTTTTTAAAACAGCAAATGACAATTGTACACAGCAACAGGTGTAAAATTAAATATACGTTAATTTACATACAAAATAAAAACATAAATTTTGGTTGTGCAAATACTTCGACAACCCGTCGTGTTGTATCTTTCAATGCAACGAACAAAACCTGCGTCCACAATGTATTAAAAAAAATCTTCGCCATGTGTTGGCGAAGGTTGAAGATGGGAGAACAGGATCTCCCGAAACATGTCCCTAAAGGAAAAAATACATCTTGAGGTAAAATAGTTATAAGTATTATAGTAAAAAAAATCTGTATACGTCACCTGGTTATTTAGTTCGATGTATTTCCGACACACGCCATGTGTTCGATTCCTACAGCAGTTAATGAGGACAATTTAAAATACAAAAATAAAGCAACGAAATCGTTATGGCGGCGACACAAATCATTCGACCGGCTACGAAATCAATAATTCCGAACAAGTCTATTTTGCCAACGACAGCATGTCACCTGTAATCGCCGCCTTTTTTCCCCAAACACAATCATATCATTTGTGGAACTTGTTCAGTGCCATGGAGTATTCTATGACAAAAAATTATCTCCAACTCACGTATGGCCATGTCACTGTTGATACATAATGCAAAGTAGTCCCAAGAGTTTCTCGTCTGGAACGTGTAAGGAATGACGTAATATGGGAAAGAACAAATAGAAAAGAAACTTTAATATAAGATATAAAACGTAAACAGCTTTTCTGGTATGGACACCTAATGAGAATGAGTGAAGAAAGAATACCTGAGTGTGTTCAAATACAGATCTAGCAACAGAAGAAAAAGAGGCAGACCTAGATTAAAATGGATAGAAGGGATCAAAAGGAGTATAGAAGGAAAGAATCTGAAGAATGAAGATACACAGAATAAGTTGACATAGAAACTGAGATGCGGGATGCGGAAGTAGCTGTGGGATCCCCGCCAATATATATAGTCCCAAGACGGTAATTAAAAATAAATTTTGTTTTTCCTATTTCGATAATTCCTGAGAGTACTCGGATACTTTAAACATTCGTGTCGAGTACAATGATGGGCATTCCCGTTCTATTCACAGTTCGAGCCCACTGATGAAACTGAGCAACTTCATCATTTTCTAGCATCACATTGACAGTTGCCGGAGAGCTTTAAACCGTTAGCATTACACAAGACATTGTCGTGTCAGCATCGTTTCCAAGTCCCCTAACCTACTACACATGTACTTTGGACTACACAATGTGAAGCTGCTACCAGCGTCCAATAAATCTGACTGAGAGCAAAGTGCCACTCTGGTTGAGACGCGGGACACTAACTTTTCCTCACGTTTTCCAACTGTCAAAAGAACAAGAGGATATGTTAGCGCCCCTGACCGCCCTTTTTATAAGCACGCTCAATACCAACTCACAGCGGTATAATTTATATATAGCGGTAATATATAGGGCCTATATACATAACAACTAAAAATAAAACACAACATAAAGAGATTAACGTAACGAAAAGACTGAATCAATAGTGTATAAAAAATCAGGAAATTGGGCACCTACAAAAGTAGATTTTATAACAAACGTCTAAAACATTTATCATTGGAATAAAATCGAAGAAGTTCTTTTATTGTAAATAATGAAATATTGACATAAAACCATTGTGAGCTCTGTTATGCAATACATATTTGTTATTACTTGATGTAAATGTATATAAACACATTGTAATTCATATAAGGAAAAAAAATAAGCATGTAGTATTACACAACTGTAATGGAGCATGCTGTAAAATAAAATTATTAAAAAAAAATATATATAGAAGACGCGCGAAACGAGAGACAGCTTTCTACAACCTGCAGTAACTAAAGTTGAACCATTCATTTTTAATCTTGTTATTTGAACTGGCAGTCTCTGTAACTCCAACTTCGTCGTGCTTCTTCGCTAATCTGCTAAATGTCATGTTCTGGACAAAGCCTTTCAGTGTTCCCACCTGAACCATTTCGTCGTGGTTTAGGGCTTGAGAATGGTGGAAACATTGAAAGGCCTCGTCCAGAACATGACATTTAGCAGTTTAGCAAATAAGCACCATTAATTTTTGTTTACAGATCTCTGCAAAACTGTCCGATAGCTCGTTGTCGCTCTGTGTCGTGTGTTCGAAGCCACTACGAAGAAACAGCGACACGAACTGACTGACTGTCCGATCAAGTACACACGGACTGTTCCTGTCATATAAAATTTGCTGCGTGTAGGCATACTATACGTGGATCTGAGGATCTCAACTTTACACAGTATCCACATTAGTGGGTTGGTCCAGGGTGACGGTGTGTCTGCTGTACGAACACACACAAGCGAATTCTTTACGTGACCCGTAGTCCACAGACTAGCCGCAAAAACAAACGTAACGATCCGACATCTTTCTGCGAAGTTCGTGCAAAGTGTTAGACCAGCCCGCTAACGTATTCTTTGCGTCATTCTTGAATTAACGCAACAGTCAGATTTGAATCTGGCAAAGTTTAAAACAAGAAAGTTAATGCATAACCTTTACTGACGAGGAAACTTGAACAGATCAATGACAGCGTGCAGATTATTATCATACACGACGACGAAGACGATCAGAAAACGAATAACACCTTCTCGGTGTACACACTAATCAGTAACACGACAGACAGAAGAAGGAAGAGAACACAGAGACAGATAGAGTACGTTGTTGTGGGCTAGAAGATATCCGCTTACCTGGCGACTGTGACGTCTGACTTGCGAATGCGATCGATGCCGTGGCCTGCGTATTTCCGGCGGCACGGCGGACGCAGACGTTGGCTGAGTCGTCGGTCCCAACGCCATGGCTGCCGGCGGCAGTGGTTCCACAATGACGCCGGACGGCGATTCCGGCACAAGCACTGAGTACCGTTTGTTCGGTATCACTATAGCCGATCTGGTGCTCTTGGTACGACGTAGCAGGCGCAGCATCTGAGCCTTGACGGTGGCGGCGAATGGCATCGCCTGCCCTCCGGAGGCGGGAGCAGCGGTCCCCGGCGGCCCGGCGCTGCTCGTGCTGTGGTGGCGTTTCTTCTTCGACGTCGGCTGTTGATGGTGATGGCTGTTGCTGCTGGTGGAAGACGCCGGCAGTCTGCTTCCGCACACCACATACATCAGTGCTGACTACCTTTGTACATCGGTCGGTGGACACGGCACTGGGACCGGCCTAGCACTACACCGCACCACACACTGCCTTCTTAATCCAATCACCGCCAATAATATTCTCCAACTGTTTACATTTAAAACAAAACCAGAGGATTCCAAACTAGGATCTCTTACGGTCGGATAAAATAATATATATTATTTAATTCTTTTCCTTTTCGCCAAAAGGCTTTTTGTTCAACTTTTCGTTGCGCTTTTGTAAACGTTAGGCCTAAGATTTGTTAAGAATAATTCGACACAAACAATTAGAACACTACTTAGTTAAAAAAACTGCATCCGCGTGTCTGATACTCTGCTATTTAATAAAACGTTAAGACCGAACAATAAAACTGACCAGAACTGTTACTGCGTCCACTTTACTGTTCACACATGTCGTCATACGGAAATTATCTGCAAATCATCAACAAACACGAACTAAAATTATATTCATATGCAATAAAAAAATGTTGATTTGTACTCTTTTGAGACCATTAATAGAATTACGCGTTTTCTTATAGAAAAAGACTCCACTACATCCAAGTAACCACTGTTTTGAGTTACACGCTCAATTAGGCCTATATCGCAAGTCTAAGAAACAAATTAGACGTCTTACAAGATATCTAAAATTTCTGTAATTTCTGTTCGTTCTGTAATTTCATGCCACTAAAGAAATTTAAATTAATGTTAACGAAAAGAAAATTAATGGTAATGAAGAACGAACTGAAACAATCCTGATGTACAAACTATTAAGACTGGAATAATGGTAAGTACAACGAATTATCGTATATCACATTAAACACGGTACTACTGAACGGTAACTATGGTGATGACGATGGCTTTGTACACTCAAAACACTGCACACACGACCGACCCCAACGGATATACGGCTCGACAATACCAGTACGCACGGTTCGACACTGTGACCGCCGCCGCTATTGAAAACGTATTCAACGCTGATGTAGAATCAACACTGCGGCCGCAAAACGACACTGCTTCTTCTTCTTATTCACCTTCACCTTCACCTTCTCCGATATCGATCACGAATACAAACGATATTTTTTTTATCGTACCAGCGAGCCGCATATAAACACATACAACAACAAACTGTTAGAAAATACGAGGACGCAGACAAAAACACACCCACACGACTTTTGTTATTCGCTTTCACGATTACGGCATCATAAATATTTTAACCGAACGATTGGGCCTAATCATGTGGTATAGATAACGCGAAGACGGACACAGGGACCCCGACTTGGGGGCCTTCACGGTGCGTACTGAGTGTTGTGCTGTCGTTGCGACCTCCACACCGCATATTCCCTCTCACTCACGGAGGAGAGGGGGAGATTCCTACTACTCTCCTCGCCGACTGCTGCTACTGCTGCTGCTTTATCAACAACACCTCGCACAACATATTTTACCTTTATTGTTGCCAAAATAACCTCTCTCTCTCTCTCCAACCCCAATTTGCCAGTTCGCGATCAATATCAACGACAAAAAATACAGAAGAAAGAGAAGACAGGTGCGTACTTACGCGTTCCTTGCGACCACCTGCTCATCTCCGCCTGCTGCACACTGTTTACAATTTTACTGCTAAAGTTTTCTTTATAGGATTCTACACTTGTCCAGTTGTACAGATGAAATTTTTTTTTTGCAAAAGGTGATACTTATGGGGCCCCAAAGTGTTCTTTGCACAAACAATAGGCCTGCAATAAGTGTGACTCACGAGAAGGCTTGGGGAACAGTTTTACGGCCTCTTCTTCTACCTGCAAGTATTGCCTCACTTTCATCATTTTGGAAATGGAGGAACTACTAGGTCTAGTTCCTTATAACTCAGCTGATACGTCTCAATATAGATCATTGTTCAAATCACGTACACGCGTATACAGTTTACCGTTAACAATGCACAAACTTACGTACCTACACATCTCTCTCTCTCTCTGTAATGTACCCACTGCTTCTCTCACGTCTACCTTCAACTGCCCTCTCGACAACACTCTAATATAGCCTACATGAAAAGAAAAACATTTATTTCAACCACTTATTTCACGTTAATTACATACAACTGAACAATATTAAATATTATACAAACCAAATTTTGTACGGTTGACATTTAGTTTTGTATGTACGCGCGCGCCCAGTGTGTTTCGTGTAGATGGGAGTTTTCCTTCGTCTATACTGTACGTTTACATATCAAATGAAACGCGCGCGTGTGTATATTGTTCATGTGTACGTATATTGTGTAGGCCAATAGAACAATATTCGTGCTGCTATCGTTTAGTCTTTTGTTAGTTGTGTGTTTGTGCGTGTGTGAATTCCGCACGTGTTACTGAGCGTGAAATGTGAACTATTAGTTTGCAACGGCTCAATACTAGAAGTTTTTTACAACAATGACTGCAGATGTGTCAGGTATAGAGGAGTTTGTAAAATACCCTTCTTGGGTTTATTTTTATTGAAACCTAATTGCTCACTCCAGATATTCATTTCGGCCCAGACGTGTCACTTTTCTTTTTCGCGGTTTTCCAGAGTTGGACGTCTCAAAAATGCAATACCATTTTTTCTCGTCTAACTTTAATGGTTTACAATATGCTCCCTGAGCTGCAGATCAGCTCACTATTTTCAACGAAGTACATTTATTATTACATAAATTTTGATATTAGATAACTTTTCTCAATTCTGGGAAAAATTACAAAAGTCCCATAACTTTAGTAATATAACAATTTTGTAAAGCACGCAGTCATACAATAAATACTAAAAATTCGATTTGGATTACAATTCCTTATAGTCAGACTACCTGTTGGATTTACAAAATGTTTTCAAATTTCTGATCTCTTTTTTGAGGAGCCCTGGGGTCACAAAGTTTTGAAGTTTCCAAAAGTTAAACTCTAATCCTATTTTAATTTGATACCCCACACGAATTTTTGCGATTTTATCAAAATTTTCACCTACTTTTTGCGTTCAGAAATTTTCAAAAATAAACACTACACTCAGATTGTGGTTACAATTCCCTTTATTTGATACAACAAATGGGCTCTTTCGATTTTTTCACAATTTTGCCCCTGCCCTCCCTACTTTTCTGTGATCAGTCCCAGAAACATAGGGTTCTGTAGGGTAAAAGCATAGACATGCACGTAAGTTATCGTCAGACAGACAGACAGTCGAGTTCCAAATGAGAATTGGTACAGGGTGCTCTCAACACAATACTCGTCCGTTACTACAGCAGCCTCTATTGTATCGTACTAGTTTACTCCGTGGCAAGACAAGAGCTAACTGTTTAGATGTACCACTGCGAAGCGGAAAATATTTTTAAATATACATGACAGTAATATTTCATTTATTTTCTATGTACTTTAGACGTCTCAACGGCTGTTTGTATGTGAAGGAACGGGCGGCGGCAGCGGTTGGGGAGGGATGAGCGTGCGTGCGCGAAAACAATGGCTACAGTACTTGAGGTTAATGGGAAGTTGTATAGGGAGTTGGATCCATGTCTAACTAAAATTAATGTTTCGCGCTACACAGAGGTAAGACCACACCAACGCGTTAATCACTGGTCCCTTTCTGCCTCTATACTTATTCATTTTCGTTTACTTAAATACGCCTTTGCAGTGTCCTAAAACTACTGTACCGACCACACACAACACTAGCAGCGGAGATTACAATTCAAACAAGAGAAGAGCCGTTCCCTACCCAATGCAAAAAGAGTGTTAACGGGGGCCTCACAGACAGCGTACAAACCACTTCGTGTTTTTGAGACGGATTCAGGCGGGTGTATACTGCTTTCTGCGTTCACTAAAGTAAGTTAACCAATGTGTGGGACCATCAGGAGAACTCACAATATCAACGAGTATTGTAACTTTTCTAAAGTTGTAGCCTACAATGTGACTGGCCGTGCCCACACTTCTCTGTGGATCTGATAATATTTTTGGACTTTTGACGAAATCCCTGGCCAGTAGTATTGAAGCGGCCAAAATGAGATTTCTCAGATATGTACCAGAGGTTAGTCTCTTCAAGAAACGTAGATATACGGCACGAACTAAATTTTATGAGTATACTCAGTAGGATTGCCCAATATCGGCTAAAACATCGGTTGAAATATTTTAACCGAATGGATGACTGCCTATCCTAGTAGTGCCACCCATCTAATACCAGCCTGTTCTTGTTTAACCGAATGGATGACTGCCTGTCCTAGTAGTACCACCCATCTAAAACCAGCCTGTTCTTGTTTAACCGAATGGATGACTGCCTGTCCTAGTAGTGCCACCCATCCAATACCAGCCTGTTCTTGTTTAACCGAATGGATGACTGCCTGTCCTAGTAGTATCACCCATCTAATACCAGCCTGTTCTTGTTTAACCGAATGGATGACTGCCTGTCCTAGTAGTATCACCCATCTAATACCAGCCTGTTCTTGTTTAACCGAATGGATGACTGCCTGTCCTAGTAGTACCACCCATCTAATACCAGCTTGTTCTTGTTTAACCGAATGGATAACTGGCTATCCTAGTAGTGCCACCCATCTAATACCAGCCTGTTCTTGTTTAACCGAATGGATGACTGCCTGTCCTAGTAGTAGTACCCATCCAATACCAGCCTGTTCTTGTTTAACCGAATGGATGACTGCCTGTCCTAGTAGTACCACCCATCTAATACCAGGTTGTTCTTGTTTAACCGAATGGATGACTGCCTGTCCTAGTAGTGCCACCCATCTGATACCAGCCTGTTCTTGTTTAACCGAATGGATGACTGCCTGTCCTAGTAGTATCACCCATCTAATACCAGCCTGTTCTTGTTTAACCGAATGGATGACTGCCTGTCCTAGTAGTACCACCCATCTAATACCAGGTTGTTCTTGTTTAACCGAATGGATGACTGCCTATCCTAGTAGTGCCACCCATCTGATACCAGCCTGTTCTTGTTTAACCGAATGGATGACTGCCTGTCCTAGTAGTGCCACCCATCTGATACCAGCCTGTTCTTGTTTAACCGAATGGATGACTGCCTGTCCTAGTAGTGCCACCCATCTGATACCAGCCTGTTCTTGTTTAACCGAATGGATGACTGCCTGTCCTAGTAGTGCCACCCATCTGATACCAGCCTGTTCTTGTTTAACCGAATGGATGACTGCCTGTCCTAGTAGTACCGCCCATCTAATACCAGCCTGTTCTTGTTTAACCGAATGGATGACTGCCTGTCCTAGTAGTGCCACCCATCTGATACCAGCCTGTTCTTGTTTAACCGAATGGATGACTGCCTGTCCTAGTAGTGCCACCCATCTGATACCAGCCTGTTCTTGTTTAACCGAATGGATGACTGTCTGTCCTAGTAGTACCACCCATCTAATACCAGCCTGTTCTTGTTTAACCGAATGGATGACTGCCTGTCCTAGTAGTACCACCCATCTAATACCAGCCTGTTCTTGTTTAACCGAATGGATGACTGCCTGTCCTAGCAGTACCACCCATCTAATACCAGGTTGTTCTTGTTTAACCGAATGGATGACTGCCTGTCCTAGTAGTACCACCCATCTAATACCAGCCTGTTCTTGTTTAACCGAATGGATGACTGGCTATCCTAGTAGTGCCACCCATCTAATACCAGCCTGTTCTTGTTTAACCGAATGGATGACTGCCTGTCCTAGTAGTGCCACCCATCTAATACCAGCCTGTTCTTGTTTAACCGAATGGATGACTGCCTGTCCTAGTAGTGCCACCCATCTAATACCAGGTTGTTCTTGTTTAACCGAATGGATGACTGCCTGTCCTAGTAGTGCCACCCATCTGATACCAGCCTGTTCTTGTTTAACCGAATGGATGACTGCCTGTCCTAGTAGTACCACCCATCTAATACCAGCCTGTTCTTGTTTAACCGAATGGATGACTGCCTGTCCTAGTAGTGCCACCCATCTGATACCAGCCTGTTCTTGTTTAACCGAATGGATGACTGCCTGTCCTAGTAGTATCACCCATCTAATACCAGCCTGTTCTTGTTTAACCGAATGGATGACTGCCTGTCCTAGTAGTATCACCCATCTAATACCAGCCTGTTCTTGTTTAACCGAATGGATGACTGCCTGTCCTAGTAGTACCACCTATCTAATACCAGCTTGTTCTTGTTTAACCGAATGGATAACTGGCTATCCTAGTAGTTCCACCCATCTAATACCAGCCTGTTCTTGTTTAACCGAATGGATGACTGCCTGTCCTAGTAGTAGTACCCATCCAATACCAGCCTGTTCTTGTTTAACCGAATGGATGACTGCCTGTCCTAGTAGTACCACCCATCTAATACCAGGTTGTTCTTGTTTAACCGAATGGATGACTGCCTGTCCTAGTAGTGCCACCCATCTGATACCAGCCTGTTCTTGTTTAACCGAATGGATGACTGCCTGTCCTAGTAGTACCACCCATCTAATACCAGGTTGTTCTTGTTTAACCGAATGGATGACTGCCTGTCCTAGTAGTACCACCCATCTAATACCAGCCTGTTCTTGTTTAACCGAATGGATGACTGGCTATCCTAGTAGTGCCACCCATCTAATACCAGCCTGTTCTTGTTTAACCGAATGGATGACTGCCTGTCCTAGTAGTGCCACCCATCTAATACCAGCCTGTTCTTGTTTAACCGAATGGATGACTGCCTGTCCTAGTAGTGCCACCCATCTAATACCAGGTTGTTCTTGTTTAACCGAATGGATGACTGCCTGTCCTAGTAGTGCCACCAATCTGATACCAGCCTGTTCTTGTTTAACCGAATGGATGACTGCCCGTCCTAGTAGTAGTACCCATCCAATACCAGCATGTTCTTGTTTAACCGAATGGATGACTGCCTGTCCTAGTAGTACCACCCATCCAATACCAGCCTGTTCTTGTTTAACCGAATGGATGACTGCCTGTCCTAGTAGTACCACCCATCCAATACCAACCTGTTCTTGTTTAACCGACTGGATGACTGCCTGTCCTAGTAGTACCACCCATCTAATACCAGCCTGTTCTTGTTTAACCGAATGGATGACTGCCTGTCCTAGTAGTAGTACCCATCCAATACCACCCTGTTCTTGTTTAACCGAATGGATGACTGCCTGTCCTAGTAGTACCACCCATCTAATACCAGCCTGTTCTTGTTTAACCGAATGGATGACTGCCTGTCCTAGTAGTAGTACCCATCCAATACCAGCCTGTTCTTGTTTAACCGAATGGATGACTGCATGTCCTAGTAGTACCACCCATCTAATACCAGCCTGTTCTTGTTTAACCGAATGGATGACTGCCTGTCCTAGTAGTACCGCCCATCTAATACCAGCCTGTTCTTGTTTAACCGAATGGATGACTGTCTGTCCTAGTAGTACCACCCATCTAATACCAGCCTGTTCTTGTTTAACCGAATGGATGACTGCCTGTCCTAGTAGTACCACCCATCTAATACCAGCCTGTTCTTGTTTAACCGAATGGATGACTGCCTGTCCTAGTAGTACCACCCATCTAATACCAGCCTGTTCTTGTTTAACCGAATGGATGACTGCCTGTCCTAGTAGTACCACCCATCTAATACCAGCCTGTTCTTGTTTAACCGAATGGATGACTGCCTGTCCTAGTAGTAGTACCCATCCAATACCAGCCTGTTCTTGTTTAACCGAATGGATGACTGCCTGTCCTAGTAGTACCACCCATCTAATACCAGCCTGTTCTTGTTTAACCGAATGGATGACTGCCTGTCCTAGTAGTACCACCCATCTAATACCAGCCTGTTCTTGTGTAACCGAATGGATGACTGCCTGTCCTAGTAGTACCACCCATCTAATACCAGCCTGTTCTTGTTTAACCGAATGGATGACTGCCTGTCCTAGTAGTATCACCCATCTAATACCAGCCTGTTCTTGTTTAACCGAATGGATGACTGCCTGTTCTAGTAGTGCCACCCATCTAATACCAGCCGGTTCTTGTTTAACCGAATGGATGACTGCCTGTCCTAGTAGTGCCACCCATCTAATACCAGCCGGTTCTTGTTTAACCGAATGGATGACTGCCTGTCCTAGTAGTGCCACCCATCTAATACCAGCCTGTTCTTGTTTAACCGAATGGATGACTGCCTGTCCTAGTAGTGCCACCCATCTAATACCAGCCTGTTCTTGTTTAACCGAATGGATGACTGCCTGTCCTAGTAGTGCCGCCCATCTAATACCAGCCTGTTCTTGTATAACCGAATGGATGACTGCCTGTCCTAGTAGTACCACCCATCTAGTACCAGCCTGTTCTTGTTTAACCGAATGGATGACTGCCTGTCCTAGTAGTACCACCCATTTAATACCAGCCTGTTCTTGTTTAACCGAATGGATGACTGCCTGTCCTAGTAGTAGTACCCATCCAATACCAGCCTGTTCTTCAAAAATCATTGTAGCTACGTGCATTTTATTGCCGGATGATATGCAGTGCACTGAATCAAATATTTGTAAACAGAAATAACACCGATGCACGCCACTAGAGAAAAATATTCCGATTAGCGCTTTCAAGCTTCACACCTCATCATCAGATCGGAAATATCTGATATTGCCGATCTGATGATGAACTGTGAAGCTAGAAAGCCCAAGGTGAAAATGTTTTTTATAGTGGTGTGCAACAGTGTTCTTTCTGTGTGTGATTATAACCGCCAACACAACTTTATTTAATCATAGTCACTTTTTATAGTTAATTTAGAAGGAATCAGTTTCTGTTTATTGAAATTAATAAAACCTATTAACTGCACATATAAATACATGTACTTATACATTGTTCATAAAGTGAATCCCAAATCAGTGGGTCACAGTGGGTTGGTGAATTTGGCCTTCTCCTGGCAGTGGTTCCTCTGGATAATTGATATTCGACAGTGAGTAAAGATATCAAAAAGCAAGGGCAAGCTCGATCTGGGCCTCGTTTTTATGGCCGGCGAAAGGTTCGAAAAAGGGTGGAATAATCCTTAGCACGATCTGCGCCCCGTACATAGCAGTAGCTAAAACATTTTTTCCGACCATCGGGAGAGTTCAACGACGTCCTTGTTTCACGACTGTGCACCGTTTTGTAATTCGCATTTCAAGAATTAGTGGCGACAGGGTAAACCCACAAAACTGGTTAAATACTTGATATATAAGGGAAAGTTTAGAATTTTAGCAGTCGCTGTTCAGTTGACATTAGGCTATTCTGTATGTTCTGTTAGTGAACGATGACTTCCCCGATGAAAAATGTGTTAAGTAGCGAGGAAATAATCTAATAGTTCATGAAGATTTCAAATTTAGAAAAGTGTTTACAGTGAAAGGAAGCGACGAAGACTGCTGGAGGTGTACAAACAAGAAGTGCAAGGCGGGACTGTATACGTTGGAAGATGGGAAGATTATTTCAAAACGAGTTAACATGCATAATTATGATCCTTTGCAGGTGACTGTAATTAACAGACAAGCCATATCTAATTCCATTAAAGAAAGGTTGACAGTAAAGACGAAAGTATCTCTAACTCATGGGGTTAGAGATAAATAAAAACCCCGAGGTTTTTGACACGTGAATACTGTAAATACTGTAGCTATCCATTGACTAAATCAATAAATATCAATGTTTTTGTAAGACCGCCTATATAATTTCATCCTTGTTTCTTACAGATACTTTGGAGAGTACTAGGAGACATGTTTTCTCCTTTACCAAATTTTCTAGGAACTGGTTGTTTAATAACCGGCAAGCCGCTTGAGGCGCACATCATGCTGTCCCTCGCGGGATTCTTTTGGGTTCGAGTCGCACTTCATGCTCAATACCTAGCTTACCGTCTCTGTTGAGGCGCAGGTCGAGTGAACCGAACAACAAATGTATTTACTGAAATCCTTGTACGTTCGACAAGTTTAGCTGGATATTTTCTAAGTTACTCATATAAACTATGAAAGACGTCATACTTAATGGAGCCACGATAATAAAAAACTGGCTCCCGACCGCACAAGAATGAAACACCTGAAGGTCTTTGAAGAGCAATGGGCGATTTGGGGTTGACCGTGCCAAAGCTTGTTGAACGAATCTCAGACAGTATTCGTACTTTACTACTCAATACGTAACACACACAAACTCTTACTTTAGAAGTACAATATATATATACATTTTCACTGACTGTACGATGTTTCCGCATTTTGTCGATCATCGATACTGTGACGCACACGGTTGATCGAACAAGTGGCGTCGCCATTTATGGCTGTAATATCGAGACATCGAGCGCAGTGTCCGTCCGCGGCTTCGACGACAGCACTCAAGTCAGTAGGTATGCAGACACGCACACAGGCGTTTGGCAAACGTTCAAACTTTCGATTGGAAACCGGTCGCGGTCGCAGTACTGTATATGTAGATGGAATTAAACCCGACATACAAGTTATTACAATAATATTTACCTACATACACTGGACTGGATAGGTGTCAGACGCGCGGAAACAACTTGTTACCAACCGTAAATAATATCAAGCCTGCACAGGCAACATGATTTTGTTATATTCGTAGTAGTTTTCATTATCAAAAATAGCTTTAATTGAGTTTTAACTTATGTTTTTGTAAACTCCACTGTTTCGGTCAGCGGCTCGCCTGAGTGTCAGTAGGAATCGATCGCTTACATTACTTCTGTTTCAATCCAACTCGATGCGTTCGTCGACGGCCGGCTCTAGTAGAAGGCCGGAACATTAAAAGTGGCAACACTGGAACTAGCTGATATTTTGAGGCCGACTACACGATCTCTTAATTTATCTATTTCAATAATCAAATCGCGCCATTTTTAATTGCCGGTTAACAGCAGTTTAATTAAGAAAGTTGTGTTAGTGGTTATAATCACAAACAGAATTATCACTGTTGCACACCACTATAGAAAAATTATTCCGATTAGCGCTTTCAAGCTTCTCTCAGCTCATCGTCAGATCGGAAATAACTTTCCGATCAGGTTATTTCCGATCTGACGATTAGCTGAGAAGCTTGAAAGCGCTAATCGGAATAATTTTTCTATAGTGGTGTGCAACAGTGATAATTCTGTTTGTGGTTAACAGCAGTTTTATAATTCTTCACTTTTTGCAAATTAAATGTTTATTGTGTAAAATACTGTTATATTATTTAAGAAATATAGGCTAATTAACTCATTCGTATGATAGAATTCAATAATTCGAACAAAATTAATTCATTAGGTCTAACATTAATTCACTAATTTCTTCAACTTAAACGTATAGTACTAAGTGCGCACAGACCTATAATTTAGATTTAGCTATAAATAGGCCTACTCATGATTTTAGTAATGCTATGAAATTAAATCAAAATATAACATGTTCACTTTAGCTATTTTATTACACTATGCTTATGGTCTCAGACGCAAAGTTGCCTCGTTTAATGTTCCGGCCTTCTAGTAGAGACGGCCAAGGTTCGTCGAATAGACGGATGCCTAAAAATCGCCTCAAAGACACCAGGTCTGCGACCGCTTCTCCAAGCACCGAAAAGAATCATGAGGTGACGCGTGAATGTATATTCTTGGTTCCACAGTCGGATGAGACAATGAGCGAGATAGGGAAGAACATTGCGCTTATCGGTTTTATGTTCGCTAGTATTACGCCACTTGAAATCCTCGGACTGATAAAAATGAATTACGTACTAGATAAGTTCAGAAAATATACACAGGAGTAACAGTATTTTAAATCTTCATATTTTGGTAATTTTAAATAAATTTTGGTCAAAACTGAGTCGGTAAAATTAAATATCGGTATGGAGAACCATTCATGACTTCCATGTTCTAAGATTTATATTTAAAATCATTTTCGAAATGAAATATTTCCATAGAAACTACTTATTTCTTCAGACTTAACCACAGTACTGTGGTCACTAACGTACACTCACGTTAACGCACTCGATTTTCACCGATGATGGCAGTCGATGGCACTCCCGAAACGTCTGGTTTTGCAGAAAACATTGGACCACGGCTAATCAGCCTGGGAAGGAATTTTACAACAAACTACTTCTTTGTTGCCGATAACGTAGTACACGTATAAAAAATTATCCCCTCCCCCTTCAACTATCCTTTTATTTATGCACTCCCCCTTCAACTACCCTTTTCATTTATACATATTTCATCTACCTTTCTACAGTGGATTATTATGACCTTCTTTTCAGGATACTTTATTTATCAAATACTTTTATTTATATCTACTTTACTCGTGTTAAAACAGAAAACGTTGCAGGTAAACTATCCCTTCCCCTTAACTGATCTTCACCTCTACAACTCAGCCATATATGCAAAAAATTATTTGATTCTGTTTGAATTTGCGGCAGTTATCGTTCGTCATAGAAACAATTCTACACAGACTTTTCGGAAAATGACTTTTCTTCATGTTTTGAGGTTAGTACAATCAGAATCAGCCCTTATCTCGAACACGATTTTTTTTCGCCATCAGCATACTTCCATTTCCTTGTGGAACATGGAAGTAATACAATATTTGTGTTATTAAAAATTATAAAAAGTTATTGTGGTTTAATATTCCTTTCGTATATTATGTTTGTTTTAAAATAATAATTTATTGTATGGGGGGTTATTTGACGGGGATACTTTGTTTCGAATTATGGGCTTGTTTGTAACTTTGTAGGCGGGGCTTACTGTATAAATAGGACTGGTTCCCCAGACATTGTATCGACGCAGAACGATACAATTGGAGGAATCCAACGATGCGCTAAAATTAAAAATTCTCAGAAAAACGTGAAGCTTGACGTGACGTCTACCGATGGATCTCATCTGTAAAGCCGCGTGACTCTGTGACACGATCAAAATACTTTACATTCGACTGTAAGTAGTATATAATGAAACTGTGTTGACAAACACCGGCTAAAAATAGGCGATAAATTCTGCAAACAAACACTGTACACTCCGGAAACAAACAACCACACAGTATACACGCGTAAACAATTACTGGCACACGCACTGCCGCCAGCGAGGTAATAACGCCATGTATTTTTATATTTATTACGAGCTAAAAAAGTAAAATCAACGTTCGCATCCTGTTCGATAGCGTTTAGCAAACGGTAAAATAAGTTACGAAGTTCAAATTATTATAAAAGGCTGAACTGTTGTGAATAAGTCACAAGTAAACTAACACAATTAATTAACATTTTAATATATTTCCTTAATTATACAATATAATATATAATTAAATATATTTAATTATGTTTTAATATAATTATTATATTATTTTAATGTAATATTTTAATATTGGGACCTTAGAATGTTTCACATCCAAGAGTAGGATATGCGGAGAGCCGTTCGGACCAGAGCCTCCTACCATCGTGCGTGGTAAAGAGCCATTCGAGGTGGTCCTATAACAGAACACGACGGATCTAAACCAGAGAAGGTGGATAACAAATCTAGCCGGCACAGGGTTGGTTGCCCTATACGATGGTCTCAATCAACAACTCACAATTCCAACAGTAGCCTCGCAAAATGGAAGAAAGTAGAATACCGAAGACAACCCTAGAGGCAGAAGAAAAGTTGGTAGGCCTCAGAAAAGGTGGACTGTGGAATAGAAACAGGCCGCTAAACCCTAAAACCGTTAAGAAGAAGATGATATATTACTGCTTTTGCAAAAGTTTGGAATTTTTCCTGTATGTTTTTAAAGTTCTTTGGGTGTTTCATATTAGAAGTGATAATAAATATAAATCAAAAATAAAGACTGTGGTCTACGAAAAAGCCGTACCGTTGTTCCGTGGTCAAAATTAACTGCTGGAGTGGGGCGTCATCGACGAAGCAAAAATAATAGTCAAGCAACCGGAAGCTTACAACAAGACGGAAGTTGGTTTGCCAGAAGACAAAAAACCTTCATTACGGGGACAAGTCAATGAAGAAAGACAAAGTTGAGAAGAATAATTAAATTCCAGAACCACGCAGACAGTAATTGGTAATTCTCGACACACAATCTGCGACAGAGGCCAAGAACGCGCAGGAGCAGCCAGCGTTGAATCGGCAATCACGGCACAATTACAGTAAAATTCCGTCCATGTACAGTACCAGAACAAAGCAACGCGACGTGTCGAATACACGACAACAATAATAATTTATTACTCAATGCAGACAATCGTATTAGCTTATACATCTGCGTAATTTATGCAACCTAATGGTTAGGCAACATACGTTATGGGGATGATACCGTCATATTCACAACTAATCAATAGTGTGACAGAAGGCAGCCGTAGATATGGTCTAGACATCAATGTTAATAAAACGAAGCTAATGATTGTACCTAAGAACAAGTTCGCAAACTGCAACCTTAATATAAATCAAAGGCCAGTTATTTACATATCTTGGTACTATAGTCAATTAACAATGAGACCACTGTCATGAAATAAAGACTAGTTGAAAAGGCAAGAACAGTGTACACTAAAACGAGCAGTTTATTCAAAAGTCACGATTTAACAATAAACACAAAGATGAGACTTTTACGCTGCTACGTATTCTCGGTCCTCTTCTACGGTGTAGAATCTGACTAAAGCGACAACTAAGAAATCGGTAAACTTTCGAAATGTGGCTTTACCGTAGGATACTGAGCAGTTCATGGACAGCACATATAACTAATGTTGAAGTTCTTATAAAGATGAAGAAAGATAGGGAAGTTACTAACACAGTGAAGATAAGAAAGCTTCAGTATCTGGGACATCTCATGATAAATGAACACAGATTTTACTTATTGCAGTCCATACTACAGGGAAAAGTACTTGGAAAGAGAGGAGTTGGGCGACCGAGAATCTCATGGCTGAGAAATTTAAGTACATGGTTTGTCATGAATAGGCTACAACTGACTTATTCCGTGGAGCAGTGCAGAAAGTTAAAATAGTCTGTATGATATCCAACATCCGAAACGGGTAGGAACTATCAGAAGAAGAATAAAGGCTAGACGAAGTTTCAGCGATTTGTCGCTCAAAACAAAACAGGTTCGTATGGAACTTGGTGTTACACAATATACACTTGTTAACGGTTTGTAAACTTTTATCAAACAATTTTATCAAACTTTTGGTTCAATCGTTTTTGGAATACGGCGTCCTGAAATTTTGAAATACCGGGTGGCCCATAAATCAGTTGGCACTAGCAGTATCTAGACGCTCGATTGACTAGCATAGTAGTTACTTGACTTGACTTGACTAGAGCAGTAGTTCCCATAATTCAGTTGAGATTTGAGGTTAGGTTGATGTTGATGTGTATGCTGTTGTTAGCGCTTGTTTGTTGTTTGTTGTTCGTGTTGTTTGCGAGACAATGAATACAAAACTATCTACAGAGCAGCGTGTTTTTGTACTGCAGATGTGGTGGAAACAGGACCATAATTACAGTGATGTTGTTGAGCCACACGATTTTTTAACAAAATTTTCACCCGCTATTGCCCTCGGCGGACAAAAATTTGAAATTTTCAAAAACGAACACAAAATTCATAACACTGATCTAAGGCTGTCATGGCCGGCGTCAACCGGGCTGCTGGCGGCCGTGGTCTCGAGGTAATGGGTGTCAACCGGGCTGCTGGCGGCCGTGGTCTCGAGGTAATGGGTGTCAACCGGGCTGCTGGCGGCCGTGGTCTCGAGGTAATGGGTGTCAACCGGGCTGCTGGCGGCCGTGGTCTAGAGGTAATGGGTGTCAACCGGGCTGCTGGCGGCCGTGGTCTAGAGGTAATGGGTGTCAACTGGGCTGCTGGCGGCCGTGGTCTAGAGGTAATGGGTGTCAACCGGGCTGCTGGCGGCCGTGGTCTAGAGGTAATGGGTGTCAACCGGGCTGCTGGCGGCCGTGGTCTAGAGGTAATGGGTGTCAACCGGGCTGCTGGCGGCCGTGGTCTAGAGGTAATGGGTGTCAACCGGGCTGCTGGCGGCCGTGGTCTAGAGGTAATGGGTGTCAACCGGGCTGGTGGCGGCCGTGGTCTAGAGGTAATGGGTGTCAACCGGGCTGCTGGCGGCCGTGGTCTAGAGGTAATGGGTGTCAACCGGGCTGCTGGCGGCCGTGGTCTAGAGGTAATTGTATGACACGTTTCGGCCTCATCGTCGCAGCCCATCTTCGGTAGCAAATTAGCGTAGCTGGTGTTCGCCAAATAACCCCATGAGACAAAACCGTGGTACATTAGAGAACAGTTGCGAACGGTCGAGTTAAAACTGAGAACTCGCTTCGCTCGTACAACAAATACAATCTCTCACAGTATAAAGTTTGTGAAACAACACCGCTCAGCGATACAGTTCCCACGCCGCCACCACTGCTGACTGTATCGCTCGTCACAATCTCTGTGCAGCCACCGTATCGCTGTAATCAGAACTGCGGATCCACTTAAATAACAATAAACACTGCTGTTCACCGAGTGACGAAACCGCGGACACGCAACGCGCCCCGTGACGTCATCCCTCTGACGTATGGGCAAACAAATTTTATTTGTTCAAAATTCTCTCTTGGCGTTCTCAATACTTGGTCGACATCCGTTTGTAGATTTTGTAATTATTAGGCGTACTATCTCTCTAAAAGTACTGGTGCGTCTAGGAGTGCCGTTACAGGCCTAGACGCCTAAAAGGGAAAAACATGACATTCACGACGATTGGGTCGCAACTGACCTCGGTCCGCCGTAAGGAGAATGACACCTTCGCGCAGAAATCCAGGACGTTTCCACATCACTGCCGGCTTTACTTTCTTGATACCTGAAGAGTATACATGCTGTGTATTGTCCGTTGATCTAAAAATCACAAAAAAGCGGGCCTTCAACATCCCCACAGATCTGGACGTCCAGAATGGTGCACGTTAGTCACTGAAGCTTGACAAGTTTTAAAATGTTCTACCTACTTATAAATAAATGTATGCGGATCATACAACGGCTTTTTATGAATTTTGTTAGTCACACGAGAGTAAACTTTTAGCTGATTTTTTCACCTTAAAAAAAATACTGCAAGTTGTTCCACTAACTGGGAAACGTCAGGAGGCCGCGTCACCGTTAAATGAGAATACGAGGTCATAAACAAAACAATTCTAACCAAACACCTGATCACAACTCATCACGGGGTGTCTACCATCCGTTTTTCCCTAGAGATAGGTATTTGTCTATTCAATTACTGAATAACCGTCGTACTTCTTATTCGTATCGAATAAACTCTCAAATAAGAAGCGTAATAGTATAAGGTTAATGAAAAAGTAAGACATGTATAAAAACTCAAAATTATTTCTAAACCGGGGGGGGGGGGGTCGGTTGCTGAAAATGTACTCGGTGTACTGAGTAAATACATCCTACATTTATCTGAAATACACAAAATAAGAACGGCTTTTGTACAGATTTAGTGTGTGCGCGCGCGGGTGTGTGTGTGTGTGTGTGTGTGTGTGTGTGTGTGCATAGACGTTAACAGAAACCAGGCCTCAGAGGCAAAACTAGCGACTGTGGTGAAGTGAGGCGGACAGTGGGTATTGTACACGATCCCTTTGTATATACGTAGAAGCGTAGGTGTCACTGCCCCACGCGCGCATTCGCACTTCCACTTTCACGAAGACAGTGTATTGTATGACAAATTGTCGTGTCGTGTCGTGTATGACGTACATTAATCATTGCCAGCTGTTGCTCTGTACGTCGGGACAAGCGCCCGCGGACACCATGGTACGCCACAAACATTCTGCACCCACTGATAACAACTGTTAACAAAACCGTGCAAAGAAATTATTGTCTTCAAATTATTATACATTTTGTGTAAAAGCTTGCACGGCCGGTCTCAATATATTCAAAATTATTTCTAGAAGCGGGGGGGGGGGTTAGTCCGTGGTCGGTTGCTGTGAAACGACATCTTGTCGGCAACGTTTCGATCCCCCTAGGGGATTTTCCTTGTACGCTCTGTCGCATTTTGGAATTTTTTCACATTTTGCCTCCCCCCCACCCGGCCTCTCTTTTCTTCGCACAATAATTTCAAAAACAACAGGATAAAATTATAGACAAAAGTGGATGCGTTCAGAAGTTTACCCCAAACAAACAGGCATAAATGTCAAACGGTCAAGTTAAAACCTAGACTCGCTCCGCTCGTTCAATAATGCGATTTGCAGATAAATACGCGGTCTGAAGCGGATTCTAGCGACTTTCTTTGTGAGCCTCAGAGAATAATCATAATAATATACCACCTCCAGCACACGTGTAACTGTATAATAATTCACCATATTTTGCTACGTACATACTAATCACCACAATGGGGTCGCGGGTTCAGTCGAGCATATCGGAACAGTTTAACATAACGACAAACACTTTCGTTACAAAGTGACCCACATAATGCCGCCCGCCAAGGCTGCTACTTCGTTGTTAAACATTCATACCAAACAATACTAAATCCACAGGGCTGAGAGCGAACGAAACGAACAAATCATTTTCTGTAACGCGTTAGCCAGCAAACACAGACATATAAACGAATCAATGACTTGACTACAAGAGTTACCAGCTGCAAAATAAAATTATTTTGTATTCGTGTTTCCATTAAAGTAACTGACTGCTTAATCAATACTTTATATTCATAAATTAACAATCAACACATACATAACCACATGACAGGTAAAGGCTATTTCCAATTCTTAAACCCACAAACGCAGAGATTAACAATCGGCTGGAAATCTGGTTACACAACGAATTAAAAACTCCGCCACGGCCATCGACAAACAAATTGTTCGGGCCGTGGAGGGATGAGGCGGTGGTGGTTGTGTAGAACAATCGAATCTGCGGCGCCTAAATGGTTACGTCCGACCATCAAACTTGACGACAGCGGCAATCTCTATGCGCCAACAACCAACACTAACGCGCCGTTTGGTTTAATGCTTCAATAAACAGTCTGTTTACGCAAACGCACAGGGGTCACGAACCCACGGCACTAAGTGCGGTTAATTTAAGTAAGCAGTGCTTATTATTTTATCTATCAGGTGTTAAAAACACTAACTAAAGAAAAACGAGTCACGGAATATCGTCCGTTTGCAAATAAATATCATGAAGAATGGTATATTTTTAGATAACGTATCACACAATTGTGGAGTACGACAAGAATGTCCATTATCACCTTCCCTTTTTAAACTGGCAGATGTGTCTTCCAGAACATTTTATGATTGGTTACTCTACAATTGACAATTTGTTGTTTGCGGACGATCAGGCTATTCTGTCGGACTCTGAAAACAGATTGCAGATGGGTATACATTTATTTGTGAAATTGAATCTGCAAAGACTCTGGATTGCAAATATCCACACTTAAAATCAAGGTGATGGCTTTTCGTGGAACTGAACCTGCACGGGCAAAAACTGTTATAGAGGGTACTGTCCTGGAACAAGTTAGCAGTTTTCAATACCTCGGCTACAGTGTGTCTTATAATGCAAGCAACGTTGTGAATAAGTTGGATAAGTTCAATCTTATGTTCGGGACCATTAGGCGAACCCTTACATCAGCAAGTAAAGAAACACGCCTAAAATTCTACAAGGTGATGACTCTTCCCACACTTCTTTATGGGTCTGAGAATTGGACTTTAACAAAAGGCCAGGCCAGTCGTATCCAAGCGGCTGAAATGAGATTTCTCAGGCACGCGGCAGGGTATACTCTCCACGATCATAGAAGAAACACAGATATACGGCAGGAACTGAATATTATGAGTGTACTCGAGAGGATCGCCCAGTGTCGGCAGAATTGGTGGGACCATCTTTGCCGAATTGATGACTGCCGCATCCCCAAACAACTAGGGAACTATAAGCCGAGGGGACGGAGGGATGTGGGACGTCCGAGGATGTGCTGGAGTGACCAGCTCTAATCTTTGCCTGTTTGAGACCGGAACAAACCATCCTTTGTTTATTCTTGAAGTTAATGATGATGATGACATATCACACAGATGATTTTGTATTGTTAAAAATGCCGTTGTCCGTATCGCTCGTAAGTTAAAAAGTATTCATAAACACGTTCATGAGTCATGTTGGAACAACCGCGTAACTTTGTGGAGCGTAGATCTGTGCGGCTGTGGATCGTGGGTCACCTGGAATACAGGCAAAGACGAGTGGAGGTTTCTAAGACGTTATGTTGGAAGGTTTACCAAGGGATGGAATCCCTTAGTCCTCCATTTCCTTAGCCAGTCCGGAAGTAGTGCGAGCTCACGTTGCATCAGCCCAGCGGTGTAACCGAGGTTAGCCGAGCTGGCACGACACGTGGCGTCATCCGCAGAGAGCGAACCAGTGACTCCAGGCTGTACAGGCAGATCGTTCGTGTGTACTAGGTACAGAACGGGGCCGAGGACACAACCCTGCAGAACGGATGAGTAGGCCTACGACCCATCGACGCATACCCTAAAGAAATTGTCGCAAAGATACTGTTACTTTACAGAACAATCTACGTGTTTCTCGAATGTTCCAGTGGAATCGGCTGTAATGTTGTATGCGTACGTGATTGTCAACGCATTAGCTAGATTGCGCCAGAATTCGCACGACCGCGCGCACTGTTGCAAGGCCGCAATGAATTACGCTCTAACGTTTTCCTTTATTGCTGATGCGTAGTAGCATCGACTATTCTGGAACAATTCTGCTACCTATTTAAACGACGACAAGTTGCCTTAGCAATCAGTCTGAGTCGCGATTTATTGGAGTGCGGTTCGTAATATTGTGGCGAGTTTTATGTGTTTTATAACTGTGCGGGACAATTTTATTACAATTGTGTTTTATATTAGTTGACATTTTATTGCGTGTGAACAATTTTTATTTGATTTGTTGTAAGAGACTATCTTGTTGATTACAAACTATTTAATTGTGATAATTAAAGCTGGTGATTAGTGACTTAATTGGTGTCTTGTATTTTGTTTTCCACTGTACCATACGACGATCAGTAGACCGTCGTAACAATACGATCTCTAGATGTACGGAAGAGGCGGGAAGGGTGGATAAGGCAAGTTTGTAGAAGCCTTCGTGCGATTGACTGGAAGACTTATAACTGATAGATAAGAATTATACCCAACACAACCGTCTTCAGGCATGGAGGACTGGACAAAAGAAAGGCAACAAGTCTGGAACTGGCTAGTTGACAAGACGGATGACGACTGATTAGTTGAAATTATCCGAAAAAGACAACCTGAAAATTTAACAGGATGATCATTACTTTATGGATCCAAAAAAATTTGGCAATAAAAACATTATACATTATAAATACGAAGGTATTCATGATTAAGTTTAGCATTTTTACAGAGTTTAGGTCTATTACAATTTCTGCTTCATTATCGTTCCGGCCTTTGTTAAAGCTAGCGTGCTCTTTTAATAAATTTTCGGTTAACACACACTTTCGTTTTGCCATATTAATAATAATAAATTCTACTTGCCTACAACTTATAACTACCACTAACTATACTCAGAATGTCCAGAAAATAACCAACTCAATTCAGAGCTATCAATAACCTTAAAAACTCACGAATGTAGACCCCTATTAGAATTGCAGAATACGCTGGAAAGAGCTGTAAGCCTGCAACATATGACGCCGAAGGTACATTTCTGAGCGTCGCTGCTGGCTGCGCTCTTGCGGGACTACAGTTTTCAGTTTTACAAAAAAAAAGAGGACATTTCCCTGTTTTTTAAAAAATACTTCCGGACATTCTTTTAACACTAAAAAAGAGGACGTATGGTAACCCTAGATAATTGCACAAAAGGAAGAATAAGAATCGCGCGTCCAATAACGAGAAGCACTGCAGGAGATTATACGGAATCGAGTCCACGGTGTATGCCAATCTGCTAGAGCTTGCACGCACTGTGGACAAATGAAACCAAGCACACTGCAACTTAGCATGTCGTAGGCCGTGAGAGAGAAAAATCAATATAGATAAAGAGAGAGGGAGAGTGAGCGTGTGCTCTCTCACCTGGCTGCGAAACAATGCCTTAAACATTCAAACTGTGTATCGATCTCGGTGCATCGCCATTACGGGGTAAAATCCCACACTGCGCTCGCTTTACCCACTTTATTATATTACCCACTATAGTTGCACTCTGTTGTCATTTCTTGTGACCCGAACTGTTAGTAATACTTTCCACTCCATGCCGTACGCAATACGGGCAGTACCATGGGCCTAACTTTGGGGGGGGGGGTAAACCTTCATAAATTCAAGTGTGTAGTGAGATCACTCGTAGTAAACGAGGGACAATTTCATTTTTTAATGATCAACAAACCTTTATTCATAAGTTGTACTTCCCGTTATATTTACCTAGAACAAATATACTGTAGGCCTATAAACATAAACAATTTCAGTTACCCAGTTTTCGTAAACGCATCCTCTCCCTTAGACACACTGTCACAAAATGCTCGGCAGTAGTAGCAGTAAGCCGAATCAGTCACAACACAAAGAAATTTTCAAATTTCCAGGCAGGCAATTTTCAAAGAAATTAAGCCGTGTTACTCCTTTGCGTTTCTTATCTCCCATTTCACAGCACTTATCAACACAAAAAAAAACAAAATAATCACAACAATAACGAATTAAGATAGAGACAAGCGGTGTGTACTTTAACGGACTACGTACACGACCGAGTAACCGACCGCACTTGTATCAGTAATCATTAACAAACGACCGTCTTTTAAGATTCGTGAACAAGGCCATCGACGTCTTGCGGTGTTCCAAAACAAGTCTTTGTGTAAAAGGCACGGATTGTATTCCAGTTAATTAGGTCTATAGCGTTTTTTTTTCGAATAGGAATATTATTTTGACGTATATCATTCAAATCAGTCAAACATTCCCCCTTACAAGTTTCTTCGAAAGAAATAAGAATAATAAATGTATGGCAACTAGTCGTCTGATAACAGTACAGACGTTGATAAATAGTGCTTACTGTGCTTGCAAGCATAGAAACTGTCCCTGTTTGACTATTTGTTAGTTTTTATTTGTAAACAACTGGAAACAAAGTTTTATAATGCTCGGAACATTGGGGGGCGAGTGCCCCCCTTGCCCCTCCCAAGTTACGCCTATGGGCAATACTAAATGCTACAGCGTACCAGGGGTGCAGAAAATGTTCCGACCCCAGAAATTTCCTCCGAACACAATTTTCTCGGTAGGAAATTTCCCCAAAACTAACGCGAGACTTTATTATGTTTTACCAACCAATTTATTGTATGTGATGAATGATAAAAAGAAAAGTAATAAAAATACAGGTTGCAGACAGTTAATTTACTCAAAAAATTATCTTAAGAACACGAAATACGAACTTGATTTTATGAGGCTCGCGAGGAATGATGTTGCTACCTTTGTTCTCATTAGGATGAACGTTTCTTTCCAATACTTATTTAAAATATTAATTATTCTAGTTAATAATTGTAAAAATGATGTGAATACAACATCAGTTGATATTTTCGTCGGAATTTGTATTTTTCGTCAATATAGAAATTTCCCCGGGCTGCCCAAATTTCCCCCGAACCACGTTCGCGCGTTCGGACATACTCTGCACCCCTGCAGCGGACATGCCCGTATGCTCGTTTTCGTGTATTTGTACGCATTTACCCGTACACTGTTCGACCAACAGTGGCTGATTCATCCCTTGCATAGCCTGTTGTTAGAATTCAGTCCGATAGTTTACCCGTAGATGTCTCCCAGAAACCATCCAAGTAATAAAGTGTTCAGGTTCAACTGTTGCATGTTCAAAGCCCATCGTGTCTCTGACATAAACAAACTGTCAAATGTCATGTCATTTTATACTTTAGGTCTACATATCAATATATGATAAAAATTCCGATCGATTGGATTCCGAAATTGATTATATGGATAAGAATGTACCTACGAACCTGATGAATCTTCCGATGATGAAACAGAAAATATGCTATAATTTCATACACATAACCTAAATGAGTTACGTGCATTTTCATATATATTTTATTTTGTCCTGTAGTACTTATGCTGGTTATTCTTGTATGCAAATATATCACAAAAAGAACCAATGCTGCAGAAAGGGGACAAATCATTATAGTGACGTTGATACCGATTGGACTGATAATGGTATCCAAGCAACTCACTGTGTGTTTGAACGAGAATCTGCTACAATAGTGCCAACTGACGAAAATTGTTTAGAATTTGACTGTTTTTCTTTGTTTTTTTTTGATAGAGACTAATTAACTTAGGTATTAGAGTGTAAATATAGTCGCCATAAATTGGAATAACGAAGATTATTATTTTTGTTGTTGTGTGATGAAAGAGTAAGTTTAAGACTAATTTTTTGAAACTTATATACATTAAAATATATAAGTTCTTTTTACTTTTTCATTATTACAATAATTATAATAAGCTGATATACTGTAAGTATACATTGTTAAAAGATAAATTTGCTACAACTTTTTTGAATTACAGCTAAAAACGGTGGAAATAACTTATCAAATTACAGTTTCAATTAATAAAGTTGTGTTAATGATTATAATCACAAACAGAATTAACACTGCTGCACACCACTGTAGAAACTCCCCCCCCCCCCCAGACACGCGCATAAAGAATTTCGACGAAACCGAAACATCGAAGCATGATAATGCTTTGTAAACAAAAGATTTCTAGACTGTGGGGAATCGAAAGTGTGGAAGCGTCACATTTTTCGATGACGCATCACGCATTTTCTGGAATGACCCCCCGCCTAAAAACACTATCATGTTAAAAATATTCCGATTAGCGCTTTCAAGCTTCAATATTGTTATTTTCGATCTGATGATGAGCTGTGAAGCTTGAAAGCGCTAACCGGAATAATTTTTCTATAGTGGTATGCAACAGTGTTAATTCTGTCCAAATTTCCGTTGTCAGGAAGAGGACTTATAAGTGGACGAATTTAATCTTCCTAAATTGGGAACAAACTGTTCAGACGAGCATAGTGTAAATGTCTACTCTAACAAATCTAAATACAACAAAACCAAATGATAAGGCTATTACACTTACCTTACAATATTTTGCAACGGTACACGTATTACGAACGGGTGATATGACGTAGCCTAATCATCAGTTAATAACGGTTCTGATGTATTATTTTCCAATCTAGCAATAAACTAAAATGCGTTAGAACAACCCTTGTACATGTAACTTAGCCATGTGAAAATTGATTTTTAAGTACTGTACTATTAATATAAATGATTTACGTGCGAAATGCCGAACAAATCTGTAATTCAAAGAACCAAGCCCAGATTAAGGAATTATTTCGCATTATCGATTATGTATGCAAACACATTAAATTTATAGCCTATATTAAATATATGTATAATCAATAATAACTACGTACTGTATCTTCTTGGCTTTCACATCACCGTGTAACGACGACAACGTAATTACCTAGGCCGTGCATCGTGACGATGATAATAATAATAATAACAACAATAATATAATCAGACTTTCACCGGTATTCTGTCGAGATAATCAATACATTGGACGACAAACAGACGATGCCTACGCACGTGACGTCACCACACTACGTTTGCCGCCGATCATAACGCGTTTTCTGCTTACGATATATTGGTGGGGGGGGGGGGCAAAAACTTATTTGTCCAAGCAAGTATTGATGTAGCGTTGGTAAAACGGCATAATATCACTCGTCAAGAACTCCTTGGCTGGACAGACAACGCACTAATAGACCAAGAACTGATGACGAACATGCTTAAGGTATTTCAGTTCGCTTGACACTTTGCATAGAAATTCAGCTTGGCTTGCTTGCAACTGTGTGGGGAATCTAGCGACTTACTATCTGATTCCTTGCCGCCGTCAAACGATTAAAAAGTTAGGAAATAAAATTTCCAAACTTTCCAATCATCATCCTCCAGATTTCTCTGTGCCATTACATTCCGTACACCTTCTATCATGGCCGGCTCTAGTAGAAGGCCGAAATATTAAACGTGGTAACGTTGCGTCTGAGGCCTATAAACATAGTGTAATAAAATAGCTAAAGTGAACATGCTATATTTTGATTTAATTTCATAGCATTACTAAAATCGTGAGTAGTAGGCCTGTTTATAGCTAAATCTAAATTATAGGCCTGTGCGCACTTAGTACTATAAGTTTAAATTAGTGAATTAATGTTAGGCCTAATGAATTAATTTTGTTTGAATTATTGAATTGGTTATCATATGGATGAGTTAATTAGTATATTTCTTAAATAATGTAACAGTATTTTACATAATAAACTTTTAATTTGCAAAATTTGAAGAATTTTAAAACTGCTGTTAAACGGCAATTAAAAATGACGCGATTTGATTATTGAAATATATAAATTAAGAGATCGTCTACTCGGCCTCAAATATCAGCTGGTTCCAGTGTTGCCACGTTTAATATTCCGGCCTTTTACTAGAGCCGGCCATGCTTCTATCCAAGTGTTTCGCACCTCCCTCTTGTTGTTCTTTCAGGAAGGGTCCATTCTAGTAATTTGTTTAGACATCTATCATTGGCCATCTAACATCCCCGTACCATAGCAATCTTTTCTGCAACAACTGTGTCATTTATTCGTTCTTTCTCTTTATTTCTTCATTTTTAACCCTCGCCAGCAATGTAAGCCTACATACAGCACCTGCTCCGGTATCCCATTTCCATTGCTCGTATCTTTTCCTCCTATGTTCTGTAGTTTCCCACATGTCATCCCACACGGGCCTTCGTTGGCATGTTACAATATCGGTATGGAGAACTATACATGACTTCCATGTTCTAAGATTTATATTTAAAATCATTTACTTGAATTCGGTTCGTTAATTTCTAACAAGTTAGGTATGTTCCTTATAAATCGAGTTTTATGTTTGACAAATTGAAATGAAATATTTCCATAGAAACTACTTCCTTGTTGCCGATAACGTAGGACACATATAAAATATCGGTATGGAGAACCATACATGACTTCCATGTTCTAAGATTTATATTTAAAATCATTTTCGAAATGAAATGTTTCCATAGAAACTACTTCTTTCTTCAGTCTTAACCACAGTAATGTGGTCACTAACATATACCACCTCGTGTTAGCGCGCTCGAATTTCACTGATGTTAGCAGTCGATAACACTGCCGAAACGTCTGGTTTTGTAGAAAACATTGGACCACGCCAAACAGCCCGGGATGGAATTTTAACAACAAACTACTTCTTTGTTGCCGATAACGTAGTACACATGATATATAAATAAAAATTATCCCCTCCCCTTCAACTATCATTTTCATTTATAGAAAATTACCCCCACCCCTTCAACTAGCCTCTTCATTTATAGATATTTCATCTACGTTTCTACAGTGGATTATTATGATCTTCTTTTCAGGATACTTTATTTATCAAAATTAAGTACTTTACTCTTGTTACAACATAAAACGCTGCAGGTAAACTACCGCTTCTCGTAACCGATCTTCACCAAAATCAACAGGCCTTGAGTACTCTACAATTCAGGGATGTATGCAAAAAATTATTTGATTGTTTGAATTTGCGGCTGTTATCGTTTGCCATAGAAAAAATTCTACACACAGACACTTTTCGAAAAATGACTTTTCTTTATGTTTTGAGGATCGTACAATCAGAATCAGCCCTTATCTCGAACACGATTTTTTTCGCCATCACCATACTTCAATTTCCTTATGGAACATGGAAGTAAAAACGATCCCCTCACCCTACAATTATCATTTTCATTTACAGAAAATTACCCCCTCTCCCTTCAACTAACCTTTTCATTTATAGATATTCCATCTACCTTTCTACAGTGGATTATTACCACCTTCTTTTCATGATACTTATTTATGAAAATTATGTACTTTACTCTTGTCAAAACGCAAAACGTTGCAAGTAGGTTAGGTTAGGTTAGGTTAAGTACCACTTCCCCTTAACCGATCTTCTCCAAAATCAATAGGCCTTGAGTCCTCTACAACTCGGGCACATATGCAAAAAATTATTTGATTCTGTTTGAATTTGCGGCAGTTATCGTTCGCCATAGAAGAAATTCTACACACAGACACTTTTCAGAAAATGACTTTTCTTCATGTTTTGAGGGTAGTACAGTCAGAATCTCGAACACGATTTTTTTCACGATACCATACTTCCATTTCCTTACGGAACATGGAAGTAAAGATTAGTTCGTGCGTTAAAAAAATACCAACACAAAAAAGACTAAACGAAGAAAGTGGTCCTTCTCTTCAGGTTGATTCATCAAATCAAACGCAACAATTCAAAAAATCTCTCTCTCTCTCTCTCTCTCTCTCTCGAGAAAACTCTGTGACACGTGTCTCCACGCTATGTAATGAAGCGTATCGCGTTCTCACGCACGCGCGTAGCGGACAAAATGAGGCCATCTTCGGCTTTCATCTTTCGACGTCAGCGTCAGTAAGGACTGCCAACGACACATGACGCCAGCAGCAACAGATATTGTACGGGGTCTCCATGTCTCGACTTTTGTCATATCGATTCAAAAGACTTTTCTTCGGGCTAAAACCAAGAAACTACTCTTACACAAAATAACCGTGTACGTAAAACAAGTATACAATAACTCAAGACTCAGGTGAAGGGAACAAACACAACATAGACGTAGCAGGAGAAGCGTTCCCCCTCAGGTGCGGACTATACGTCCAAGATACCTTCTGCCAAGGACCAACAGGATGTCGTAAGACATATACAGTATTTTATTACAGAGGGACACATGCTTATTACAAATTATGAAGATAAATCTTACTCCGTGTCAGACAGAAGAGAAAGCAATGGAACAACGATTCAAGTTTTCTTCACAATCGTGGACTCTAATACTCTTGAGCGGGGAAGTTCAATTTGTAATTAGTGAACAAACAGCAAAAGTAATCATCGTTGACACGATCACAACCCCACCCTAGCCACCGCCACACTCCCCTTCTTAATATAATTATAAAGTTTATTAAAAACTTGCTGGTCACACAACACATCAGTGTGCTGTGTACATTATCGTAATTAGTTTTATGCACACGCAAACCGTTTGACATAAACGGTCGCAGTTATCGATGGTACGTAAACACTATCAGAAGTGTTAGGTCGGACTATTTACCTATCGATGGTACGTAAACACTATCAGAAGTGTTAGGTCGGACTATTTACCCATCGATGGTACGTAAACACTATCAGAAGTGTTAGGTCGGACTATTTACCCATCGATGGTGCGTAAACATTATCAGAAGTGTTAGGTCGGACTATTTACCTATCGATGGTACGTAAACACTATCAGAAGTGTTAGTTCGGACTATTTACCTATCGATGGTACGTAAACACTATCAGAAGTGTTAGTTCGGACTATTTACCTATCGCTGGTACGTAAACACTATCAGAAGTGTTAGGTCGGACTATTTACTATCGCTGGTACGTAAACACTATCAGAAGTGTTAGGTCGGACTATTTACCTATCGCTGGTACGTAAACACTATCAGAAGTGCTAGGTCGGACTATTTACCTATCGATGGTACGTAAACACTATCAGAAGTGTTAGGTCGGACTATTTACCTATCGCTGGTACGTAAACACTATCAGAAGTGTTAGGTCGGACTATTTACCTATCGATGGTACGTAAACACTATCAGAAGTGTTAGGTCGGACTATTTACCTATCGATGGTACGTAAACACTATCAGAAGTGTTATGGCCGGACTATTTACCTATCGATGGTACGTAAACACTATCAGAAGTGTTATGGCCGGACTATTTACCTATCGCTGGTACGTAAACACTATCAGAAGTGTTAGGTCGGACTATTTACCTATCGCTGGTACGTAAACACTATCAGAAGTGTTAGGTCGGACTATTTACCTATCGCTGGTACGTAAACACTATCAGAAGTGTTAGGTCGGACTATTTACCTATCGCTGGTACGTAAACACTATCAGAAGTGTTAGGTCGGACTATTTACCTATCGCTGGTACGTAAACACTATCAGAAGTGTTAGGTCGGACTATTTACCTATCGCTGGTACGTAAACACTATCAGAAGTGTTAGGTCGGACTATTTACCTATCGATGGTACGTAAACACTATCAGAAGTGTTAGGTCGGACTATTTACCTATCGATGGTACGTAAACACTATCAGAAGTGTTAGGTCGGACTATTTACCTATCGATGGTACGTAAACACTATCAGAAGTGTTAGGTCGGACTATTTACCTATCGATGGTACGCAAACACTATCAGAAGTGTTAGGTCGGACTATTTACCTATCGATGGTACGCAAACACTATCAGAAGTGTTAGGTCGGACTATTTACCTATCGATGGTACGCAAACACTATCAGAAGTGTTAGGTCGGACTATTTACCTATCGATGGTACGCAAACACTATCAGAAGTGTTAGGTCGGACTATTTACCTATCGATGGTACGCAAACACTATCAGAAGTGTTAGGTCGGACTATTTACCTATCGATGGTACGCAAACACTATCAGAAGTGTTAGGTCGGACTATTTACCTATCGATGGTACGCAAACACTATCAGAAGTGTTAGGTCGGACTATTTACCTATCGATGGTACGCAAACACTATCAGAAGTGTTAGGTCGGACTATTTACCTATCGCTGGTACGCAAACACTATCAGAAGTGTTAGGTCGGACTATTTACCTATCGCTGGTACGCAAACACTATCAGAAGTGTTAGGTCGGACTATTTACCTATCGCTGGTACGCAAACACTATCAGAAGTGTTAGGTCGGACTATTTACCCATCGATGGTACGTAAACACTATCAGAAGTGTTAGGTCGGACTATTTACCTATCGATGGTACGCAAACACTATCAGAAGTGTTAGGTCGGACTATTTACCTATCGATGGTACGCAAACACTATCAGAAGTGTTAGGTCGGACTATTTACCTATCGATGGTACGCAAACACTATCAGAAGTGTTAGGTCGGACTATTTACCTATCGATGGTACGCAAACACTATCAGAAGTGTTAGGTCGGACTATTTACCTATCGATGGTACGCAAACACTATCAGAAGTGTTAGGTCGGACTATTTACCTATCGATGGTACGCAAACACTATCAGAAGTGTTAGGTCGGACTATTTACCTATCGATGGTACGCAAACACTATCAGAAGTGTTAGGTCGGACTATTTACCTATCGCTGGTACGCAAACACTATCAGAAGTGTTAGGTCGGACTATTTACCTATCGCTGGTACGCAAACACTATCAGAAGTGTTAGGTCGGACTATTTACCTATCGCTGGTACGCAAACACTATCAGAAGTGTTAGGTCGGACTATTTACCTATCGCTGGTACGCAAACACTATCAGAAGTGTTAGGTCGGACTATTTACCTATCGCTGGTACGTAAACACTATCAGAAGTGTTAGGTCGGACTATTTACCTATCGCTGGTACGTAAACACTATCAGAAGTGTTAGGTCGGACTATTTACCTATCGCTGGTACGTAAACACTATCAGAAGTGTTAGGTCGGACTATTTACCTATCGCTGGTACGTAAACACTATCAGAAGTGTTAGGTCGGACTATTTACCTATCGCTGGTACGTAAACACTATCAGAAGTGTTAGGTCGGACTATTTACCTATCGCTGGTACGTAAACACTATCAGAAGTGTTAGGTCGGACTATTTACCTATCGCTGGTACGTAAACACTATCAGAAGTGTTAGGTCGGACTATTTACCTATCGCTGGTACGTAAACACTATCAGAAGTGTTAGGTCGGACTATTTACCTATCGCTGGTACGTAAACACTATCAGAAGTGTTAGGTCGGACTATTTACCTATCGCTGGTACGTAAACACTATCAGAAGTGTTAGGTCGGACTATTTACCTATCGCTGGTACGTAAACACTATCAGAAGTGTTAGGTCGGACTATTTACCTATCGCTGGTACGTAAACACTATCAGAAGTGTTAGGTCGGACTATTTACCTATCGCTGGTACGTAAACACTATCAGAAGTGTTAGGTCGGACTATTTACCTATCGCTGGTACGTAAACACTATCAGAAGTGTTAGGTCGGACTATTTACCTATCGCTGGTACGTAAACACTATCAGAAGTGTTAGGTCGGACTATTTACCTATCGCTGGTACGTAAACACTATCAGAAGTGTTAGGTCGGACTATTTACCTATCGCTGGTACGTAAACACTATCAGAAGTGTTAGGTCGGACTATTTACCCATCGATGGTACGTAAACACTATCAGAAGTGTTAGGTCGGACTATTTACCCATCGATGGTACGTAAACACTATCAGAAGTGTTAGGTCGGACTATTTACCCATCGATGGTACGTAAACACTATCAGAAGTGTTAGGTCGGACTATTTACCCATCGCTGGTACGTAAACACTATCAGAAGTGTTAGGTCGGACTATTTACCCATCGCTGGTACGTAAACACTATCAGAAGTGTTAGGTCGGACTATTTACCCATCGCTGGTACGTAAACACTATCAGAAGTGTTAGGTCGGACTATTTACCCATCGCTGGTACGTAAACACTATCAGAAGTGTTAGGTCGGACTATTTACCCATCGATGGTACGTAAACACTATCAGAAGTGTTAGGTCGGACTATTTACCCATCGATGGTACGTAAACACTATCAGAAGTGTTAGGTCGGACTATTTACCCATCGATGGTACGTAAACACTATCAGAAGTGTTAGGTCGGACTATTTACCCATCGATGGTACGTAAACACTATCAGAAGTGTTAGGTCGGACTATTTACCCATCGATGGTACGTAAACACTATCAGAAGTGTTAGGTCGGACTATTTGCCCATCGATGGTACGTAAACACTATCAGAAGTGTTAGGTCGGACTATTTGCCCATCGATGGTACGTAAACACTATCAGAAGTGTTAGGTCGGACTATTTCCCCATCGATGGTACGTAAACACTATCAGAAGTGTTAGGTCGGACTATTTACCCATCGATGGTACGTAAACACTATCAGAAGTGTTAGGTCGGACTATTTACCCATCGATGGTACGTAAACACTATCAGAAGTGTTAGGTCGGACTATTTACCCATCGATGGTACGTAAACACTATCAGAAGTGTTAGGTCGGACTATTTACCCATCGATGGTACGTAAACACTATCAGAAGTGTTAGGTCGGACTATTTACCCATCGATGGTACGTAAACACTATCAGAAGTGTTAGGTCGGACTATTTACCCATCGATGGTACGTAAACACTATCAGAAGTGTTAGGTCGGACTATTTACCCATCGATGGTACGTAAACACTATCAGAAGTGTTAGGTCGGACTATTTACCCATCGATGGTACGTAAACACTATCATAAGTGTTAGGTCGGACTATTTACCCATCGATGGTACGTAAACACTATCATAAGTGTTAGGTCGGACTATTTACCCATCGATGGTACGTAAACACTATCATAAGTGTTAGGTCGGACTATTTACCCATCGATGGTACGTAAACACTATCATAAGTGTTAGGTCGGACTATTTACCCATCGATGGTACGTAAACACTATCATAAGTGTTAGGTCGGACTATTTACCCATCGATGGTACGTAAACACTATCAGAAGTGTTAGGTCGGACTATTTACCCATCGATGGTACGTAAACACTATCAGAAGTGTTAGGTCGGACTATTTACCCATCGATGGTACGTAAACACTATCAGAAGTGTTAGGTCGGACTATTTACCCATCGATGGTACGTAAACACTATCAGAAGTGTTAGGTCGGACTATTTACCCATCGATGGTACGTAAACACTATCAGAAGTGTTAGGTCGGACTATTTACCCATCGATGGTACGTAAACACTATCAGAAGTGTTAGGTCGGACTATTTACCCATCGATGGTACGTAAACACTATCAGAAGTGTTAGGTCGGACTATTTACCCATCGATGGTACGTAAACACTATCAGAAGTGTTAGGTCGGACTATTTACCCATCGATGGTACGTAAACACTATCAGAAGTGTTAGGTCGGACTATTTACCCATCGATGGTACGTAAACACTATCAGAAGTGTTAGGTCGGACTATTTACCCATCGATGGTACGTAAACACTATCAGAAGTGTTAGGTCGGACTATTTACCCATCGATGGTACGTAAACACTATCAGAAGTGTTAGGTCGGACTATTTACCTATCGATGGTACGTAAACACTATCAGAAGTGTTATGGCCGGACTATTTACCTATCGATGGTACGTAAACACTATCAGAAGTGTTAGGTCGGACTATTTACCTATCGATGGTACGTAAACACTATCAGAAGTGTTAGGTCGGACTATTTACCTATCGATGGTACGTAAACACTATCAGAAGTGTTAGGTCGGACTATTTACCTATCGATGGTACGTAAACACTATCAGAAGTGTTAGGTCGGACTATTTACCCATCGTTGGTACGTAAACACTATCAGAAGTGTTAGGTCGGACTATTTACCCATCGTTGGTACGTAAACATTATCAGAAGTGTTAGGTCGGACTATTTACCTATCGCTAAAAATTTATCACACGCAGTTCCATGGCTAGATTAAGGCTGTGGGGGGCCCTGGGCTATTTAAGAGCAGGGGCCCATGTATGCAATTTTCGCGTTTTGCACAATACTTTACTTTATTCAGACATAATTTAATAAATTTAATAAACAAAATATTGTTTTTAAACCGTATTTTTACTCACATATTTTTATTTTATACTGATTAAGTAGATGCTGAAACATTTACTAATATTTCTACCCTCGACAAGAATCAAATAAGATTACCTTTTGTAATATCGTTTTGTTTTTAGTATCTCTAAGCAAATTAAAATCTGAATTATTGAGTTTCAAGGGAAGTATATTTTTCACGAGCCTTCTCCAAAAATTATCATAAAACAATTGTGATAGCTTATAACTGGGAAAATTTTAAGTGTTAAACTTTGGCTTTACCATAAACTTATGTACCTAAACATGTCCCCAAGTTTCATTTAAATCCGTGATCCGCACTTCAGGTACACTCTCCTTGTCAGTGCGGTTTTTAATATTTCGCTTGCTTGGAAAATTTTATTTATTCGTTCGAAAATGAGAATTTTTAAATGGGGCCCCCGACAAGCGGGGCTTGGGGCTTTAGCCCCTCCCCTTAATCCGGCACCGTAAAGTTCGACTTAACCCTTCTAAGTTCTATACTCCTCCCTCCTCAAGACTCGCAGCACATTGTGTACACGCCTTGGGCACTTACCATTATTTCTTTATCACGCTCATAGTTTTCATCTTCCAATCATTCTAGCCATCAACGGCTTCAAAATTTAGCGTCTGTTGGTGGCAGAGCTAGTAATCTCCATTTAGGGACGGGTATTATAAAAGCGTTAGACACCATCAGGTACTTGTAGAAACGTTAACTTCCAACATTGAGACATTTAATTGATCGACTCCACAACGGGACAAGCTAAATCAACAATTAAACGACTCGTTGTCGACTTCAAAAATAATAAAATTAATAAAAATAATAAAATTAATAAAAATAATAAAATGTTCTACACTATTATAAACAGTTCAGGTTATACGGAACAAAACTATGAGAACTATTGGAGGAAATTTAAAATCAGAGTAAGGAGTGGACTATTCTATGATACTGACGTTAAGTTAGGTAAGTTCCAGACGGTCTGTAGGACAATCAACCGTATTTTTACAATGTACGTCGAGATACAAAGTTAAGTGTTATAAAGTTCTTGTGATCCCTGTACTATTCTATGGGTGTGAATTATGGACGACAGCCAGAAGAAACAAGAAAAAATGTACATACCTTGGATATGGTGTTCTTAAGAAGAGTTAAAAGGTGTTCTAAAACTTGGCCGTATAAAACATGAGGCCATAAAAGTTACACGTTTTTAACTTAAATGAAAAATTAAAAAGATTACAAACAATGGTGGAAAGAACAGTTAGAAAGAATATCAGATTCCAAACTCGCCTAACAAGTCTAGAAATATATACCTATAGAACACAGGTGTGTGGGTAGACCCAAGAAGAGATGGCTGGAGGAATTTTGAAGGCGCAATAGGCACCACCTTGGCTATGCCGTGTTGTGTAGATGACGACGCTGGTGGTTAGTTAAATTTAAATTTAAGACGACACTGCTTTACTTAAATTAACCGTACGTAATGCCGTGGGTTCGTGACCCCTGTGCGCGTGTGTGTAAGCAGACTGTTTATTGAAGCATTAAACCAAACGGCGCGTTAGCGTTGGTTGTTGGCACATAGAGATTGTCGCTGTCGTCAAGTTTCATGGTCGGATGTAACCGTTTAGGCGCCGCAGATTCGATACTACAGACTAATTAGAACAGACACACGACGGGAAATGGTAATCGACTGAGAAATAGTCGATAAGGTCGATCCAAAACGGTTAAGTCGGTACTGTCACCTAAACAGGATGCCGAATGAGGCCGACAAACCCGTCCGTACTCGGTCCGCTTCTATCGTAATATTTATCGCTTGGCGTTTCGATCCGTAGAATCTGGGACCGTCCTCAGTAGCCGTGAGTGGCGGTTGTAAAGACCTAACAATGGCATAACAGACAGGGTTTCTCAACCGCCACGACGATTCCTGATTCTACGGATCGAAACGTCGAGCGATAAATATAACAATTCAATCGTTCCGAATATTGAGGATCTATCCGTAAGAAATCATCCATCGAGTTTTAAAAGAATGGTAAAAAATGTGTGGGATATACTCGATTAAGACGGAAAAAGACAGAAAAACAGACATTCTAGGAAAATGGATGCTGAATGTGGAGTATAAAGGCAGCAACAGAATCGAGAAGGATTCGACAGGGAACTACAGAAATCTGGATCCATCAGACCCAAAAACGAAACACAATTAATTATCAAAACCTGAGGAAACTGTTCCACTGCAAACTGAATAGATTTGAAATTAATAAATAACTTTTTCTTTATCCGTGCTGCGACTACGTCTTTGATGTCTTACGACATGTTTCGGGAACACGTTCCCATCATCAGGTAAAATTGTTTTTTCTTCTAGTTCATAACGAACGTGTCGAGAATATAATAATTAAAACACATCAACACATAACACAATGAGTATGATAGAACTCAGTCCACGTAACAGTGCGCACTGCCGTACTATAACTGACCGCGTAATCAAACTATATATTCGGCTGGTGTACACAAGCGTTATCACTCTTCAATACAGTATCATATAAACAGTGAGATTTAAATGTTAATTGATCATTAAGCAGTAGGTTTGGTTGAAATAAAAACGCTTTATATCTATGTGTTTATGTGTTGATGTGTTTTAATTATTATATTCTTGACACGTTCGTTATGAACTAGAAGAAAAAAAACAATTTTACCTGATGATGGGAACGTGTTCCCGAAACATGTCGTAAGACATCAAAGACGTAGTCGCAGCACGGATAAAGAAAAAGGTATTTATTAATTTCAATTTCACTACGACTGGAGACCAAATATAATGAATCTTGAATAGATTTGTTCATTCAAGGCGGTTGTATCGAAGGTTCGGATAGCATGATGATTGACAACCTCCGGCCGCGAGATGGCATCGATAAAGGCGAGACGGCCCTTAAGTTAAAGGCGATTTCCTTTTATGAATGCCAGATATATCAGCCTTTGAGTAGAAGAGATTAATTTGTCGGTTTGTTTTAATGCAGTGATACACATTCCACTACTAGAAAACACTTTCTTATAGAACTTTACCATGTCTATAGGGGTACTTTCCTCCTTAGTGGCCAGTTGAGACTGGCGGCCACAAAACTCAAACATGTTTGATTTTACTGGCTCGAAAGACGGCCAATAGCGGCTGCCAGAACTTTCCGTCACAACAAGCACTGGCCGCGAGTAAAGCCGGGTGGGATTTGCGTTCCGTTAGTCTGTTATTGGTCGCTGTTGTGGTAGTTGTTAAAGATGAGTGCTAGTGTTAACAGTGATAACATCAATGTAATAAAAGAAAAAAATAAATTTATAAAGGGGAGTGCAGATGAGATAACAATATTTTTAGAAGAGTTCCAAAACTTTGAATTACTATGGAATGTCCGCCGTGACGATCAATGGACACTTAATTAAGTACGACAATCTAGAATATCCGAAGGAAGGAAAAAATTCTGGTAAAAAAGTAAGAAAGAGATATCTTGTAGCTAGAGGGTGTGAAAAAGATAGGGGGGGGTAATAAAAAGATTGACCTGACGATCTGTCCACTCACCAATCTCCGGATTGAGGTCGCAAGTAGATAGATGGTCTGCGGTAATCGAATCATGGAGCGAAACTTGTACCAACAACAATACTACGATACAGAACAATGGCGGAAGCCTTCTAACAATACTTGGCCAGGTACGATGGTAATTTCATTAGAAAAAAGCAAATCAATACGCTGTGTTCCGCATATGTCTAGTGTGAACCAGCTGACTGTCAGCATTCAAGACTGACTAACAATTGAGCACCACTCTACATTTCGAGTGTGTTAATGTAATGTCGTTCTACTAAACTTATTGACAATACTCGATTCTTGTCTAAAAACGTTCGTCATTATGGAAAAAAGACGAAACACGGTCCCCCTTCCCGTCGGTAGGATTGTACATTTTCATGTACAGTATATCAATATATTTAGTCATGCTTTTTATTTATTTGTCAAAATTAATCTTGTTATCTGAGTTAGCAGTCTCTGTAACTACAACTTCGTCGTGCTAAACTGCTAAATGTCATGTTCTGGACGAGGCCTTTCAGTGTTTCCACCATTTTCAAGTCCTAAACCACGACAAAAAATACCCCCCCCCCAGGAACGCGTATATATACCCGTTCACAACCTGACTTGCCGTGAAACTCGCCGACCTGCGTCCGCTGTGGAAATGACCACTTGACGCAGGCCTGCGCTGTCCCGGACAACCACCGATACTGTATTAACTGTGGCGGCGCCCATGCTGCAAATAACAGGCGTTGCCCAGTATATAACGAGCAGCTGGACAAGCTCAAGAAACCGGTCCAGCCTAAGCCTCGCAATGTTGTTGCCAAACCAGTCAAGACGGCCAAAGCCGCTGAACCTGTGGTCAGGAGACCAGCCCCGAGGTCTGCTCCGGTTCCGAAACCCAGTGCAGTGAGCCCGAGCGAAGCTCCACAGGCCAAACCTACTACCGCGCCCCCGGAACCGGAACGCGAAGTTCCCCACTACACTCAAGTCCCGCTGCCGGACGATAATGAGGAAATTGATCCTCCATTGCCGCCGCCACCCAAGCCTAGATTCTCCAGATCGGGCAAGAAAGTTAGGAACCAGGCCAAGAACACGGGCCAGCCTAAACCACCTGCCACTGGACCCAAGCCCGTCCACCAAAAGCCAGAGCGGCCACCCGCTCCAGTACCTGCCCCCAAGGCTTCCACAGTCTCGAACCGCCGCAGCTATGCAGCTGCCGCCAAGCGTTCTCCCCAGGCCTCATCTTCCGATGATCTCGCCGTCGTATCAGACTTTCTGGCAAGCTACGACTTGCAGAAAGTAGCCCAAACATTCCTAAAAATCAAGGAACGCTTGGCAACAGCCTCGCCCCAAGACAAGTTCCTCCTCTTGGTGGAAGCCTGCCGTGTTACAGGTCTGTTATGAACGGACAACCACGGCAATCCCTCAAGCGAGACCTCGAGCTCGTGGCGTGGAACGCCAACGGCCTCGCTTCCCGCCATTCTGAGCTCTTAGAGTTCGTTGCCCGTCACAAGCCCGACGTGCTTCTTCTTGGAGAGACGCACCTGACCCCGCATCGTCGTTTCCGACTACCAAACTACGTGTGCCACCGGGAAGACCGGTCGGGTCGCGCAGGAGGGGGCACAGCCATCGCGGTGAAGGCGAGTCTTCGCCATCACCGCGTTGTCCTGCCTCAGCGGCGGAACCTCGAGTGCACCGCGGTCGAGCTCCATGGTGCTCTCGGCGGCCTACTCGTGGTTTCCGCTTACAAGCCTCCACAAACGGAGCTCCTGTCGAACGATCTGGAGGCCGTCTTTGGAGCACACAGGAGGGTAGTCCTGGCGGGCGACCTGAACTGTAAGCACCCCGATTGGGGGAGCCGCTTGGTGAACCCAAACGGAACCCGCTTACGCAGGTATGCTGATGCGGCTCGGGTCACAGTCATGGGTCCTACCGGGCCTACGTATTATCCCTCGAGGGCTAACTCCCGCCCTGACGTACTGGACATTGCCGCGGTCAGGGGCGTTTATTGCCCGGTCCACGTCTCCGTCATTTCGGAACTGTCCTCGGACCATTGCCCTATCAGTGTGCATATAGCTAACCCAGCACGCCACCGTCCGCGACGAGCGGCGGGTAATCGAGTGGGACCGCTTTGGCCCGGCGTTCAGTCGCCGCCTACCAGAGCATATCCCGCTCGACACTACCCAGCATGTCGACGAGGCAGTTGCCTTATTCGACACAGCCGTAGTCTCGGCGGTAGACGTGTCCTCCCGGATGAAGCCGGGGCTCACGCCCGACTATCAGCGGATCCCCGAAGAGGTGTCTCAGCTCGCTTGCGAGAGGAATCGCCTCCGGAGACGCTGGCAGAGGACTCGTGACCCGGTTGACAAGGCTGCGTTCAACAGAGCGTCCGGCAAGTTGCGTCGCGACATGCTGGCGTTCCGTAGACGCAACTGGGAGCTAGCTGTTACACAGATGGACGGCCCTGCCGAGGACCGTAATGTCTGGCGGATTCCCAGTGCCCTAACGGGAAAGCGTAAACGCGCGCCTCTCCCCGCACTGGCCGGACCCGGCGGTCAACCCCTTGGCCGCCCCCTCGAAAAGGCAGAGTTCTTGGCTGACAGTTTAGAGCGTCAGTTCGCTCCCAACCCATCCAAGAACCCGGCTTTCACTGAGCAAATCTGCCGCGAGGTAGAGCGCTTTCTATCGGCCGATATCACAGTCCAGCCGGAGCCCATCTCCCCGGAGGAGGTCTCTGAGAGGATTGTTCAGCTCAAGCCCCGGAAGGCGCCTGGCCCGGACGGAGTCATGAATTCCGCCCTCCATCGCCTTCCGGAGCGAGGAACCCAGTTCCTCAACTGACCTGTTCAATTCATGCCTCAGACTGGCCTATTTTCCGGTGAAATGGAAAACGGCTACCGTCATTGTGATACCTAAGCGAAAGAATTCTTCTCGCGTGGAAAACCTCAGGCCCATCAGCCTCTTGTCCGCGACGTCCAAGGTTTTTGAGCGTCTGATCCAGCGTAGGATCCGCGACCATCTAGAAAGACTAGACGTGCTGATCCCCGAACAGTTCGGCTTTCGTGAGCTGCACTCCTCGACTCATCAGCTGATGAGACTCGTGGAATGCATTACCGAGGCTGGCTGCCAGGGCAAACAGACGACTGCGATCTTCCTAGACGTAGAGAAAGCCTTTGACCGCGTGTGGCACGAGGGTGTCCTGTACAAACTCACGGAAGCCCTTCTCCCAGACTGCTACGTTCACTTGATCGGCAGCTTTCTGCGAGACCGTAGCTTCCGAGTGAGAGTAGACCACGCTCTCTCTTCGGAGAGGCGTATTACCGCTGGCGTCCCTCAGGGAAGTGTCCTTGGGCCTCTCCTGTTCTCGTTGTTTGTCAACGACACGCCCCGAGTTCCTGGAGTGAAATTGTCGCTGTTCGCGGACGACACTGCGGCTTTTGCCTCAGAGCCGAACGCGAGTTATGCGGCAGTTAAGCTCCAGCGCCAACTCGACGCGTATGTCGGGTGGACCGATGACTGGAGAGTTGCCGTTAACGCTTCCAAGAGCGCCGCGGTAATATTCTCGCGAAAATGTAAGCGGCCTCGGCCGCTTAAAGTAGGCCCCGTCGAGGTGCCCTGGACCAATAGCGTCAAGTACCTCGGGCTCCACGTGGATTCCCGACTCACCTGGCGAACCCATGTACAGTACATCCGACAACGCGCTTCGGCGCAACTCAGTAGACTCTGGCCCGTGCTTTCTAATCCGGCAATGACCCCCCCGGCTAGGTAAGCTCATAGTCAACACGTACGTGTTGCCCGTGATTACCTACGCCTGTCCTGTTTGGGGATACCTGGCTCGTGGTCATAGAACAACGCTCCAGCGCGTACTCGACCGGGGACTGAAGCTCGCGTGCAAAGTCCCCCGGAGGTACTCTTCTCGTCTTCTGAGGAGAGGACTCGGTGTCCGCTCTCTTGATGACACCGTGAGACGCCTGGCGCGTAGATTCTATGTTCGTTCCGACAGAGTGACCCACAATTCCCTCATTGCCGGACTTGGTAAATACACCCCGCGACCAGGTGAGTCCTGGAAGCGACCTCGTTTGCTAGTCCCGGTGGTATAATCCACCAATCGCAGGTCGCTTCAGACCCCTCCATAATTAGGTAAAAACATATATAAAGAACTCAAATAGACCCAGTGGCAGGAGTCCTTTCTGAGACTCGGGACACCGCACTACTCGCGACCCCCAGTTGTGTGACTTGCCGTGAAGGCAGATACACGGGTATATATACGGGTTCCAGCGGGATATTTTTTGTCGTGGTTTAGGACTTGAAAATGGTGGAAACACTGAAAGGCCTCGTCCAGAATATGACATTCAGCAGTTCAGCAAATAAGCAGGACGAAGTCGGTATTTGTCAAAGGTTGTAAAATCTAAGCGAAGCGAGTTCTCAGTCTTAACGCGACAGTTTGGTATTTTCTGCGTATTAACGGTACATCTCACAATAACTTCTGAATGCATCAACCGATTTTCGTAAAACTTGGCAGGCGTGCCCTCACGACCCTACACAATCCTACTGTTTTTGAGATCGGTCCCCCCAAAAAAGTAAGGGGCGGGGTGATAAAAATGTGACGGAGGTCCAAATTAAAAAAAAAAAGGCAGTTCATGTGGAATATCAAATTAAAGGCATTTTAATCGAAATATAAATTCAGTGTTCATTTTTTTCTTACTTGAAAATTCAGAGACGCCGGGGGCCAAAAAGTAAGTGAACATTATGATAAAACCCGCAAAAATTCACGTGACGTATCAAACTAAAAGTACAGAGTAAGGTGGGTTGGACACACACAGAATGGAGGAAGGACATCCTACAAAACATATTTTCTACCAGAAACCAATGGGTAGTAGAAAAAGGGGAAGACCCCGAAGTAGATTCAAAGACCAGATAGAGGAGGACCTAGGAAAGCTGAACATAAGAAACTGGAAAGCCAGGGCAGCAATAGGGAGGAATGGAATCGACTCTTGGAGCAGGCCAAGACCCATCAAGGTCTGTAGAGCCACGGTTGATGATCAAAATAAAAGGAATTTTAACTGAAATGTGAACGTAGTGTTCATTTTTGGAAATTTCAAAATTTACTGACCGCAGAACACAAAAATGGGTCATCAATTTGAAAAACGTTTACGATCGAGCCGGGTGTGAGACTAAAGGAAATTTTAACACAAATCCGATTGTTTGAAATTTTTAGCGTTCACTGTACGATTGCTCCACAACTGCTACTTTACTCCCAAAAAAAGTAGGGCGTTCGGGAATTTATTAATTTTTAATCTGATTACCCTACATGGAGGTTTGCGGCTTTTCCACTGTTTTGACGCCTCTCCACATTTTTGCTCCTAACCACCAGGGTAAAAGTACGGAGACACGCATGCCAACGTTTACGTTCAAACGTTATAGTGAGACAACCCCAAGTCAGACAAATACGAAATAGTCGACTTAAAACTGAGAACTCGTTTCCGCTCGTTCAATTAAAAGTACACCAACATTAAACTATTATAATAATTTACGTAGCGTTGGCAGAGAGAGAGGGTTAACAAGAGGCTCAGCAATGCTGCGGCCGCATTAACCCCCCCCCGCTCTTAAAGCCTCACCCGCGGCTTTCGTTATCAAATGAAAATCTAATTAAAATCCCATGCACCCGAATGAGTTTTTAAAGACGGTTTATAAACGTCGAGATGAAATTTGACTTTATCCGTAGTGAATAAAACTTGTTTTATTAAAAGATAACTTTTTAAACTACGACAAAAACGTTTGAAGGCAAGACAGGCGACACAGAATACCCAAGGCCATCAATGAACTGATCGGATAGCGCGTTTTTATTTGCCGAAAATTTTCGCGCCGATGTTTCTATAAGAAATTGAAAAAAAAGTACAGAAATGTTGCAATTTATTGTTCAGTAGTTCCAGCGTCGGAAAGCACTACACAGCCCTTATATGGCATACAAGGTCACGCACTTCACACCCACTTCAAATGTTACAAACTGCGTATAATACCTTAACGTCAAATAACTAGAGAAACTAAAACTGTGAAATGAACGAGGCGAAGAAAACGACACGATTCCAAACCCACACGGGATGTCGCTCGGCAACAATTGACGGCTAAAAGTTTCCTCTACCGCAGCAGCAGCGTAGTAATTTTTTCCTCTTTGCCTCGTGGGACGGAAACGACACGAAACGTAAATGACGGCTACGACGAAATCAATATACGCGCGCTCAAGAAGGCAGTGCGCGACCCATATGGGGCTGTGAACACGATCCTCGTGCAAATCTTGAGTAATTTACCACAACTAATTATTCAATTTAATTATTCGTATCTGGAGGAGTTTCATGCTCAGTATAAACGTTTACTTTCGAGTCACAGCATGACCTATATTATAGTTAAGTTATACAGTCAAAATTATATTGTCTAACACAGTTGACAGCAATTATTTTTTTAATAAATAACAAAATAACGGTATGGAGAACCATACACGACTTCCATGTTCTAAGATTTATATTTAAAATCATAATCATTTTCGAAATGAAATATTTCCATAGAAACTACTTATTTCTTCAGCCATAACCACAGTACTGTGGTCACTAACGTATACCACCTAACGTTAGCACACTCGAATTTCACTGATGGTGGCAGTCGATGGCACTACCGAAACATCTGGTTCTGCATAAACACTGGACCACGGCCAAACAGCCCGGGAAGGAATTTTAACAACAAAATACTTCTTTGTTGCCGATAACGTAGTACACATATAAAAAATTATACCCTTCAAATTTTTATTTATAGAAAATTACCCGTCCCCTTCAACTACCCTTTTCATTTAGGCCTATAGATATTTCATCTACCTTTCTACAGTGGATTATTATGACCTTATTTTCAGGATACTTTATTTATGGTATATATATTAAACTTCCACTATGAACACTTACTTTTTGGTTTTGTTACCCAGACGTTTCGACGTGGTATTCGTCTTCCTGAATGGGATTTAAATACTGAATGTCTGTACAGTAACGGTTATGGGATGTAGGTGTGTGTGGTGGGGGTTGCTGGTGGGAGGGAATTGGCGCTGGGGTTCGAATTTTGTGTTGGAATCAGTGTATCGAAAAGTATGTGTGATCTATAATGTAATTGTTCGTTTAATATGTTGTTTGTTTGGTTGTAGTGTGTGATATCTGTATATTTCAAATTGTTCTGCTGTGTTTAGTTTTCTACTTTTAGGTAAGTAGTGTAGTATTTCCATGTTGTGCTCTATGTTTGTGTAACGGTGGTTTTCGTTTTGTAAATGTGTGGCAAATGTGGAATGTATGTAGTTTGTGGTGAGGGCTTTTAAATGTTCAGAATATCTAGAGGAAAAAGATCTTCCCGTCTGGCCGATGTAGAACTGGTGACAGTCATTGCAGTTTAATTTATAAACCCCTGTTTTGCTGTTATGTGTCTGTGTCTTTGTTAGTATTATTTATGTGTTTCATGATGGTGTAGTCATGTGTATTTAGGGGTATTGATGTGAGCCTATTGAGCATATAGTTGAAAGCTGCATGTTTGTGTTGAGTTGGGTGGTTGGAAGAGTTATGTCTGTTGTGGTGGGTTTTCTGTATATTTTGTATGTGTGTGTGTTGTTTGTTTTGGTAATTGTAATGTCCAGGAAGTTTAAGCTATTGTTTTGTTTGTTCTAATTCAAGTGTGAATTTTATTTTTGATGTATAGTGTTAATGTATTTGTGGAAATTTTCAATTTGTCTTTTGTTGCCGTTGTATAGGAGTAAAATGTCATCAACGTATATGTGCCAATATATTATTTTGTTGGTATATTTGTTATTGTTTAATATGTGTTCTTGTTCTATGGTATGTAAGAATATTTCGGCTAGTATACCTGATATAGGGGAGCCCATGGAGCCCTACTTTATTTATCATAATTAAATATTTTACTCTTGTTAAAATATAAAACGTTACAAGTAAACTACCCCTTCCCCTTAGTCGATCTTCACCAAAATCAATGGCCTTGAGTCCTCTACAACTCAGGCATATATGCAACAAATTATTTGATTATTTTTGAATTTGCTTCAGATGTCGTCGCCATAGACAAAATTCTACACACAGACCCTTTTCGGAAAATGACATTTCTTCATATTTTGAGGGCAGCACAATCAGAATCAGCCCTTATCTCGAACACGATTTTTTTCGCCATCACGGTACTCCCATTTCCTTATGGAACATGGAAGTCTCTCGTTGGTAGTAGTGAAGGCTGTCGCGGGCACGACCAAACGTCTCCATTTGTATCAGTATCATACTTCACGGACAGTGTTGCGGTAACAACCGTAATGTTAATAATAATGGACCACAGCATAACATTAATTTGTTTACACGAGGCGGATACTATAATCACCTTATGCTGTTGGCGAGGAAAGAGACAAAGTAAATACACACAAAAGTAGTTTCCCGAATCGTTTATTAACGAAATAAAGAAACGCAACGAGAGCACAAATAATACGCCAACGAATTTGCATGTCAATAATTTTTTTAAGAGCTTAATAAAACTGAATTTTCGAAACATGCAATCGAAATTTAAGTAACTAATTGTTGTTTTTTTCGTTTCAGACTGCACAAACGATGATATCGCACTGATACGAATCAACTGAAGGGCTGGGACTTGCCCATGCCCGGCACTAGTAGAAGGTCGGAACATTAAACGTGGCAACACTGGAACCACCTGATATTTTGAGGTCGACTAGACCATCTCTTAATTTATGTATTTCTCAATAATCAAATCGCGTCATTTTAATTGCCAGTTAACAGCATTTTTTGAAAATTAAAAGTTTATTATGTAAAATACTGTTATACTGTTTAAGAAAGATAATAATTAACTCATTCATATGTTACGAATTCAATAATTCGAACAAAATTAATTCATTAGGCCTAACACTAACTCACTAATTTCTTCAACTTAAACGTATAGTACCAAGTGCGCACAGACCTAAAATTTAGATTTAGCTATAAATAGGTCTACTCATGATTTTAGTAATGCTATGAAATTTAATCAAAATATAACACGTTCACTTTAGCTATTTTGTTACAATAGGCCTCAGACGCAACGTTGCCACGTTTAATATTCCGACCTTCTAGTAGAGCCGGCCATGTATTGGCCCGTTTACCGTCGTCTGTACGTTTCCTGCCAGTCAGATATCTCACAATAAAGTTTACACTAACGTAAACTAAATAAAGATACAATGACGTATAATGACGGCTGTGTATATTTCCTTTAATAGACTATATAAAGAGACACCAGTCTCAAAATTTATAAGAATGCAAAGATTGCGTTGGGCCGGACACATTATGAGAATGAGGATGGCAGGAACCCCAAAAGGTCTCTGCTGGGTACATGGGAGGGATCGAGACCTAGAGGCAGACCGAGAAAGAGGTGGGAAGATGGCGTTGCAGATGACGCGAGGGACATGGGGATAAGAAACTGGAGGAGGGCTGCAATGGATAGAGGAGATTGGTGGAGGCCAGGGCCCGACTTGGGCCGTTGCGCCATAGGAGGAGGAGTATACTGTATTTCCTTTCTCCCCGTAAGCATATACTGTAGTTAAAAGTCAGTACATTTTTCTTTGACGAAGCTCCGTCACGTCTCCTCCACAATATTTAAAATCATTATCCAAATGAAATATTTCCATAGAAACTACTTCTTTCTTCAGCCTTAACCACAGTACTGTGGTCACTAACATATACCACCTCACGTTAGCGCTCTCGATTTTCACTGACGATGGCACTGCCGAAACGTATGGATTTTGCAGAAAACATTGGGTCACGGCCAAACAGCCCGGGAAGGAATTTTAACAACAAAGTACTTCTTTGTTGCCGATAACGTAGTACACGTATAAAAAATGATCCCCTCCACCTTCAACCATCATTTTCATTTATAGAAAATTCCTCCCTCCCCCTTCGACTACCCTTTTCATTTACAGATACTTGATCTACCTTTCTACAGTGGATTATTGTGACCTTCTTTTGAGGATACTTTATTTATCAAAATTAAGTACTTTACTCTTGTTAAAACATAAAACGTTGCAGGTAACTACCCCTTCCCCTTAACCGATCTTCACAACTTCCCCTTGAGTCCTCTACAACTCAGGCATATATGCAAAAATTATTTAATTCTGTTTGAATTTACGGCAGTTATCGTTCGCCATAGAAAAGATTCTACACACTGACACTTTTCGGAAAATGACTTTTCTTCATGTTTTATACAATCAGCGTCAGCCCTTATCTCGAACACGTTTTTTTTCGGCATCAGCATACTTCCATTTCCTTGTGGAACATGGAAGTAATACAATATTTGTGTTATTAAAAATTATAAAAAGTTATTGTGGTTTAATATTCCTTTCGTATTTTATGTTTTAAAATAATAATTTATTGTATGCGGCGTTATCGGACGGAGATACTTTGTTTCGAATTATGGGCTTGTTTGTAACTTTGTAGTCGGGGCTTACTGTATAAATAGGACTGGTTCCCCAGACGTTGTAACTACGCAGAACCCGAATCAGGAGGATCCCCGGACCCAACTGATGAGCTACACTGGCTACAACAAGCTGAATAAAATAAAATCAACCTGTACACAACTCCCCTTCCCCGTGCACAATCCACAACGAATCCTTACTACGAAATAATAAAATAAAATAATTTACATTCCACAAAACCTAACTGCCTAACACAACACCCATATAGCCTGTCCCTTGACGCCATTACAACGCTTTCCGCCACCTTTAGCGTCACACGCTGCTCATCTCTGGTCGCCTTAGTCTTGAAGTTGGGCACTAAAACACCCCCAGGCTGCCACAGCACATCAACAACTCAAGTCACTTTCAGGTGTCTCCACCTTCTCAACGGCCGGTCTGCACTGGCGTGTGAATGCAACATTCCTTCCCATATGGCTTGCCCCAGAACAGCCGGAGTCTGGCCCTAAAAAAAACAAAATCAAAACCTGCTCTGTTTCAGTCGAGCCACTGAGGATGCCTCTCTTGTACGGGGCGAAACGTTTGGTATTAAAATAAATGAAACAGCGTGTGTTAAACCGAAAAAATTGTTTCGTATATTCATGACGACCGTTACAGTGGAACGAGTTATAGTGAGATGGTGTACAGTATACCGGACTCGTTACTACCGCACTTTCAATCTCATTTACAATATCGACACGCACAAACCACTTTCTCTTACATATGTAACAACACAACACAATCTGCCGCCTCCACAAACCACTTTCTCTTACATATGTAACAACACAACACAATCTGCCGCCTCCACAAACACTTTCTTTAATAACGTTTCCCACAGAATTTTCACTCCGCACGCAAAATACACAGACGCCAATAAGGTTTTGATTTTACAAATCGACGGCGGTCTTCAGGTGAATAATTTCTCACACTTCCGTAGCCGTAAACTTTAATTTAAAACAGGTTTGCACTCCACAAATCAACACAGCAGTCTTTTGCTACATAATTACACACGTTACCTTCCGGACTTGCACCTGATAATATTTTAGTTAAGATTCGACGTTTCGACTTCAGAATCGTCGGTACACTTCAAGTAAATAATAATTAGGAATACGTTACACGTCCCGAACTTCTATCATACACCGAGCTTTATTTTAAAACACAACGTTTCGTCCAAACAAATCGACGACAGCTTCAGGTACATAATTAGGGATACAAGTTACCTCCCACACTTCCGTCATCGTAAACTTTAATTTAAAACACAACGTCCCCCCCCCCCACGCCACAACGTGACAACAGTCCATAGGCAAACAATTACACGTTACATTCCGGACTTGTACCTTCATAATATTTTAGTTGAAACACTCAACGTTTCGTCTACATAAATCGTCTGTAGACTTCGGGTAAATTATAATTAGAGACACGTTACGTCCCGTACTTTCATCATACACCGAGCTTTAATTTAAAACACAACGTTTCGTTCAAACAAATTGATGACGGCAGCTTCAGGTAGATAGTTAAAGAATACGTTACTTCCCGGACTTCGTAAAATTTAATTTCCAGTAAAAGTGTTATCAAATAAATTTACGACGGCAGACAGTGAAATGATTTAAGAGAGGATGACGGCTGGCGTAACGCTCAACCATCACGAACTATACGAAAAACATACAAATGACTTTCAAATACGTTTGGTCTTAGTATATGACTTGCTATCGGACATGAAAACAATGGAATAATAAAGAAAGCAATGCAAGACTGCAGACGACCCGTTGGCAGAACAATGGGCGCAACAGATCAGGATCGCCGGAAGATCACGGTTCAGCATAAGCTGTAGCGCCCACGAAAGGAAGGACAGCGAGATGAATACGTTAGGAAAGGGGTTGGGATATTCACTACAGTATGAATAGAATGCGTCGAGCGCCAAGAAAAATATTTACGATAATGGAATTTTAAGAAATAGCGTTTGATAAACACGCCATTGAGTCTTAGAGATTCAATGATAGCACGTAACACGATTCTAAATACAGAGAAATAGTCTCTTCGAAACCAAATCGATGTTACCTCAAAATCGCAGAAAACGATGGGTTTTAATAAAGTAACCGACAAACTATCACTTGGACTTTTATCATTAACGACAGTACACTGCTATACTCCTTGTCATGATTCAGTGTCATCTATTCTAATCCGTAGAAAGAACTGTTTTTTTTTAATGTTTTAAATTATCTAACGTCATACGTAAATTATTGGATGTATGTTAGTCAACGTACACAGCTACAATAAAAGTCGGTTCACATTATAAACCCCTCACCCGTCTCCCTCCCGCCACACACAGCGGATACAGTATTCGGCCCTCTTTCAATTTCTTTATATTCACAGTAAATAATACCTCTCCTTCCAAAATTAAAATAAAATTAATTAATTCCGTACGACATAAAAAGTGCCGTGTGGAAGAGATTGAACACGACTGTGGTAGACACTTCACTTTTCACGAGCGCAACCATGGCTTCGATTCAACACAACATACCTAACGTAACCGTGGTAAAACACGTTAAGTTACAGTGCAGGAGAATCAGCTGTGATTCGTGACAACATATTTATGCCACTAAACCGCGACTTCGCCACAACACATCGACTGTTGAATTTCATCGTACGAAATGAAAGAGCCATTCAGATAACCTCGACATCTAGGAAATCAGTGCGAAATTGTTATAACGACATATTATACTTATATTTAGAATAAAACTAATATTATAAAAACAAATTATGTTTTTACTTTACTCAATAATGTTCGAGTTCACTCAATCTAACCATATCCGTATCTCAGTTGTTGAAATTAAAATCCGAGTTATTGGGCCGTGGTCTAATACTGTACTGTAGTTAACATTCTGACGTTTGTTTTCAAACGTTTCGGTCACACCTGTGGAAGCCATCTTCAGTATCAGTTATGTTAAAAACAGTTTTTTCGCTGAATATGGCTTCCAGAGGTGGGGCCGACACGTTTGAAAACAAACATCAGAATGTTAACTACAGTACAGAATTAGACCACGGCCCAATAGCTCGGATTTTAATTTCAACAATTATGACGCCTTAGAAGCGTGATAGCTTTAGAATAGGATCCGTATCTCAATTTGTAAATTACGTACACACATTGTCATTAAAATGTTTCAATACTTCTTATATGCGAGCAGATTTCCCTCTCACACACACGCACGCACGCGCGAGCAGTGTATGATGGTGATAAAGTAGTGACACATTATATCAAAATAACTACATTGATCATAATGAACTACTATCCTAATTTTTTTTTAATTTTATTCAAAATTTAAATCTCATCATCGTTTCACAGGCAGCATTTACAAATTTAACAGGTTTAATTCATCGCGCGCGCGCGCACATACACACACACACCAGTGGTCATTCATGCGGAATAAATTCTCTTTATTTCTTGTTCTCAACATCACAGAATAGACGGTTTCTTTTGATAATTTTTTTGTAGTGGAATAATTTGGTTGCCATTTAACAGAAAAAATAATTTAATTCAGACAAATTCTTTACTGCACACAGCATCTGTTATCACCATTAAGATTTAACGATTCATTCATGTTACGTAAGCAAATAAAATCGTTTTACCTTCACAGTCATTTCGCCTACGGTTTTCCTTGACAGCGAACAATTATTACACAAAGCACCAGAATACTAATATCGCTAAATTTTACCACACACAAGTGAACTGTTTTACAGGAAAACAGCCAAAACAATAACAACAACAACAAAGACGACGAAGCCACAGACAGCAGACGAATAGTGACAGACAGGGTTGTCTTTATGTTTATTTATTCTTTTAATTAACTCACTTCACAGTTCTACTGATAATACAAATTGATACATTGATAACAACCCAACGACTTTGGATACAACAACCAGGAGGAGAATCAATCTTCACAGTTTGGTCCTCAACACACTCCAACGGCGTCGTGGGCCTGTTCCGTACATTCCCTTAGCCGACGACACGGCGGTTACCGTCTTTGGTTCGCGTCCCGACAACACAACACACGCGCGGGCGCACGCACGCATACACACCGTCTATACATACGCGGCTGTCGTTGCCTGCGTAATGCAGAACCTCGTCACCACCACCACTGCCACTTCAGATCCCGGAGCAAGCGCTCCACTCCTGCTGACGTCAATATCAACCCTGTTTCCACCCCTCTGACAAAACTGGGCAAACAATTGTATATACAATTAACAAAACATTAAACTGATTAACACGTAATTATGCAAAAACAGATTTAATGAATTTATAAACAAATAAACGAGACACGAACACAAGTATTGAACTCTGTAATCGAGATGGAAAAAAGGTAGTTAGTACCGGTCCTGCGCTCTACCGGCGCAAACCGATATCACTAATTGCTGTTATTTAAACGGACTAGAATGTCGCACTATAAGTTATAAAATTCGAACAGTTATTCAATTATTATTAAAATAAATTTTGTACAAACTGTGTTCTGATAAGTGTAATAATGTTTTCAGTTATGCAAAACCAGCATGAAAAGAGGCAAACTGTCGGCACAGCTGGTCGCGGGGCGTGTGGAGCTATCTGACAGCCAACACGCGAACTAACCGAGCGAACAGCTGTTTCGCTTGACCTGTATTGATATTCCGTAACCTTGTCAAATAACTGTAAACACACAGCACCGAGTGACCAAACTGAACTCGCACGCACTGCTACTGCTCCTGCCAATGATTTATGTGAAGCATTTAATACAAAACGTAGTACTTACTGCCATTGCTCGCTTACAAGCTGCGTTTGAAATCTTAAGACTTACGTACAACAACTGGCAATTAACGAGTTCCATGCGGAAAATGTTGAGGCCGATAAAGGAAAAAGGCTTCACCTGCTGAGGAATATAAATAAACATTCAATACAGAATGCAGGCTTTCACGGCCGTTATATGACCCGGCTGTTAGGCCGTCGACCAGCATTAGTGAAACTACGATTATTAGTACCGAAAAGTCGGCCATGGAAACAACACTGTCCATAAACCAATGGTGTAACTACGGGAGGGGTTCTATACCTCTCCACGAGCTATTAAAAACTCATCGAAAGTCTATAATCACTTAAAGTACGTCTATTTCTAAGCCAGCTATAACTAGAGCTTATAAACAACATAAGGAATTACAATAACGACCAAAACTAGCAGCCGCCGCCTTGTATTTGGATATTGGTTTATCAAAGGCTAAAGGAAGTAGCCCTTGATTAAAAATTGCCTGGTGCTCCAGGTTGGGGGTTAATGCAATGGAAACAAAGAAAATGTTAAAAAAAAAAACAAATAGATTGCAGCTGGATGGCTTCAATAAAGGTAAATGAGAATTCAATCAATTCTATAAACTTTGGTTCCGGAAAATGTGTACACATTGTACAGCCGGAATAATAATAACAATAACAACACTAAACGAATGGTACACAAACGTACCGTATATATCTGCAACATACTGCACAACGGGTTTTCTAAAAAAACTTCTGAGACGCAAAGAATTTATAAAAATGCATTTATAAAATTATATAGGAAGAATCCTAAAGTCCCCCCAAAGTACTGGAGAGGATGAGTAATGCCTCACTGTCTCATTCCTTTATGAAGCGCAATGGGCAACATCTACAGGTGCTAACGCGGCTCTGGAGACCGAATAACAGCCGGTATAAGCTGTCACTCCTCTACTTGTCATTGTCAAGTAGAGGTTAGGACAACCTCTTGCCCTTGGGGTGAGAAATTGCCCCTAAATACGGATGACCTTCCATTGGTCAGCGACATAGAGATATGGGAGGCAAGGAGAAACCACCACATTAAAGATCCTTATGGATATCTCAACAGTGAAAACTGGTCTCTTTAGTCTGGTAAGACAGCCAGTTTATGCGAGAACACCCAGACAGAACGTCTTACCCTGCGATAGATATGCTAGTAACATATCCAGGGGACATATTCATTGCTAAAATGCCTGAAATAAGGACTACCCGGACGGATCAAAAGTTGCTGACCACAGATGTGAACTCTTAAGTCAGCAAGTAAATAAACACACCTAAAATTCTACAAGGTGAAGGCCCCTACCACACTTCCTTATGGGTCTGAGAATTGGACTTTAACGAAAGGTCAGACAAGTCGCATCCAAGCGGCTGAAATGAGATTTCTCAGGCACGTAGCAGGGTATACTCTCCATGATCATAGAAGAAACACAGATATACGGTAAGAACTGAATATTGTGAGTATACTCGAGAGGATTGCCCAGTATCGGCTGAATTGGTGGAAACATCTTTGCCGAATGGATGACTGCCGCATCCCCAAACAACTCCAGATGCTATAAGCCGTTGGGTCGGAGGGGTATGGGACGTCCGTGGAAGCGTTGGAGTGACCAGCTCTAATCTTTGCCTGTTTGAGACTGTCTTGGTTAAATCCTTGAAAATGATGATGATGATGACTTTTCTTACAGATAATCTTTTATCTTTAAATTTATATGTACTATACATATTTACAATATGTAATATAAAAGAACTTAAAAACTAACTGATGTCTTAAGGGAAGAATTCCAAACTCTTGAAAAAGTGGCCAAGACTGTTAAAATTTGTTTCTCCGAAATAATTCTGATGATTGACTTTTGTGATACAGTAACTGGCTTTAACGATGTAATATACGTTCCTCTCCAACAACTAATTCCGTATAATTCATTTTAGATCCATCCAATGCATAATAGACAATGATCAGCAACTTTTCTGGACAAAAATCTCGTAAGAACGCCTATATTTGCGAAACTTTATTCCTGTTAAAACGCACGGCGCGGCGGCACACGACGGCAACACGTTTCAAATTCACTGCACACAGTACGACGTTCGTGCAATTAAATCTCTATAAGGCTGTGGCACCCCCAGGAAACATCAACTACAGCAACACAACAATCGCTGTCAGTTTGCGGAAAAACGACACCCACTATTAACTACTGACTGTTGTTTAATAAAAGAAAAGCCGAGTCGGATGAGAAACAACACGAACCAAAGGCAAAGTCGACACTGTACTACCGCGTCAGCTGTTTGTGTGAAAAGTACAGCATTATTATATGCGCTACGGGACCGATACATCTGTACAGTTGACACTGTAATACCGCGTGAGCGGTTTGTGTGATAAGTACAGCATTATTATACGCGCTACGAGACCGATACATCTGTACAGTTTTTAGATGTTACCTGTGAGAGGTATTTTATTTTAACAGAATTCGCGTGATAACTGATTTGTAGTTTTCCCTCTGGCCATCACCTCACAATTGCTTGCAAAAGTTCCTCTGTCCGGATCAAGTTTAGAATTATTCTCTAAGACAATCCAAGAGAGCGACAGATCAAAACGTCAATCTAAAAAAAAAGTACGATTTCTGCCCGAAATTTAAAAAAAATTTAAGGAGAAAATTTGATATTCAAATTCTGTACAATACCTTCTCCTTAATTAGCTACTTAATACAAATTCCTTACTGACGCAAAAAAAATAAAAATAAAAATAAATAAACTAATGATCCCCCTTAGCTGCAGAACCCAGCTCACTATTTTATTATTAAAATACAGCCTTACCATAGCATCCGTTTATTATTAAATAACTATAATACTAGATAGTTTTTCAAAATTTTTAAATGTCCAAAACTGTACACTGATTTAAGATTCTGGTTAATACTTTCTACAGTTTGATAGCCCACTCGAATTTTTTTTCGAATATATTCTAAATTTTGTCATATTTGGGGGGGGGGGTTACCACCAGAATCCTATGTTTTTTAATTTCCAAAACCGAACATCATATTCATATTTAGGTTAAAATTCCTATTAATTTGATACCTCCGGTTTTATTTTTTTTCCAATATTAACAAAGATTTTACCTACTTTTTGGGCTCTGGGATACTAAAATTTTGAAATTTCAAAAAATTAAGACCGTGCAGATGTTGGTTAAAATTCCCTTCAGTTTGATATCCCTGATGGATTTTGTGATTTTTTCACAATTTTGGCCCCCTCACATTTTCACCTCCCGGTCCCCTATTTTTTGGGTGAATCTATCTCAAGAACAATAGTTTTGTAGGGTAAAAGACGAAATCTATACGATTTATACATAGAGTATAATTGCTTTGATGCAGTTAATAACTTCAGATACCTGGGTAACATGATAGGTGTTCATAAACACGACGACACACGGCAGAATACAAATAAACAGGAGATAGGCCATATTGTTGCGCCATTCCAGAACATGTTTCCCAGCGGAGTCCAGCTGTAATGTGTGTGTGTGTGTGTGTGCGCGCGCGCGAACATATTGCTGCTACTTTGAGATGAAAGACAAATTACGTGACACTTATCACGCGTCAACCACCGACAACGATCTAAACTAGTTCAGATCGTTGACAACCGAGGATTTTTTCCAGACTTCACCGGTCCGCGCGCAATGTGTTCAACGCCGCAAGCAATTATTACGCTCTAGTGTTTTCTAGTAGTGTTGACGCGTATTATGGATTATTCTCGAAACTCAGTGGGGTATAAATATAAGCATTCAGCGACGCTTAGTTTCAGTTGAAGTGGCGATGTACTAATCCAGTGAGGTTCGATTTACTGTCGGGCAATTTACATAGTGCGTCTCAAGTGGTGTATTGGTGAAAACTGATTAAAGCACGGGATTCTTTATAGTTGACATTATTATTTGTGTGGACAGATTTTACCTTGAATTATTGTACGAGTATAATCTTGATGATTACAAAACGGTTTAATTGTGTTAATTAAAACTGGTGATTAGTGGTTTCACTGGCGTGTGAGACCGCCGCAACATGCCAACAGCACGCTACTGAGAAGCAAACTCATTGGTCGTAACGGAAAAATAAAAATACCGTATATGACACTTATCAGACTGGTTGTCCCTTATGGAGGCGAGCCATGGACACTGACAAAAACACCTGGAGCGGATGGATGATCAGCGTATGCCAAAGAAAATGGTGTAAGAGTGCAAGTCTATAGTCGGGCAGACTTGGGATAAGATAGTTGGGTGATGTATTAGAACAATGGTTTCCAACCTTTACGGACCCGCGTACCACATTGGTCTTCCGCGTTCATTTGGTGTACGACCGGAGCTTAAAGAAAGGTTACTGGGGTTTTTTTTAATAAAAAACTTGATACAACACGGATAGTATATCTTATTATTCCTAGTTATTTGTAATTATTTAAATCTAACAAATAGAATTTATAAATGCGTAATACACAGAATCTCAGGTTGGTTCCATGCTAAAATATAGTACAGTACAAAGTTATTTTTTCAAAAGACAATTAATCACTTTCATTACAGATTTCCTTGTTCGTATTGAAAAATAACAACATATTAAAAAGAAAATAATTAACGAGACACTTGTTGCTGTTATTTTGTTTTAATTTAAAATCATGTCCGATGAAAGTTTTTTGTTGTTTTCAACATAAAATTTTTATTTCTTTATTTTTGTAAGAAAATACTTTTTCCTAGCCAGATCTTCTTGTGTACCACCTTGGATCCCTCCCCCAACCACTCTGGTACCTCCGATACGGTACGCGTACCACCGGTTGGGAACCACTGTACTAGATCTCAGAAGAATGGATGGTGAGGAATTACACTGAGATGGCAATGGACAGGAGACTTTGGAGAAGGTTGGTGTTGGAAGCCAGGGATCACGTTGGCCTGTACTGGTGAAGAAACTGTAGAGTATCAATGTTTGTAGCTGACAGAACGAAATTTTCGGTTGCAACTGACCGGGTTCAGATCCCAACTGTCCGCGGCTCCAGTAAACCAGTGTACCCTATGTTTAGGCGTCCGAGATTTGTTGACAGCTGGAAGCGGACGGATGATCAGCGTATGCTAAAGAAATTCATGAAGGCGTAAGTCTGTAAAAACAGAAAGAGGGACCGACATAGGATAAGATAGTTGGATGATGTGCTGGAAGATCTAAGAAGAATGGGTTTGAGGGATATTACACTGAGATTCAATGGATAGGAGACATTAGAGGAGATTAGTGTAGGAAGCCAGGGCTCACGTTGGGCTGTAGTGCTAAAAAAAGGAGAAGAAGACGAAGGGTGAAAGTCAGAACATTCCTACCAGGTTTAACGAAAATCGGTTAATGCGCTCAAAGGTCATGGTGACACATGCTCCATACAGACGGAATAGTAAACGGTCAAGTTAAAACAGAACATTCGCTTTTTCGTTCAATAAGACAAGATACAGGTAAACGTTTATCAGAAAATAAAAAATGGAAGGCGCCCGCTGTCGAAATAATTATGAAATCACAACCGGAAAGTGTCATATGGTAGCAGACTGCACCACATATAGGAAGTACACAGCCACATAGCAGAGTATTGTGTTCAGTGAAACACAACGTGAACTGGTAGGTATTAATTCCAAGGCCCCGCGTGTGATATTTTCTGCCAACAGATGATAAATTGGCAAGCGCACTGTTTTCAATGCCTAATGTTTTTCCTTTCATGCTTAACACGCGCGCGCGCATACACACACAAACAGTACTTGGCTTGTTCACAACTACTTACACAGATGCATGCCTGGCAGTTACACTGCTTTCTTGACTACGGTATAGACAGACGTAAGACTGTAAACTCATGGTACTTGGTACGCTAGTGCCTGCAGCACCACAAAATTGTTTTTCAGTTCCCAGATCGATTCGGCGTACGGGAATGAGTATCTAGGGCAATAATGTGGTGGTTGAAGAGTAATGCTGGCCACATTACCTTTCTTGCAATACTGCCTCGGCCAAAAGGACGACAGTCGGAAGCAGTGGCGTATCTAGAATTTGGCCTGGTCGAGTCGGCTTCATACAAAACAAAAAACAACTTAAGACTAATCAACATTACTATCTTTAAAATTGCTGAAAACGTGATGACATCCTGAATCCATCCCATTAAAGTAAACGGCAATAACACAATAAAAATACGCGTTATTGAAACATTGTTTTGAAGATATTTATTGACTGAACTGATTTTCGTATATTTCATATTTCAAGCGTATACGCAAAATCTGTGCATTAAACCTGTTTGTATATTTAAAGAAAAGTTACTATTATATTGGCGTACACAGTTAGAAAAATAATAAAATAGTCTAAAAATTAAAAGATTAACAAAAAATCCGTCAACTTTTTTCGACCCTCGGGGGGGGGGGGATCCGGTCCCGTTCGTCCCCCACCCATAAATACGCCCCCGATCGGAAGCCTCTGATGGGTTTTTAAAACTGCAGCACCGTGCCGACACTGGCTCAGGGCACCAATCACGTAACACCGTTACTAAGATTATTACAGTTTCGAGTCCACGATGGCGGCTTTGCCACAAAACTATACATCATCCACCGCAGCTTACCATTCCGTCCTGTCATTGTTACTCTGCTGTCGGTGTAACCGTTACTTAATGATGTGCAGAAACATACCAACAACGTGAACTACACTCTTGCGAGAGAAAACAAAAAAATATCGGTACCGAGAACCATACATGACTTCCATGTTCTAAGATTTATATTTAAATCTTATATTTCATTTTCGAAATGAAATATTTCCATAGAAACTACTTTTTTCTTCAGAAGTACTGTGGTCACTAACGTATAGCACCTCACGTTAGCGGACTCGATTTTCACTGATGATGGCACAGCCGAAACGTCTGGTTTTTGCATAAAACATTGGACCACGACGAAACAGCCCGGGAAGGAATTTTTAACAACAAACTACTTCTTTGTTGCCGATAACAGTACATATATAAAAAATCATCCCCTCCCCCTTTAACTACGCTTTCTAATCTACCTTTCTACAGTGGATGATTGTGACCTTCTTTTCAGGATATTTATTTATCAAAATTAAGTACTTTACTCTTGTTAAAACATAAAACGTTGCATCTAAACTACCCCTTCCCCTTAACCGATCTTCACCATAAGCAATAGGCCTCGAGTACTCTACAACTCAGGCACATATGCAAAAAATTATTTGATTCTGTTTGAATTTGCGCCGTTATCGTTACCCATATAAAAAAAAATCTACACAGAGACACACAGACACTTATCAGAAAATGATTTTTCTTCATATTTTGACGGTAGGTAGTACAATCAAAATCGGCCTTTATCTGGAACACGATTTTTTCGTGATCACCATAATTCCATTTCCTTATGGAACATGGAAGTAATACAACTGAAACACCCGTGAATGCCAGCAGCGAAGGCGCGGTACGAAGTTGCGTGGTGAGGCGCGAATGAATGAACCTGGGACCGCCAATTAAAGTCAGCCGTGGATTGGCGCAGCGACTCCTGAGAAGCGTTTCTCCGCGATTTAGCCCATTATCGACGTCACAATCTTATCGCACTGAAAGCCACAACTACTCTGAGCATCCGCTGTGTCTTCTAACTTATAACTACTACACGGCTACGTTAACAGGGGAAGCGTAGCAGCACTGGCACTGCGAGTTGCGTGGGGATACAGTACGTTCCCCTACGCTGCTTGACGTTTGTACTCATACGCGACTTGAAAATTTACCCGTCCGAAAATTACAGTAAGAGCATTAGAATACTTATAATGCTTTATTATTTTATAACAAAACTTTATACAGTACTTTATTCTAGATCGTTTCAGATGACATACTGTGTAACACGAACACGCACAAGTAGCAGCCTATACTTGTAATACTCACAGCTGGGGAACATACATTCAAATGACAAGTTTTTGAGTATGACTGTAGACTGCTCGGTAGTGTGAGACGCGCTTGCCCGTTTATCTCTAAACTCCCGTAGTTCACATTTTCCCCCATCCTTTGTTAATTCTGTCTAGTAATAGCTTACCACCCTCCAACCCGAGGTAAGCGTTCAGCAGGAGTCACAAAACGGCAACAATTTGTGTTCGACGTACAAGAATCTACTATAATCCACTACAGTACAGTTAAATAATTAAAGATTTAAATATTAATTTGTGTGCAGCTTACCATGAAGTTTGCAGCCCTAATCAAGTGATGCCAAATTACGTACCACATTCGCGACACTTTACTATACAATCTTCAGTCCAGTACACAAACACATACTGTACTATACAATCTTCAGTCCAGCACACAAACACATACTCCACTGATACAATATTAAGATGTAAAAGAGCATAAAAACAATTCGGTTATTCTCTGTTTCACACATGCATGCTAATTATACAAAAACAATTAACACACTAAACATTACTCTGCAAGTGCTGCTATCTTAATTTTGCTTTCCACGCTGACAGCTGATTTCTTACTACTGTATATTATTTGATTATAAACAATAACACTTAATACCAAACTCACAACTCTTCTTCTTCTTCTTGTTCTTCTCCACAAACCAGAGAGAGGTTGCAAAATGAAAATGATGAAATAAATGAATAAATGAAAATTATGATTGACAAATTACTTTTGTACAACCATGGAATGTAAAGAAGTGTGTGTATGTGTACACACACATACATACAAACACACGCGCGCGCGTGTGTAATTTATTCATGCTCAAATCACATTTAATTATCAAATACAATTTTCTAGACTTCACTGTTTAAAAAAAACGGTCTTGTCTTAGAAACTGTGACGTTTGAAAAAAAACATCAGTCCGTAAAAAAAAAAAGTAATTATATTTTGTAATAGTACACACAATTATTGTTGATCAAGAAATTTATTGTGCCACCATCATAAAAAGATGTAAACAAGTATCACAGAAACAAAAACGATTTCAATGTCATGAACAGAACTGTGAACTTCTAAACAAAAAACTGATGAACATGAAAAAACAGCTGATTGCAAGCCAGTAGAGCGCAGCTAGCCACTTTATTGAGACAAGTCACAGAGAAATGTATACTGCTGCACATATAAATCATTGAGTGTATGCTATCACTTTTCCCTGTTTCTGTTTTGGCTATTGTTATTGTACACAATGCGATCAGTTTGTATTCAACATTTAAATCCGTACAGAGTAATTTTATTTTCCCTCTGTATGTCAGTCAGGCCACACTGCATTACACTCAAGTACAGTCATATGGTTAGTACTGTTATCTTCGTGGTTAGGCTTTCATGGCCTCCATCAACTCTGTTAATATTAGTTTGACAACTTCTCTGGGTTATTAAGCCATGGTCCAATACTGCCACATAAAACAGACATTTCGGCACCGCCACTGGAGGCCAGCTTCTGTGCAACGATTTGAGCAAGAACTGGTGCTTTCTTCACCAGTTTTCCACATTACTGTCTTTTGCCACGTCCGTTTTATGCGGCAGTATTGGACCACGACCTAATAGCCTGGAGAATTGTCAAATTAATACTAACACTGTATCTTCAGGTAACAGCCAGGGACCCAGAGTTCTTACAGCCACTTCACCATTAACCGGATCTGAACCCAGCTACGGAAGTGACTGTACTAACCACGATGCCAACTCACTCAATCGCAATTAAACAAATTTGAATTTATAAAAACCGTAGTAAAAAAGTATAACAATGTGAAATAAACGGATGTAAAGTTAATCAGGAAACTGATAAGAAGTCAAAGTCTATCGAGCCATGGATTGTTGTTTAAAATGATACAAGGTTTGGCGACTCTTTTCTTTTTTGTCAACTCTTCCTTCAGTGTCTGGTGTCTGGTCAAACAGACTCAATTAGCCAAGAAAGAAAAACATGCAAATGTATCATCTGTATTGTTACATTAGAGAACACTACGTGATTCTCAGCTATTCCAGCAGAGCCCGGCTATAATGTGTGTGTGCGTACATATGCTGCTACTTTGAGATGAAGGACAATTACGTGATACTTGTCACGCGTCCGTGATCCAGACTTCACCGGTCCGTGCACACTGTGTTCAAGGCGGCAAGCAATTTCGTTCTGGTGTTTTCTGGTAGTGCTGAAGCGTAGTATGGACTATTCTGGAATATCAGCAGGGTATAAATACAGTACAAGTACTCAGTGACGCTTAGTTCAGTTTTAGTGGCGACTTATTCCAGTGTGGTTCGTAATATTGTGGCAAAGTGTTATATGTTTTATAATTGTGCGAGACTATATTAGTAGACATTATTATTGCTTGTGAACAGTTTTTATTTGATTTGTTGTAAGAGACTATCTTGTTCATTACAAACTGTTCAATTGTGATAGTTAAAGCTGGTGATTAGTGACTTAATTGATGTCTTGTATTTATTTTTCCACTGTACCATACGACGATCAGTAGACCATCGTAACAGTATCATACATCAACTTTGTAATTTCAACAATAGCCCGTGAGTCGACAGCTTGCCAATATTATCATCAAATAACCAAAGCTTAAAAATTATCACAAGTGTACAACAATAAAACAAACAATCGCATGCGTGAACACTGAGAGACAATAACATAATTGGTTCTTATCAATTCTCAATGGAAATCAAACCAATGATTGTTACATATTATGACAGCTAGTGACATATACAATTACTTTACAATGTTTACTTTTTACAAAAAGAAATGAACCATTCAGCAAGAAAACTTCTATAATCTATAGAACTTGAACTTTAATGAATACTTAATGGACAAGTGTAATATTTTAATATAATAAAATGTTTCTATGGCAAAAGTATGCCTTTCAGTTTTATAATCTATATATATAAAAGAGAAATACCACCGACTCACTGATTCATCACGAAATCTCCGAAACTATAACACCTAGAAACTTGAAATTTGGCATGTAGGTTCCTTATGTGATGTAGGTATCCGCTAAAAAGGGATTTTTGGAAATTCGACCTTTAAAGGGGGAAAAGGGGGGAGTTTGCCTGACTAACTGACATAGAATCAACGTAGAGCAAAAACTACTGAATGGATATCAATGAAATTTTGAACATAGCTTCATCATAGGTCTTAGGTGCTCACTAAGAAACGGTTTTAAAAACTTTCACTCCTAAGGGGCAACCCCCCCCCCTATTGTATGTATGTATGTTCCACATCTCCTCCTAAACCACTGGACCGATTTCAACCAAACTTGGTACAAATATTTTAAGCGACGGGAACCAACATAGGTGAGGTGCTTTTTTCGACGGGGTCTTCTGGGGGGTTCTTTGGGGTCTTCCACATCTCCTCCTAAACCCCTGGACCGATTTCAACCAAACTTGGCACAAATATTTTACGCAACGGGAGAACCAACATAGGATAGGTGTTTTTTCGATGGGGTCCTTTGGGGTCTTCCACATCTCCTCCTAAACCACTGGACCGATTTCAACCAAACTTGGCACAAATATTTTACGCAACGGGAGAACCAACATAGGATAGGTGTTTTCTTCGAAGGGGTCCTTTGGGGTCTTCCACATCTCCTCCTAAACCACTGGACCGATTTCAACCAAACTTGGCACAAATATTTTACTCAACGGGAGAACCAACATAGGGTAGGTGTTTTTTTCGATACGATCCTTCGGGGGGTCCTTTGGGGTCTTCCACATCTCCTCCTAAACCACTGGACCGATTTCAACCAAACTTGGCACAAATATTTTACGCAACGGGAGAACCAACATAGGACAAGTGTTTTTTCGATACGATCCTTTGGGGGGTCCTTTGGGTCTTAAAAACTATTAGATCTGGTTACTATGGCAACCCAATAGAATAGATTCTGGTTACCATAGCATCGGTGGAAGTCTCCCGCGTAGGAAATAGCGCGGGAGTCGTCCGACGGGCCTTCCCCGGAGTTCATCCACGGAACCCGGGGAGTCTTAGGTCGGATCCCGCGACAGACGGCGGGGCCAGACTCCACGGTTCTTATAAATAAAGATATAGGTTATGATATCAAAGGTGGTGTATGCATCTTAAGAAACTTCTTAATAGTGTGTGAATTCAGAGTTGTTTCAGTTTGAATTTAAAAGTGGATAAGTTAAGATCGAAGTAAGTTATAAGCGAGTATAAAAAACAAAGTTTTGATAGCAAATGTATTCAGATCATAGTGTTCAGACAATATAAATGCACTTGCTTCAGTTTGAATTTAAAAATTGATAAGCTGAAATCTATAGAGATATTGTATTGTTAGAATAAGTTTAGGAGACACTAATTTAACAAATGCCTTATGTCAACATTAACACAATGAATTATAAAAGACAGTAAATACGCAGCGCGTGCAAGTACTGTAGACATTTTATTGAAAACTAATTTAGCTGTTCGCCCTCTCCCAGAGTTATAAATCGAGCAGGAGCATCACGCGCAACAGAATTCTTCTCCAGATATAAGAATACAGTTTATGACATGTTCTTAAACAGGTGCGCTACAGAGTATTCCTCCAGTGAGAATGCGAACGTAACAATATAAGGAAGATTATACAATATACAAGTAATATAACGTTAGAACAAGAATAGGTGCCTATAAGCCTATGAATAAATTATGAACCCGAGCAACGCTGGGTAAATCGGCTAGATATAGATATCTATATAAGCCAAATACCACTGACTGACTCACTGATCACGATATCTCTGAAACCACTGAATGGATATCAATGAAACTTTGAACGTAGCTTTATCATAGGTCTTAGGTGCTCACTAAGAAACGGTTTTAAAAACGTTCACTCCTAAGGGGCAAAAAACCAATAAAACCAAATAATGAAATTTATCGCGGGAATTGCATACTTTGTAAATGAAGTGGTTGACATCTCAGTTTGTTGGAAACCCCGAATACATTTAGTTCTGAGTTTTTAATCATTGTTTTAAATTGAAAAACTTCGTTGTTTGCAGGTTCTTACAATCGAGAAAATTTCGAAGTTCAATTAATTAATAAATGTATGTCCTTTTTTTTCTCGGAAACGGTTCTAACGATTTTCTCGAAATAAATAATAAATAGCTGTTGCTATGAATGTAAATAAACAAACTAAGAGTTGACAATTTGTACAATCTATCTAATGCTATACTATTAAGCGAGCAATAATTGTACAATTACGTACAACGTGAAACTCGTGAAACTCCGTAGCGAAGCACGGGTATTTTGCTAGTAACATATAAATTTGAAACATCTCAAACTTGACTGACGTCAACGTACTACTACTGCTTTGATATGGTTAACCACACTGCACTTCCTCATCCATGAGACAATGATTTACTGTACACACTCCTTACTAACTTCATTTCCAGAATTTCAAACTTTTCCTGAACACAAGAAATGTTATTTATTTACATACTGTTTAAATTAATGTTATACAAAGTTCGATCAAAAAGGTCATCCAGTTCTTGTTTATGTTAAAGATTATGTCTTCATTCATTGACGCTTATACTGCCCGCTTCAAAGTAGTCTCAGTCGAATATAACATGATTACGCCAGCTATTTTGCAGTCTTCAAAATATTTCAAGCATACAGCCTTGAGCTCACTTGGCGATTTTCATTTTACATCTTTAACGGTCGCAAAACATTGTCCTTTCATAGAAATTATCACTACTGGGAGGAGGAAAGATCCTGTTGGGACACATGTGGTGAATACTACGGCAGTTGCCGTGTCATCATTATGATGTTTTCTTTTGCCTAACTTGGCAAAATTCTTAACAAGCAACGATATACGTCCAGGCACAATTTTCATAAATTATTCTTCCATAAATCTGGCCGTTTTATATGAATGGTTTCACACAAATGGTGTAAAATGTCAGAATATTACTCTTTATTTACCACTGTGCTTAGCGATGAAAGATCAAATTTCGTGGAACAAAAAACACATAATCTTCATCTGTTTTCACATCACAAATACTGATTCAAAAATATTACCGGATTCCATCAAAAGACATTTTTTCTACAAACGGATATTATACAAATTGGACATATCTTAAAATTGCTGTCAATGAATACCAAAGTCACATTATTGTATGTGTGTGTGTGTCTTTAAAGAATTCTGCACAACAAATGGACTAAAAGATGATTCAGCTAATGATATTTTGTTTGAAAATCTCAATGATGAACGTAACTCAACCAGTAGGCCTAATAAATACAATTCCAACTCTGAAAACAGTGATGGAAACTGATTAAAATATCCTGCGTGTTTGAAGTGTTTACCAGCTAATATTATATAAAATTGAAACAATTGTCATAGTTTATAGTTTTCTATAATGTAAATTGTTTGCAGATTTCATTTTTTAATTTAGTAAATTCAATTTTAATTACTTTTAATTTCTTTCAGTTTACATTTATATACCTTCTCGTCTAATTAATGTGAGCCGTTCATGTAATTAATAATTATCCATGTAATTATTATTATTAAAAATAAATAATTTTTAATTATTTATTTTAATTAGCCTACAGCAGTAAAATGTTGATTACTGCTTTTATAATTAATTACAAATACCATTACATTATGAGTAATTTAAATTGTAATACCATATAAATTAAGTTCTGTGATATTATAATTTTCTCGTTGTCTTTAAAGAAAACATTTGATAATGTACAACAAACTATCTCAACTCATTCACATAGACAGGGATATAGACATAAGGACGCACATGCACACACACTCACATACACAAACACATTACTCAAATACTGTAATTGTTCTGTTGTGTTTGACACTTCTTTTGTACTCATACACAGGTTCTGATGATGATAATAAACATTGTCGAAACATTGACACAAACAATTTGTGTTATATTTTTTGACTGATCCTCAGAAACCTTCACCGGAAAAATTCACTGATTGAGGGCCTGTGAATTTAAGGATTTAAAAATAAATAATAGTTTTTTACAAAAATAGACTACATATTTTTTAATTAATAATGAATTAATAACAATTTCTTTCAGTTAGCTAATTGTTTTGAATAAAGTTTAATATTTAAAAATATAATTAGATATAGGTCTCATAGTAGATGGTATTAGTGAAGTAGAAATAGTGTTAGAGGTGGGACTAATTGCAACAAAAATGATTCTTGTAGTAAATGGTAGGTAACACGCTCCTAATCAACATACTAAAAATATACATCCGTACTGTCGCGCAAAATGCGTTTTTTTGGCCGCCATCTTGAAAAACATCAAAAATTTAAAAAATCATGTGTGGTATTAAATTACAGGAAATTTCATGCTGAAAAAGAATATGATATTGGTTTTTAAAAGTAAAATGTTTACACAGATGAAGTAGGGGGAAAATGATGAAAAAAGTATACCTACATGACCCTGTATTTACACCTTAAATTATACCCTGATTAACGAAAGAAAGTGACTGGCGGAGCGGCCGCGCGGCGACCGAGTTTGTAGTAAAAACATTCCACTTAATAACCTCGTCGAAACGTAAAATACAGGGCTAGAAATGTCTAATGAACTGTATTTTAATCATCAATTAAAGACGTTTTTAACAAACTTTTCTAATTTTTTAAATCTTTTTTCAATTAATTTATATTGAGAGTTAAATAAAAAAATACACGAATTTGAATTAAAAATTTAGGGTTTATCATTTTTATTACGTAAGAACTCAGAGGTTAAGCATCGGAAAAACATTTCTTGTAGACAAATGGTAGTCCACCTTCTTTAGTACAATATATCAAAAATTGAGATTACTACGATTAAAATTAACGACGTTATTAATTTTTTTCTAATGTCCTGTTAACTCAGTTGTTAAAAGTTGTACATGAATGAGATTTGCGTGACGCTCTCTTTAGATGACATATACAACTTATACAAGTGTAGAAGACATATACAACTTACACCTTGTACGTGATAGGAATACTACAATGGATTAATATATAAAGTGAATTAAAGTGAATTTCACAGAGAGCAGTGCGTGGCGCTCTGCGACGGAAGTACAGTCAGAACCTAGTGGACCCATTTTATTCGCGCGCTACCGTCTTCGTTTGAAGACTACTAACTCACAGCTATAAGTGTTTCTTATAGAGTGTTTTAATAGTGTATTTTTATGATTTATACACATATTTTATGAGCGGATTCCATAAAAGCTGAAGAACACTACAATACTTGTAAGTACCTTACTGTCTTTATTATTTATTTGTCAATGCTAATAACAAGTAATTTACTAATTGTTTTTTACATTTCAATACATTATAACAGTAAAATACTGTTATAATTATGCAATATCTGGTAGACCGAGCTTTGCTCGGTAGTTTTAAACTGTAAACTGTATTTCATAGTTAAATAATTAGTTGTTGAGAAATTTGAATGGCATTAACAATTTCCCAGTAATTGCATTGCACTTCAATTAGTAGTATTAAAGCTGATCACAAAACAAAAATAGTTTATTAACAAGAAAACAATAAATACCATACCGCAAAAGAATGATAAACAATCATTCAAGACCATCTGTTATAAAAAGCATGTAGTTCAACTAAACCACAAAAGTCTAGTCAGATGTAAGTTTTTGACAGATCTCCAGGTAGATAGATTAGATTAAATAAGTAGACAGATAACTAAAATCTCTGTATATTTATATGAGAGGTTGGTGACTCGTAGCAAGTTGGCAGTGTCAATGCGTGAGCCGTGAGCGTATGCACCACTTTCTTTGGGCTGTTACTGTACCTTGACTCGATGGCGCGCCGTTGAGCGATGTTAGTTCTAATTTTCCTATATTAACTGATTGCGGTTATATTTCGTAATATTTGAAGGTTACATACCACTTTTTATTGATGAATACAATTTTGTTATGCTTACTGTGAAAAAACTCAATGAAAAAAATTATTAATAACGGAGTTAACAGTACATTTGGAAAAAATTAATAACGTCGTTAATATTATTCGTAGTAATCTCAATTTTTGATATATTGTACTAAAGAAGGTGGACTACCATTTGTCTACAAGGAATGTTTTCCCGATGCTTAACCTCTGAGTTCTTACGTAATAAAAAAGATAAACCCTAAATTTTTAATTCAAATTAGTGTATTTTTTTATTTAACTCTCAATGTAAATTAATTGAAAAAAGATTTTAAAAATTAGAAAAGTTTGTTAAAAACGTCTTTAATTCATGATTAAAATACAGTTCATTAGACATTTCTAGCCCTGTATTTTACGTTTCCACGAGGTTATTAAGTGGAATGTTTTTACTACAAACTCGGTCGCCGCGCGGCCGCTCCGCCAGTCACTTTCTTTCGTTAATCAGAGTATATGCTACGTTACATTACAGCTATACTTGATGCTGTGAGACTAATTTCGATTTTCTTTATTATCTGTTTCAGGTAGGTAATCTTTGTTTTGAGTGAAGAAACCATCATAAGAAAAATGGAAGAAGAAACCTGCATTTTGTGTTCCAATGTGCTTTGTGACGATACTCCCTATACAGCAAAAGGCTTGACGGGAATTATCAACACGAGCAAACAAAGAGATGATAAAATTCATGAACTTTTCAATCTCATGCTTACTGATGCAGTTGAAGTACATACAGAATGTCGACGTGTATACGTCAATCCTATCAAAATTAAAAGTGATATAAAACTGAAAACATTGCAAGATGATATTCCTTCGACCAGCTCGAGAACGCTACGAGGAAGTGTTGTATCGTTCAATTTCAAAGAGAATTGTTTGTTTTGTGGCCACATTATTACGGATTATGAAAAGCATAAAAAATGGCAGTCATTCCTGTGTGTACTTTCCAGATTCGCGACACAATTTTGAAACTATGCAGTACTAGAAGTGATCTATGGGCAGCAAATGTACATGCGAGGATGCTTTCAGTCATAGATTTACCTGCTGCAGAAGCTCAATATCACCAAGTGTGCAGTGTCAATTTTAGGAGCGGCAAACCCACTCCTGTGAAGTATACTCCTGAAGGTAGTGGAGGATTAACCACATCAGTAGGCCGTCCGGTTAATACTGATAGTTCTGATGCTTTTGTAAAGACATGTGAGTGGTTACAAGAAACCTGTCAAGAGCCAATATCTGTCAGTGACTTAGTGGAAAAAATGCGTAATTTTGTACCAGAGGGAAGTGAGCCTTACACTTCTAGACATTTGAAGAAAAAATTGCAAGACTGGTTTGGTGACAACGTCATAGTATCAGGCACAGATGGGAAATGTAACATGATAACATTTGGAAAAACTGTATCAAACATAATCTCGGACTATCACAAACAAAAAAGACTTGATGACACCGATGAAGAAAAATTTAGATTAATCGAGTCTGCAGCGAAACTGATCAGAACTGAAATAAATTTGTTGTACAAAAATAAGGACTTTTATCCTAGTGCATCAGATATTGCATCCGTTGAAGAAAACAAGACATATCTACCCCCTGTTTTACTAACTTTTTTGGATATCCTAATCGGTGGTAAATACAATGATCTGAAACAGGTTTCTATTGGTCAGGCTGTAATGCAAACTTGCAGGCCTCGTTCTCTGATATGCCCAATTCCTCTTGCTGTAGGCATGCAAATTCATAGAGATTTTGGGTCTCGTTTCCTGATTGATGAACTTTGCAGCCTTGGATTCAGTGTGTCTTATGATGAAGTGCAGAAATACATACACTCTTCTGTAATGGATGAAAGTAACAAAAGCGTTGTACCATCAGGCCACTTCTCTCAATGGGTCGCCGACAATGTCGACCATAATATAGCAACAATAGATGGCCATAACACCTTTCATGGGATGGGAGTTATAATGTGCGCATCAGGAGCATCTTTTAACACCTCTTTATTGCTCACAGACAAAATAAACCGACTCAAATCCCGCCCTCTAGCACATGAAATTATAAAGAAAGCAAAATTTCCCCTCCACTACATTCAATCCCCTAGCTCAACAGCCATGAATAAACTGAAATTTCAAAAATTATTCTATGAACCAATTCAAACTAATCTCCTCGATGTTCTTTGGAGTACCAGTAAGTTATTTAAAACACCTCAACCCGGATGGTTAGGAAACATGCAAACTGCTGTAGAAGGTGAACACAGTGGTGTAACAGTAACTTCTTTTCTACCAATGATTGATCTGAATCCAACTTCTCACAGCTGTGTATACACCACACTTATGTTCATAAGTAATGAAGCCAAAAGATTGAATGTGAAAACTCCTATTGTAACCTTTGATCAGTGCTTGTGGATTAAGGCAATGGAAGTTATATGCGCTAATCACAAAGGAGAATTTGATAATGTGGTAATCCGGCTTGGTGGGTTTCATACACTAATGTCCTTTCTTGGGGCTATTGGAGGACTGATGGCTGGATCAGGCATAGAAGAAGCTTTGCAGACAGTGTATGCTGAAAATTCAGTACCCCACATGTTAAAAGGTAAAGCGTATCATGTGCTCTTAGAGGGCATTTTCTAATTTCTTCAGCTCTCACTGCTTTAATTGTAGCAGATGTATTGAAGTGCAGCCTACCAGTTGAAGTAACTGCAGATTCAGATTTGAGCGAGATTGCATCAGACAGTGAATGCATTACCGGTGATGCAATGGAAGTGGAGACAAATGATGATGATCTTAACCTTGAAAAATGTATTCACCTTTTCAAAAATTTGCTCAGAGGTGATATCAAAGCAGAGGAAGTTATTTCAAATTCTCATCTTCATAAACTTTTGTCACTGATAGATGAAAGGAAGAACCTTCTCAAATCACAAAGCCGTACTGCCAGACTCTGGCTGTTGTATCTGAACATGGTGGATATTGTAAAAACATTTATTTCGGCTGAGCGATCAGGAAATTTTGAAATGCACTTACAGGCGGTTGAGCATATGCTACCTTTTTTTGCGAGTTCAGGTCATAGTAATTATGCAAAATGCGCAGGAATATACCTTCAACAATGCGAGAACTAAAAACAACGAATCCAAAACTCTACAAAATGCTGAATAAAGGCCATTTTACTGTACGAAGAAAGGATAGGAAGTGGTCTAGTGTTTGGACCGATATGTACATTGAGCAAACGCTCATGAAATGCACTAAAAGTCGTTCTGGTATAACTCATGGAGGAGGAATGACTGAAAGTCAACATGCAACTTGGATTTTGAGCCATTCTAAATGCAGTGAAGTAACACGTGCAATGAGTTTGCTAACCGGCGTTTCACATACTGGTAGTGAACAACATACTGATTTAACTGATGCAAGGATGTCCAGAGATTTCGAAGATATGAAAAAGATAATGCAATTTTTTATAGACCACAATCCATTTACTGCTTCTTCGAGTGATTTATGGAATATTTTTAATGGAATTACGGATAGTGAAAACAAAGTTACTGCAGAAAATGCTGACATTATTGGAAGAAACATTCAAGATAAACTTACCGGCAAACTTTTTAAAGATGAAACTTTATTGAAATCAGACCAAGCAGTAACCATGCAAGTATTGAGGAAAGGGATTGTTATTCGCGTGTTTTAACACAGAGGATGTGGATTCGCGTGTTTTAACACAGAGGATGTATTTCCTTGGATAATCACGCTCAAGATGCAAGGGAGTTTTTCAATTACGAGTTATCCACTCTACCAACTTCATTATTTGACCATGGTACCCAGCAAATGAGAAAAACTGATAAATCATCATTGGCAAACTCATTAGATAGCATGAATGTCAACGAAATACAATGGTCTCGTTCCCAGCAAAGTGCTTCCTATGTTCTTGATGGAGGTGCATTAATTCACCAGTTACCATGGTCTGCTTCTGCAACATTTGGCGATGTCATAAGGCAACACGAATCGTATGTCAACAGAAGGTATGGAAAAGTGACAATAGTTTTTGATGGGTATGAAAAACCAAATATAAAAGATATGGAGCATAGATTGCGCATGAAGTAGTCGTCCGTTGTAGTAGTCTTTGATGAAAATTCGCCTGTGATCATCACGAAAAACAAATTTCTTTCTAACTCGACAAACAAACAACGCTTTATCAATATACTGGGGAGTTATTTTCAAGGAAGAGGTCACTCCGTCATTCATGCAGAAGGTGGTGCAGACACACTAATCGTCAAAGAAGCTTTAAACATAGCCCAGGAAAAACATATCACTGTAGTAGCTGATGATACTGATATTTTAATCCTACTGCTATATCATTCTTCTAAAAACATTTTAATGCAGTCTGCCACACAATCAGATAAAGTTCGTGACATTCAAGCCATGCAACGATCTATTGGAGAGGAGGCTTGCAAAACTTTACTTTTTGTTCACGCATTAACAGGGTGTGACACCACCAGTGCATTATTTGGCAAAAGTAAATCTTCTGCTTTCAAGAATGTCATAAAATCCAAAATCTTATGTGAATGGGCTCCCATTTTGGATCATCCGAAGATGTTTCTAAGGAAGGTTTGGTCGAAATTGGCTGTAAATTTATTGTATCACTATATGGAAGTAACATCGACACAAGCAATCTAAATGTGCTTCGTTATGAACAATACGTTAGGAAAATAGCTTCTGCTAAAAAAGAACTTGATATAGCTCGTTTGCCTCCAACACAAAATGCAGCGAAATACCACCTACTTCAAGTGCATTTGCAGGTTTTTATTTGGAAAAATCTTGATATGCCAACCCCTGATCCTACACTATGGGGTTGGCAGTTGGTTGATGGAGAATTTCAGCCGATATTAACAGACTTGAGCCCAGCACCAGACAAACTCTTAAATATGATTAAATGTGCCTGCCAAACTACAGTTGAAGAACGATGTACCACCATGAAATGTACATGTCGCCGATATGGACTTCCATGTTCCGTAGTTTGTAAAAACTGTTGTGGAAAGAACTGTATAAACACAGGAGAGAGTTTTGATTTACATGAAGATCAAGATGATATTTGATTTTGATGAAATAAACTCATTTATTGTATAACTTTTTAAATTATAGATTTTGTTTAATGTGAAATTTTAACTTTAAATAATCAAATTTTAATTTTTTTTTAATTTAACAGTTTTTTAAAAATTGTGAGCGAAGTTAAAGCTAAAAATATGTTTTAAAAATGTTTGTTAAAAATAATAAAAATATGTTTTTCAATACTGCAAAAGCTTTCAGTTTTTCGGCCACCATTTTGTTATTTCCTTTGATTTTTAAAAACCAATATCATATTCTTTTTCAGCATGAAATTCCCTGTAATTTGATACCACACATGATCTTTTATGATTTTTTAAAAATTTTTGATGTTTTTTTACGATGGCGGCCAAAAAAAATGCATTTTGCGCGACAGTACGGATGTATATTTTTAGTATGTTGATTAGGAGTGTGTTACCTACCATTTACAACGAGAATCATTTTTGTTCCAATTAGTTCCACCTCAAGGTGTTTTTTCACTTATTTCTACTGCACTATATCTTAGAACTGATGAAATTTGTTATTCACAATAATGCGTTTCTTTCAGTATAAAAATTTTAAAACCAACAGAATCAAATCTGTCATCTATACATACAAAACTCAAAGTCTGAGGATTTCTTCATACTGAATACAAATCTACACCGATACTCCCATTGCCACAAAATTCTGCCCCGTTCACACAATTTAGGCCCTTTTAATTACACCCTTTTGTTGACACGTATAAAGATGTCAGTCAACAACACCATGGATACCAGAATTTTAATTACCATAGTAACAAGTAAATAAACAAAAGCTATTTAGTGGCATCGGAACTGTACCTTTATCCGTTCCTGCAGTACATTTTCAATGTTTTATATAATATGCGATTGTATAGATATAGTATGATGTGGAAAAGAAGAAGTAAATAATTGCTTATCTAATCCGTCGAGTGACTTACTTGTAATTCCGCTTGACGCGTTTCAGGGCATATGCCCCATCTTCAGAATAATTCCTCTTCACAGAACGTCAGACATTAAGATTAAAATGTAATAAATTAAAATTAAAATCCATGGTTAAAATATTAACTCGTCAAAATATTAAAATATATGAATGCACAGAGAAGCACGCACTATCACAACATGAGTTCACTTCGCGTTATAGCCGGTGTACACCGCCGCGATGTTAATCGCGCACTGACTGTCTGAGTAAACTGTTATCTGTGCAACGCATCTTGTATCTCAATGGCTGTGTCGTACAAGGGATTTGACTTGAAATTAAGTTGGTCGTTTAATATGAATCCGCCGTCTTGTGAATTGTTCGTCTTTTTAAATTGTTTAAAGGCCTTGTAAATTTCGAATTCTTCTAATGTGTCCATATATCTGCCTTTTTTGCAAAAGTGCAATGGTTTAAAGTTGGTGTCAAAATCAGTGTAGTTATGATTATTATTTACGAGGTGACGTGCAAAGTTGGATTTGAGAATGTGGGTGTCGTTTTTTGGTAAATGTTCTTGGAAGCGTTTTTTGAACGCTCTGCCGGTTTGTCCAATATAGAAGCTGTTGCAATCGTCACATTGGATTTTATAGACACCTGTCCTCTGTTTTATTGGTTTTGCAGCTTTATGGTGAAGAATTTTCTTAATGTTGTTATCGGTCCGGAAAGTTAAAGTTATATTCAATTTTCTAAAAATGTTGGTTAATGTATGGGGTAAAGTTCGGCCGTAAATAGAAGTCACGTACGTGCTGTCTCGGTTACTACTCGGTTTTGTTTTCTTGTTATGTAACTTTTTCTGGTGTTTTTTGATCAAAGCATCGATCATAGAGCACGTATATCCATTGGCCTTAGCTATGTATTTAATGGTGTTGACTTCATCCTGAAAGTCACTGATTTCCAACGGTATGGTGAGTAATCTATGTATGAAACTGTTATAGGCGGCCATTTTTTGCGGAAGAGGGTGATGGGAATCCGCGTGTATAGTGGCGTCGGTGGTGGTAGGTTTTCTGTATATTTGGTATTGAAAACTATTGTCAAACCTTGTTATTGTTAAATCGAGAAAATTAAGTTTATTTTCTATTTCAACCTCGAGGGTAAATTGTATGTTCTTGTTTATATTATTTAAATAGTTTTTTAAATTATTGATCTGTCTTATGGTACCGTTAAAAATGATGAAGGTGTCATCTACATAACGTGTATATGATACTATCTTGTTATGCCATTTGTTTGCGCTGCTGAACATATGTGTGTTTTCGTAGTGGTTCAGGTATATGTCCGCCAATAATCCGGAGAGTGGGGATCCCATCGCTAAACCTTTCTTTTGTATATAGTATTTTCCATCAAATATAAAATAGTTTTGATTTAAAACAACTTCCAATAGAGCGGTTATCTCATTAATTTCATCAGGACTGCGTATGTTAGCTACAATAAGATTATACTTGAGAATATTTATTGTATCCTGGACGGGTATATTTGTATAAAGGTCTACTATGTCGAAAGATGCGATTCTGTAATTAGGTTTAATTTGGATGTTTTTCAGTTTGTCGATAAATTCAGTGCAACTTTTTGTGCTATGGTTATTCTTTAAGCTTATACTGTTCTTTATTATTTGTACTAGTTTTTTACTGATTTTGTAACTCGGAGCAGTGGTGAAGTTCACAAGCGGCCTAATTCATATTAAACGACCAACTTAATTTCAAGTCAAATCCCTTGTACGACACAGCCATTGAGATACAAGATGCGTTGCACAGATAACAGTTTACTCAGACAGTCAGTGCGCGATTAACATCGCGGCGGTGTACACCGGCTATAACGCGAAGTGAACTCATGTTGTGATAGTGCGTGCTTCTCTGTGCATTCATATATTTTAATATTTTGACGAGTTAATATTTTAACCATGGATTTTAATTTTAATTTATTACATTTTAATCTTAATGTCTGACGTTCTGTGAAGAGGAATTATTCTGAAGATGGGGCATATGCCCTGAAACGCGTCAAGCGGAATTACAAGTCACTCGACGGATTAGATAAGCAATTATTTATTTAATACAGTGACTTGGATACTTTAAAAATGAATATTAAAGAAGAAGTGTACTAACTGTAAATTGTCCTATTTCTTAACGCAAAGAGAAAATATGTTTTGTTTTCATTTTAAGAGGTTAGGTGACAACAGGTTTTTGGTTTTTAGTTTACTGCTGAAATACATAAAAGCCATGGTTGGGGTAAGCATAACGTTTAATGTGTTATACAATGTCTAACGCAGTAACACTTAAAATAAAGAATTTAGCATTTTTTATTTAACAGGTACTTTATAAATATCTCCAAAGGCTTTATAAATGGGTACTTTTAAATCTCCAAAAGCTGTTGCACCAACATAATAATTTAGTACAAGTGTTCAAAAACAGCTTTGGAGAGAATTTAACTGAGTACAAAATTGTTATACGACCTGACAGAACAGCATATGGACATTGACAATAAAAACTGTATATTAAAAATATTTATTAAAAGTCAAAATAATCGCGTGTGAAGCAGCGGGTAACAGCTAGTCTTATTATATAAATGCATTAAGGCAAGAAACATGTTATACATAATGACATCAAGTAATGGTTTCAAAGAGTTGTTACGTAATTGTCAGAATTCAGAGATGAGACGGCGGCTACACCTGTTAGTGGGCTGTTGCTCGGCACCACACCAACGTACACGGTCGGTTGATGACACATACCGCGCCGGCCCGACCTGGCCCGGTTGTCTGACTCATCAAAGTGGGAGCAGGCACAATGGAGAGAAGTAACCAAGTTACTACTGCTGCTGCTGCTGTTGGACACCAGAGGTCAATAAAGAAAACAAGGACACTCATGTGGCGGTGTGGCGCTGTGGCATTGGGCTAAGTATATTTACCATACTTGGAAAGTTGTCACGGTTGTCCTGTCGGTAGCAGCAGACATTATATCTAGCTATGGGTGATAATAATTTATTATAATAACATCCTCGTTACGCACTCCAGCTGCTCTTATCAATAACAGGCTCATAAAAAAAAGTTCTTTAGATGTCGTAAGGTATACTTTTACTGGTTTCATTTGTACTTTTTTTTTGGTGTAGCCGAGATCAACATAAGACTGTATAGGTGAAACTACTCAACGCACTGTTACTAGTTAATGAAAACAAAACACATCACATGTGGCGGAAACCAGTTAGCATGCCAGACATACATATTTAAATCCTAGTTATTACTGCCACCGTTTTTTCCACATCATTCTTAAATGTCAATGTGATTTCTATATACATGGTCAATATGTTACAACTACTTGCAATTAAAATAAAAGTAAAAATCCAAATCTCATTTGTCATATTAATGCAAGTAATAAGTAATAAATAACAGGGTTCCCACAAAATTTTCAAAATTAATTTCCTTGACATTCCCTGATAGTTACAAGAAATTTCTCTGACATGTAAAAAGTTCAGAAAGGTTGCACACATTTTTTAAAAAATAATGATTGTTTGTTAACTGGGCCTACAATACATGTATATTAAATGTAAGACAAAAATACATTTAGAGTATCATTAAATATGGAAACATATACTTAATACTTAAATATCAAAAAGTAATCATTGTTTTGATTATACAAAACAAAAAATGTCATCTTTAACATAGACAGGATAGCTTCATTTCACTTTCAACATGTAGAGAAATAAATTAATATGTAATTATTATTTACAGGAACACTTATTTGCTGTTTCATTTGAGAAACTTTTCTCTGATCTTGTAACTTTTTAATTTCATTTTTTTATTTTTACAAGGTCTGGGCCATTGTTTTTTTGGTATTTCCTATTTTCTTTTACTTTCTCTTGATACTGTTCATATTTTTTTCTGGCAGATCGCACAGCAGTAAGCATTTTTTGAGTGATTTAAAAATGTTTCTGTTAAATTCTCAAAGTCATTCAGGTCAATGGAAACAAGTTTACTGCCAGTATCTGCTGACTATAAGCAATGGGATTTGACACAACGAGCCATTAAACTTCTCATCAAATCAAGTACATTATTCAGCAAATCTTGAATAATATTATAAGAAAGCAACTAACAAATCTGAAGGGAAACATATGAAGAAAGTTACACACTGCATTACTGCCAACCTAGTGACATAATAATGCAGTGACACCTGACAAAAGAGAGGGAAATTCATATATGTTCAACCCTACCTTACATATAAAATGTAATACACTAACATAATGTATGTATATTACTTTAAAAAATAAAGTTTGTTTCCCTGTTTATAACCCTTTTCCTATATAAATTTCCACAATGTATAAAACTATAACAATTATGGTATTTTTTAGGGTTTATGAAATTCCCTTGACTTTTCACCAGTTGTATTGTTTTACCTTGACGTTCAGCAAATTTACATGGCCTTCCCTGACAGATAGTGAATTTCCCTGACTTTCCAGGTCTGTGGGAACCCTGAATAATAAAGTAGTCTAAAATCTGTTGTATTTGACATTTTGTAGAAATCAACAACTTACAATATTCGTATCAACATCATAAGCATAATCACATCAACACAAAATCATACCTTCCAATTTTGAAAAATGAAAAATTCACAACTTTCCCAAATTACTTGGAAAGTCCCCAAACATGACCCTACACTTACTTAATCAAAACATAAGAATTGTATACCTCACAAGTAAACCAGTGTGCTGATATTGTAAAACAAAAACTGCTTAATTACAGATCTTTTCACACACACACCCGCGTGCGCGCACACACACCTCAATTTTCATTCACAAGTTCCTGTATTGACATTGAAAACATCATAAAAATCAACATACGTAACAGGATAAAATCAAACAAACTGTCCCAGATTAAGAACATCTTTAGAACCAATCAAAAATTGTTTTATTTAAAACGCTTTGTCTCGTATTAAAGTGAATGTCTACATACTGTGTAAAAACTTTTGAGTCTCTAAAAAATCAACACACTTCTCACAAAAAACGAAGAAATCAGTATACATCAGAAAATCTTAAAATGCAATGAATTCCTGGGAAAATTGGTAGAGTATTTAATCGTAATATTAGTGAACACTTGGTTACTCACCGTCTTGTGACTTCTATAAAACTTTCAATAACTACGCACTCCAAGGATAAATCCTCATCATCAGGTTATATAAAAACACCAATCCTTCTGATGGTGGTAAAACACCAACCAAACATCACAGTATGTACGTCATCTAAGACCACATTATTGTAGCACTTCACATCACTTCGCGACCTGCTGCGCACCACTACACGTGATTGACTCCAGTATACGTGACTGTTTGATGAGGATTTATCCTTGAAACGCGTTGTTATTGAAAGTTTTAAAGAAGTCACAAGACGGTGAGTAACCAAGTGTTTACAAATATTACAATTAAATACTTATACACGTGACTTGGAGACTACAATATAATGAAATTGGTAGAGTTTGGCAGATACGCAGTGTAATAATAATTAGAGAGAGTCATTCACGTACCACTGAAAGAAATGTTTTAGAAAAAGGCTATGCATGCGCGCGCGCGCGCGCGCGCGCGTGTGTGCAGTACATAACATTCAGATTACAGTGTGATCACCACTAAGATTCACCTGGTTATTATATCACCCTCTTGACAGAGCCATCTACACATAATTGGTCAGCTCATTGTTGTTAAGTAGCAGTATGGAAAAGGGTGAAAAGGTGAGTTCTCAGTGGCTGTAAATGAAGACGACTCAGGTGGGGGTATGATTACTCCAACCAAAGGGTCCCTGGCCCCTCAGGTTGGAGTCTGGGCATAGGGCTAACATCTCAGCACAGTCAAAAACCAGCTGTTGTGAATCCAAGATGGATTCACATGTCCTCGAGAATGTACAAGGTGGAGTACAACCTAGAGGATGGCCTACAATCGATGGAGAAACAGTGATGATAAACATCTCTCTTGCTCAGGGCTGATACGGATGGACAACAGCGGTTGAATATGCCAAGCTCAGCTATATAAATTAACTTTTTTTTTACATGTTGACTGAATTATAACTTTTATAAAGTTATTGCAACTTGGATAAGGGCTAAAAATTGTTAACAGCGTCTGGAAGGAGACATTATTTGGAAGAAGTGACTGACCTAGGAAAAGATGGATAGACCAACGTCAGTCGAGATCTTGCCATGATGGTAATAAGAGGCTGGAACAGATTGGCAAATGAGAGAATTGTTGCGGAGGACAAGGGCCACCAGGAGTTGTCGAATGAATGAATATGAAGAATTATCACTGTTTTCCATGTACTCATTTCCATAAGCTGAGTTGTTGAGTTGATCTAGGGGGACAAAAATATACCTTGATTTTAAGGGGGGTGCCTGGGAAATAAATCCAGAACCTTTATTTTGTTAGCCAAGTACTAATTATCACTTGTAAGGATATCATAAAATAGAGTGGAAAGAGGAGATACAAGGGTGAAGGGGAGTGATAGGAGGGGGGGGGATAAATCAATATACACATATACTGCAGAACAATATGACTATATATACATACAAGTCGGACATTATACATGTATCAAACGATATCATATTGATCCTTCCTTGAAACAATTACTATAAATACAATATTATATATAACACACACACGCACACGCAGAAATATAAACAGAAATGAGCAAATTTTACACATCATTTATACAAAAATACACTTCAGACAATCAATCGGTTTGCATTATTGACTTTATGTTTCACTGGTAAATGGGGCTGGGACCGCTCTACTTTTTTACCATCTACAATTTCACGTACCGTCTATATTTCATACTAACTTTTTGTTAAAATATGATACACACGCTCACGTGAGATGCCTATGATCTCAGAAATGTAATCTGCTCACCATGTAACCCACTGGTCTTCCAACACCGTATAAGAAATTTTTTTAATTGTTATCTGGAGTTGTACTTTTTTGGCGTCCACTGCGGGAATCATCATCTTCAATGCCCGCACAACCACATTTAAACTCGAGTGGCCACTTATAAATTATTATTTTTAAAGGTATAATATCTCATGACCATTTACCATTCCGTTATTAATTTCAATTGGCGCTTGACCTTTTTCAACAAACACTTCGGACACAGCAAGATGTTTCATTTTGTCCATTTTTCAAGACACGCATGACACGTAAATTTCGAACAGCTGGTAAACAATGAAGACATTGACAGGACAGATTTAAGAATTTACAGCTATTTACACAAAATATGAATCTTACAAAACACGAGAAATTTCAGTTCTACCGCTAACCTACAGATATTGCTCCGCAAACTTTTTAACTGACCCTCGTAGTATAATATAATAGTTACAATAAAAATGTTTTATGGAACAAAGAATTATTCTCTAAAAATGTTGAAGATTTTAGCCTGGACAATTTCTGTCAGCCAACCATAAGACATTCATTCATTTCAATACACAGTACTTTAAAAAAGTCAATACACACATGTAACCAACTCGCTGTTGCAGACTAACGCTAATTTTTCAGCGTTCCTACTGACTGATGAGATAAACCGTTCTCATTGGGCATTGGAGTAATATATAAATAAATAAACCTCTGCTCAACAGTCCCTAAAGGACCAAGGCATACCTTGAACTCAAGGCACAAGGCTTTTGTGTTTAATGTGACAGCTGCATGGCTAGTACAACACGTCGCCAGGTGGTTGTTGCGGTATTCACAGCCAGGAGGCACGCCGCTGTTATCTCAGCAGCTACTCAGTTCTGCCTCACGACGCTGAGTGCATGCCGTACTGAGCCTCCGCCATGGCATTGGAGTAAATGCTACCTTATATCCACGATACCTACTTGACATAAGTATTTTGGAAAACTGTAAATCTGGGTAATTTTGTATCCCTCGCTTTCATAAAAAAAAAATTTCGGACGGTGTTTAAAAAAGGGACAATCTTGAGTAAACGTAAGTAAACGTCATATAAATTATTTGTTAATATGAACAGATAATGTCCTTATTGTTTATTTCATCACACAAAATAAATTATGAATCAGTTAGTTAATTGCTGGGTAACGTGTGTATATTTTGTGCATTGTTTCGAAGATGGCGTAATGCAATCGTTACGCAGAGATTTCCGTGCTCATACAAACAAAAGCAGTGAAATCACTGCAGCAGTGAACACGTGCTGTCCCTGGCTGCTTTCACTTACAGAACTGCTCTACCATGGCTGGTCAACTGATGCAGAGAGATCCAATCTCCCATCTCTCTCTCTCTCTCCCTACCTCAGTGATTTATAACATAAAAATTTAATAGTAACACACACAGGTACCAAATAATATACGAGCACAGTCAGTCAGATTCCAAAACCCATTCATATACCTTGACAAATATGATGTTACTCAGTTTGGTTCGACAGTATATAAAGTTTATGCACAATATCTTTAAGAAATTAAACAAACTGTGAATGTAATATTCTCCAATCAAAATCATATACCTCCAATTTGGCACAAAGATCTTTTCTGTTTATTCACAAATTCTATATCAAAACATTCAGGTAATTGTTAAAATGCGGATTCGTTTTCAAGACTTCAATTAATAAAAAAAAAAATTACTGCTGCAGAAAATGAAATCTCAATAACTATCTTTACAAAAAAAATAGAGAAACTAACTTCAGAGCACTAAATTGTGAAGATGACACTTAATTGCTAGAGGTATTCAAAAAAGTTCAATACATTTATTTTAAACTTTTGAAAATTTCTTAAAAAATAACAAACGCCAGGGAATCTAAAAGAATACTGTTTAAGTGAAAGTTTTTTGTGTGGATTGTTTTAATTTATTTTATTGATTCATTTTATTTATTTTTTTTTTAACTGACTAGTTTATTTATTCAAAATTGTTATTTATAAACAGAACAAAGAGCCTGTCAGTGAAGAGCATAATGTCAAAAACACGTCTCTTTTGGGTTAATACGTCTTGACACTAATTACAAAAATTAACATTAACATTATAAGACAAGAACAAAAGAAAATATGACATCTTTAAGACACTACACACACAACCTAAATTTTTTATTAATATTATAAGCTTGAAAAAGTTTATTTGACATAAATGTGGGCTATGTACACTAATATGATATTTGCTAATCTGTTCAGAAAGTCATGATGGAGTGTAATCAAAACCTTGATATCTGAAGTACATAGACGGGTGTGGGGGGGGGGGGGGCTTGGAATAACAAAGTTTCAGTTAATGGTATCAAACATGAAAGATTCCTGCAGTTGGATACTGGAAAATATATATTAAAATTCTGCCATGTACTAAGGGAATGAAACTTACACATTTTTGATACAAATAATAGACTGATTTGTCTTTTTCTCAACTTATATATTACTTTGTATGTTCAAATTGCCACAGTTTCACTGTAAATATAAAATGTCGAGAAACATTTTACAACAGAGTTGTACTAAATATTTTGAAAAGTTGAATAAAGTTTTTCTTAAATTTAATCATTAATTCCGTTTGCCAATAACGATCAATTAATTTCTTTATAAATTCCGTACTTCAGACAACACATGTAAGGTACACTAACTACTACACCATACACACACCCATATCGTTTAAACGATGCTCACTTCATATCATGGAATTAACATCAATCAACTCTCCACCTACATACAAAAAAAAACACATGGAAGTAAATTCTCCAAGTTTTTGTACAACGAAGTCTGTCTCATTGTAGCCTGAAGAATAACAATTTATGTGCTGTATAATGACCACACACACGGGCGCGCGCACATACAGACACATGAACGTGCGTGTGTGTGTGTGTGTGTGTGTGTGGGTGGAGGGAGGGAGGGAGAGGGGAAGGGGAGAGGGAGGGAGGGAGGGGAAAAGGGAGGGGAGAGAGAGATTAAAAAATATAAAATTTACTTACTTTGCCCCTACTGCACTCTTACGTAATAGTTACTGTTAGAATATCGGCGTTACAAGCAATCTGAAGGTAACATCAGTTTGTGTCAAGTTATCCAAAGTTATGTTTATGAATAAAAGATATTTTTAAGTAATCTTAATGTAGAGAAATGAAGTGCATTAAGAAAACTTTAAACTCAAGTTCCCACAATCATGTTGCAGATTTCATGAACAATCAAAGATTTAATAGTGTAAGAAGAATGTATGGCCCAAAAAGACAATCTATCCCTTTTCTTTTCCAGTTATTTTATGCTTACCGATTTGACTTATTTATTGGTGACTTTGCTAATATAAAATTATCACCAACAAGATTTACAATATCACCATGCTTGTACAACAATGCAGCGGGTGGCTGGCAATCATCGCCATTACGCAATGACTTTTGTCATGTCTGTTTCCTCGAATTCATTCTTGATCGTCGTACTAGGGTTGCTCAGTGTGTACACAAGTAAGTTATACTCAAAAGACTTAATAAATTTAAAGTAGTTATAAAAGACTGTTAACAACAACCGCACGTTCTCATTAAAATAATTTTATAAAAGGTACAGAATATCATATCGGTGTCCTTTGGTGGCAAACACAATTTAGTCAAATAGTAAAAATAAATAAATTATGTCCTGTTTTAAACTCCTAGCTTATGGGATGTCTCCTGTTCTTTACTTCTAGATTATAACAACACAAAGCAAACTAAAAATAATATAATGTGCACTAATGTATAATACTTGATATTTCTGTAAGAAATAAGATGTGGCATCCTCTTAAAAGCTTTTGCTTACCAGCACAAGGATAATAACTGTAAATCACTACCAGCCTATTCAATCGACTGAACTACTTTAATACAGAGCAGTGACGCAGCTGCAAAAGGGCATACACATTCGTATGACAGTGTATACGTACTTTGATGTGTTTAACATTTAAAGGTTAACACTTTACGACCCTTTGCTGTCTACAACTTAACAAGACTGGCACAAAATTCAAGTTAGAAGTCGTGTATCACTAGATTCAAAAGCAGTACTAACAGCAACGTACTAACAACAATAAGAATATTAATATACCATTTCCCAAGAAAAAATCTTGAATAGAAGTGTACAAGGGTACGTTGAAAAGTTCGTGGAGCGACATCTATAGCTCAGTGGTAGAACTAAAATCTTTCGTGTGCTGCAAGACATATTTCAATTTATTCACTTTTTACCAGCTGTTTGAAATTTTCCTGTCATGCGTGTTTTTAAAATGCACAAAATCAAACATCGTGTTGTAAGTTTAATGAATTCTCTGTTAAAAACGTTTTAGTGCCAATGGAAAATCAAAACAAAATTGCAAATATGTAAGAGATGCTGTGCCTTCAGAAACAACGGTAAGTGGGGCACACTCGAGTTTAAACGTGGTCTTACAAGCACTGAAGACTATCCCAGCAGTGGACGTCAAAAAAAGTGCAACAAAAATGGCATATTGAAAAAATTGTATAGTGTGTTGGAAGACCAGACTCAGGAGTGCATGACGTTGCTGAAATCATAGGCATCTCATATGTGCGTGTGCATTATATTTTAACTCAAGAACTTGGTGTAAAAAAGCATTGTGCAAGATGGCTGGCGCATCTGGAGTTGTTGCATTTTTTCGGCATTCAGTGCGACCACGTTTAAACTCAAGTGCCTACTTACAAACCATTGGTTTTGAAATCGCAGCATCGCCTGACACATTTACAATTTCGTTTTGAATTTCCGTTGGTGCTAAACAATGTTTAACAATCAATCACACCATGATGTCCGATTTTGTCCATTTTTCAAAACACGCATGACATGTCAATTTTAAACAGCTTCTAAACCATGAATAAATTGATAGATAGTTTTGGAAATTAACAGTAGGTCACACAAAATAAAAATCTTGCATTACACGAAAAATTTTGTTTTTACTGCTAAGCTAAGTTGTCGCTCCGTGAACTTTTCAACTGACCATCGTATTCTCTTCTAAAAAATGATTTTACTTATACATGTAATAACAAACCACAATTCTTTGTTTGGAATTCTAGCATTTATTACACACGTCTGGTGTCATACTAACCACTGTTGTGTACATCTTTTCATTCGGACAACTATGTTTTAGCATCTTCTGGCTGGATAACAATAAAACATTGCACTTTCACCCCTATATAAACCAGTGGCGTCTGATGATTCCAAATTTTGGTGGTTGCAGTAGTTGGTTGAGTGGATGGGAGATGGGTTAAAAAACACATAAACTATCATAATCACAGTTATACAAAATTATTACTATAATTTTATAACCTCAAACAACAGATAACATTTACCTTGAACCAATGTGAACACTAAACGTGACACAACTTATAAACCAAGAAGGCTGTACTGATTTCATACACAAAGTTGTGTTACAGCGCTACTAGTGAAGCGTTGCAGAAACTTTGCAACTATCAAGCTTACATTGGGAACGTAGGACAACTGTGAAGAGTAGCGCACGTCCTCCCATATGACTGTGTAGTAAGCTCTGCCATTTACTGTTGAAGTTGCAAACGGCCTACAACCACCAGCCTGCATGCCACATTTAAATTGTACGCAAACAATGCCGCGTAGAATCTGATACGCTCTCAGTTGAAATTGATGACACTTTTAGTCGTTTAATGTTTTCGTATATTATTTTATAGTTTAGTTATCCTATATTGGTGGTTGTGTAATGCTGCAACCATAACGCCAGCCGCCACTGATATAAATTACTACTACAGCGTGGGTGGACTGTACACAATAGCTGTGGGGTAGTAGTAGATTATGTGTGGTCCCCACTGACATTTTACACACCTCTTGCTCACCGACTATCACAAACATCATAACAAACATTGCATGCAATGAACATATTAGGATGTTCCTACCTTTGCATTGCTGACGTGATCTGCCGGGAGTGATTCGGGAACTGTCTGCAGTGTGGTCCTCATGCTGGTAGACATCCTCTCACTTTGTCCTGCTTCCAGGCTGAGCCGGGACCTAGCAATGGCGTGCCAGCTCCACCTTCAGCTCCACGCCACGGCCACTGCTTACCCTTACCATCGGATCACACCTGAACATAACACATCCCATCATGTTTTGGATGTAATGTAAAGTAATCACTAAAAAAAGTGTTAATACTGAGAGTCACTAGTCCCATGTAACTGATATAGAACTGAAAATAAATTCTGAACAATCGCTTAGTGACACGCAGTGGACAAGTACCTCGTTGCGAGGCTAACAAAATTTTCATTCATTTTGCACATTTTATGCACACAACAATCTTGTACAGTGCTTCATAGGATGACCATCTATGATCTATGATAAAGAGTTTTATTTTGTAAAATAACCTCAGTTCATAATCTGAACAGATAAAGAAGATGCCTTCTATAAGGAGACAGTAAAACTTTTTGACGTCTCCATGCCATAACATAGACAAATTTTACTGATGGTAGCAGAATGTGCCCTCTGAAGCCATAATGGACAAATTTCTATGTAAGACATAGCAACGTAACAGTAACATGGCGCACAGAGCACATTTACTACAACGATGCACATCGGACACCATGACTCCCTGTAAAAGTCTAACAGCAGGCACTGGTGGCTGCTGCGGCAGTCGACGTGTGTATTTCACAATAAAGATACAAAATTTGCATTTTGAATAAAACTCTTCATAATGTGGTGTCTCCACATAAACTTTTAAATTTTTGACTTCAATTTTTGACCCATGAGTTAAAAATTTTTTCTATAAATATAACATTCAGAGTTTGCTTAAAATTCCCTTTAGTTTGATATATTCAAATTGTAGTTAAAATTAGCTGAAATTTGATACACCCATATGGGGTTTTCCATAATTTTTACACCTCACATTTTTGCCCCCCCCCCCCTCAACTTTCTGGAGGGGGATCAATCTAAATTGTAATAGGATATTCATGCCAAATTTCATGAAAATCAGTTCAAGCACTCAAAAGTTATTGTGCGACATACCCCAAGCAACAGAAGACAGACAGACAAATGCTAAAGGGTCTCGTTTAAATATAAATTTTCTATTTCACTTGCATTGTCAACACTTTCATGTTGCCCTCTGCAAATAAACTCACGCATCCACATATTACAAAGGCAGAACGAGATAGAGCGGGGGGGATAGACAGAGACAGGCATGGTGGGACAGAAGTTGGGTGGGGGGGGGCAGACACAGACGTGAATGACTAAGCCATGCGGACCTAAAAAGTGAGCGACTTTCCCTAAAGAAAAATCTTAAACAGTTACCAGCTTATCAACAACTTCTGATTAAAACCCGATAATACATCAGACAGTACATTAATGATAAGAAGAGTTTGTCACAAAATAAACAAACCTACTTCACTGTTATACTGTATTTTATTATTTCACATACATATATATATTTTTTTAACACTTCTCACTAAATATCCCAGCAGCAGTAGTAACAATTTAATGGATTCGATACATCACCAATCAGAACATTAAATATGAAAGAATTTGTTTATTACTTTGTATACAGTAATGTTTGTTTATTTCAAAAAATTTCAACTTACTTTTGCATTGTTAAAACAGTACTTGTGAAAACAGATACTCATACCACAAGATCTGCACTTGTTTTATAAACCATATAAGAATTTTGAATACAAAACCAAATAAAAATGTTAAAAATACAATATTTGACATACTATGTTCAGGGTTAATAGAATGTCCAAGAATTTTATCTCCGCGATTATCAAAAATAATGTATACAGTAATTATAGACAAAATACGTCTTTAAAAATCTATAAGCAGAAACGCAAAATTAAGACATTATAAAACAGTCATATTATGTACTGAAGCTGATATGCATGTGATTGCTTGGCACTCTTTTCCACAAAAAAGAAACAAATATTAAAAGTAGAAACGATATTAGCAACAATTTATAGCCCAAAACAAATGGAAGATTTTAAATTTAGATTACGATCCACTGAAGAAGTTTACAATCTCTAAACTTTCAACAGAAATGCGGGAAGAGATTATAATTTTATGCACATTTATGAAGAATGGAAAATAAAAGAGTAACAAAATATCTTTTCAAAGATATTTGAATCAATATATATAAAACTCAAAGTCTGAGTGAGGATTTCCTTGTATTGAATACAAATCTACACTGTTACACCAATTGCCACCAAATTCAACACAGGTAACCGTTGAAACACGACAAAAAACACCGTCTAACTTGGAATTTGATATTCTGCCCCGTTCTCACGATTTAGGCCCTTTTGTTGACGCGTATGAAGATGTCAGCAACACCATGGAGACCAGAATTAATTACCATACACATAGCAACAAGTAAATAAACAAATGCTATTTAGTGGCATCGGAACTGTACCTTTATCCATTCCTGCAGTACATTTTCGATGTTATATATAATATGCGATTGTATCGATATATTACGATGTGGAAAAGAAGAAGTGTACTAATTGTAAATTGTCCTATTTCTTAATGCAAAGCGAAAATAAGTGTTGTTTTCATTTGTGAGGTTAGGTGACAATGGTTTTTGATTTTTAGTTTACTGCTGAAATAAATAAAAGCCATGGTTGAGGAAAACATAATGTTTAATGAACAATGCTTATAACACTTAAAAATAAAGAACCTAACGTTTTTGAGTTAACTTTATAAAAATATTGTTTTAAATCTCCAAAGGGTGTTGCACCAACATAATAATTTAGTACAAGTGTTCAAAACAGCTTTGGAGAGAATGCGACTGATGAGTACAAAATAGTTATACGAACTGACAGAACACCATATAGACATAGACAATAAAAATTATATTAAAATATTTATTAAAAGTCAAACATTTGCAAATGAAGCCGCGGGTAACAGCTAGTATCTAATAAACATGAAATTAAAATTTTATTGGCACAAATAAGTATAGGAAGATTTGACAAAATGGCTGGAAAATCAAGAAGTGCGGTGGAGAGGAATGTATTAGGCATATAAATATCATACAGATTACGGTGGTTTGAATGCATATGCACAAAACGCCAGCGATGACAATAAAGGAGGTAACAACATGCAGAAAAAGTCGATCACAAGTGAGACCAAAATCAAGACAGGAAGACTGGATGCACACAGACACAGGAGAGCTGCAGATACAAAACTGTAGTGTTGTGATGAGCCTCACAGCCGAGTGGAGGAACTGATTGCAGTGAAGTGGAGTAACAACTTGTAATTATGAAAGATATGTATCATTACCTGCGGAATGATTCACCATACAGTACAACTATACGAACTCTATGAAAATATGAAGCTGCCAATATTCAGCATATACACAGTAGCACACAGACTGATTATAAAAATTTACAAAGATCCAAACAATTTTATCACTGTTATGAGAACTTAGGTATGCCAGGCTGTAAGGCCATGGTCCATGGTTGTTTTGTGCACACGTTTCGGCCATGACTTTAATAGCTATCTTCAGTGCATAAGGCTGCATGCAAAACACTGACAAAGGTTTCGTAGTCAGTGACCACAGAACTGTGGTTAAGACTAGTGGCTGTGAGTAGGACACCCACATTTATAAGCTTTTGGTGTCCGCATGATGTTGTTGTCTGACATCACCAGCCAATCAGAAGAAAGGCAAAGTCTGAAGATGGTCGTCAAAGGCACGGACGTAACAACTATGAACTACGGCCTTACAGCCGAAGTTCTCATAACACTGAAGCCGGCCGTGAAAGCCTCAGACAGAATTTGATCACTGCATAATTATATACAAGATCAGTACTATTCTATAAATAAAAAACACACCCATGCACACACACACGCACGCACACAATCTTTTCGAAATTATGATTAGGAAGATTTTCAGATTTCCCAAACATGACCCTATATATGGAAACTTGATCTGAAAATGACAATCGTGAAAGCCACAATTACAATGGCTTAATAATGTAACTCGTTACCTAATTAATATTATACAAAAAACTGCTTATTTATAAGTATTGTCTTTCTTATGGTAAATAATTAGGAAGGAACGTAAACAGTAAACGAGTGCGGTTAATACAAAGGCTTTTATTAGTCATGTCAAAAACGTCCCTCAAATTTTTGTGCAAAAGAATAGCAGTAGTGGCAATAAGTAAACTAAGAGTCAGGTTTTTAATTGCACTAGCAAAGCGAGATATCAGCTTCAATTCGACCATTTAGCAGATGTCCACTTGTCTGTTTGTTTGGGATATGTCTCACGTTAACTTCTGAATACAATCAACAAACTTTCATAAAATTCGGCATGCGTGTCCATACTTTGACCTTGCAGAACTCCACTGTTTTTCAGATTTTTACCCACCAAAATGTGGTGGATCAAAATTATGAAAAAAATCTGAACATCCCATGTGGGGTATCAAAGAGAATTTTTAAATAACATATGAGTGTAACGTTAAGTTTGAAAACTTCAAAATTTTGTGACCCGAAGGCTCAAAAATGAGATCAGGAATTTGAAAAAATCGTGTAAGAACAGCAGGGTGGCAGACCAAAAGGAATTGTAATCCATATCCGAATGTTTCAAATTTTTAGTTTTCATTGTACGATTGTCTGTTCTACAATTGTTATATTACTACAGAAGTAGTACAGTAATAGTCATTTACATAATAGTAGTACAGAAGTAGTTTTTTTTTAACTTTTCCTATTATTTGAAAAATTGCCTAATATCATAAATTACATAATAAGAAATGTACTTCGTTCGAAAAAGTGAGTTCTGCAGCTCAAGGAACAGACTCATCGAGAAAGGTTTTTTTTTTTAAAAAAGGTTTAGGTCACGAATGCTGTTTCGGGTATTGTTCCCTCACCTGGGTAGTTGGCATCAAAACAACAGTTATAAGTGGTAATTAATTTTTAATCTCGCATCAGTATAGTTACATTTATCAGGCCAGTGCTGAAATATGCTTCAGAAACCTGGACAATGACAAAAAATAGCGAGAGACTCTAGGTTGCTGTGAAGGACGGATTCTAAGGACAATATTTAGAGGCGTACAAGAAAATGGAATGTGGCGCAGGTGCTATAATTATGAACTATACCATCTTTATAGAGAGCCAGACATTGTGAGGATAATCAAAATATACAGGCTAAGGTGGGTTGGACACATAGACTGTAGGAAGAACAACCTACGGAACATATTTTCTACCAGAAACCAATGGATAGTAGAAAAAGGGGAAGACCCCGGAGTAGATTCAAAGACCAGATAGAGGAGGACCTCGGAAAGCTGAACATAAGAAACTGGAAAGCCAGGGCATGCAATCAGGAAGAATGGAATCGACTCTTGGATCAAGCCAAGACCCACCAAGGGTTGTAGAGCCATGGCTGATGACTGATGACGGTGATCAGTATAGTTACGTTGTTGCAGATTTCTGCATGTCATTAAACAATGGCTATACTGACAACAGCAAAACATGGGTCGGTTCCACTGAAGTGTATAAGCTGAGGTTGACAAGTACAAATTGCAGCAGCACAGCAGCAATGTAGACTCAAAACAGTAACCTCATCTTACTATCCATGAAACTTGATGGTGGGCAGAGACAATGCTATGAAGTGCTCCATAATTAAGTACATATTATTTACATCACCCATGTGGAGTTGCTAGTCTCCCATCAGGCGCCTCCCTAGGTGGCGGATAGGGGAATGCTCACCAGATATGGTGGGTACTGGGGAAATAAAATACCCGGAGCGGACCAAAACTAGCAGCTGCAGCCTTGTAGTTGGATATTGGTTTATCAAAAGCTAAAGGAAGTAAACCTTAATTAAAAATTGCCTGGTCCTGCAGGTTTGAGGGTTAATGCAATGGGACAACTCCCCATTCATTGGAAAAAAAGAAAATGTTACAAAACCAAATAGACTGCAGCTGGATGGATTCAATAAAGGTAAACGTAAACAGACTATGAGAATTCAATCACTTCTGTAATCTTTGGTTCCAGAAAATATGTAAACATTGTACAGCCGGAATAACAAAAATTATTTACATCAAAGACTTTCGACTGTCATCCTTCTGGCCACGGCAGTATTAACAGCCTACATCACGTCAAGAATAAATTCTAACCTAACCAACTGTCTTGCACATTACAGCTAAATAATAATCTAAAAACTGATCAAGAGTGTAATAAAAATGAGAAGACATCGTGATAATTTGGGAAGTCAGGTAATTGAAGTAGATTTCCTTTAGTTATTTGAAAAAAAATTGGAAGAACTGGCAAGCATGCATGTGTAATTTTTTTATTTATATTGCACTATAATTTCAGCATGAATGCATAAACAAACATAGACCTCCTTTATCAGTGTTTGCCAACAACAATTTACTACACTCTGTTAATTGATATACAAACACAACCACAACCAGTTTGCTAATAAACTACTGACCATGATGAGGTTATTATAAATGCATATTTAGCAGTATTACTGCCAACCTCCGTCTGTACAGCCAACGGTAAATAAATAACATGCCAATAATATACATATTATAGATTTGCACGTCTATCACCTTCTGCGTACTAACTGTTCCCAACAAACACTGGACAAGTAATATATTTAATAAAGCTCATCTGCATAAAAATGATCATTATGACATGTAACTATACTCGAAATTCTTATATTTTCTTAATTTATGTTAATGAGTACAAGGGTACAATTCCACAAGGAAATCTTGTCATATTTAGTGCATATTTTGAAGTATTCATTCAATATAATCAGGTTACTATACTATTGTTATGCCATTGCAGAACGTTCTACATGTTTCTCAGTTATCCCAGCAGAACCAGCTGTTATGTTGCCTATGTACGTGCGTCAACGAGGCTATTCCAGACCATACCAGTCGGCGCAATGTGTTCAAGGCGGCAAACGTTCTAGTGTTTTTAGTAGTATTGACGCGTATTATGGATTATTTTGAAAGACATGTACTACCTATTAAACAACGACAGCTGCCACTTAGAGTCAGTCTTACGTCGGCGATTACTCAGTTCAGTTTAAGTGGCGATGTATTCAAGTGAGATTTGAAGTATTAAGGCAAAGTGTTATTGTGATATAATTGTGCAGGACTCTATTAGTTGATATTATTACTGCGTGTGGACAATTTTTACTTGAATTGTTGTAAGACAATAACTTGTTGATTAGAAACTGTTAGTTGTGATAATTAAAGCTGGTTTCAATGACTTCATTGGTGTCTTGTATTTTGTTTTCCACTGTACCACACGACGATCAAGGAGACCGTCGTAACAATATAATAGTGGAGTGGTGATAATAATGAAACACTAGGAACAGTTGAGATCCAACTCAGAATCTATAGACCATATGATCACACTTTGTGTAAGGATCCATTCTGAGTAAAGACTGTGTGAGGCATACAGCAGGGAATGTTGCAGAGGGTTGTCCACATCCGTCACTGTATTCCCACACTTAACCTCTACTGATTTCTAACCACTTTTCTTACACTACGGTCTCACAATTCTGAAGATATAACATTAGAAAATATATTCTCAAATGCTGCTCTGCGTATTGTCAATTCAGTCTATTGAGGCCTGGATTACTAACACGCCACTATATGTGATTAGCAAAGCATAAACACATATTAATTCTTTCGTGAAGTCTATAATTCATGAGATGAAGACAACCACAATTAGCTCCATATCATTGACATCCGTCATTCATCATGCTTCTTCAGTAGTATTCAATGCATTCTGTATAACCTATCAAACGCTATACACTTAGCAATCACAGATACTTCATAATTGGCTGTATATCACGGCAGACTAACAATAGTAGTTTTGGCTGTATTGAAAACAAAAGTTTTGGATACTAAAAGGTAGGAAGACCTTGTTGTAATTTAAGCAACATATCCATGGTAGAAAGAAGTTTAGGAAAAGGCTGAAGAACACACACACACATAGCTGGCAGCAGAAATGGGTGGAAAACAAACAGAAGATAATATAACTATACTGTGACACATAAGTTCATGTTGATTCAAACTTGTGGGATCAATTCAACCATTCTGATGTGACATGGCTGTGGTTAATAATATGAAATGCCAATTTGGACTAGTACTTCAAGGCAATTTCTACATTATTATGAACACAAACAATACACAGGCGACATGTTGTCGTTATACAAGGGCTGGCTGGCTTTTAGGCTTTAGACGTAGCGTTTGTTGTTGTCTATGGATCTACAACTCTTAATGCATCTCGCTATCAAATTCAACACTGAAAGTGCAGAAACAGCTTCTCTTCTTCCAGCTGCAATACCATAAACACCAGACTATGTATACTCTTTCCATTCTTAGTTCAATCCTGATGTAAACAAACCCACGTGGCAAATGTGAAACGCTATTGGTCAGAGGCGTTGATACTGTTCACACGGTAATGTGTTACGTGCATGTGCAGAATGTCTGTATAGTCATGTGAGAGTCACCTTGCCATTTAAATCAGGGCATGTAGTTTTACGGCTTACTATATTCTGAATCGTATTGAATTAATACGAAGCCAGTTAAAAGGGTATGTTGCCCGTCACAACATAACACTAGTATGCTTGATATAAAACCATTTATTGAGAAGGCGGTAAATGAAACAACGGCGGACAAGTGGAGTCATTGTATGCAGGATATAATCAAGGAAAATGATAAGCTATGGCAACTGGCCCACATTACGAACGTTGTTATGGACAGTCTTATAAATAATAAAGCTGACTCAAGTGAGACACATACATGGAAGGCATTGAATTACTGTCTGACAGCAACTGACAGTATTCAGTACACTGGTAATTATCACAGCTTCTATTGTTGTTTTAAATAACCTTTACTTTTTTGTTTGTTGCGATATTTAAAAGGTTAATAAAAAAAGCCATTAACTGGTGTTAAAAATGTTTCACTGTCCATCTGACATTGTCACACAAATTTTACTTTGTGTCACATTGTCAGGACGAATTATTGCAATTTACGTGTGTTTATACAGTATCAATATTATATGCACCCTGTCTGTACTCCTTCTGTCAGAGTGACACGCCTGTTTGTTTACATCAGGATTAAGCTAAGAACGGAAACAGTATATTTACATAATTATAAGTTTTTTCACAGCTGAAATATAATTTTAGCTATGATTTGGTTTTCCAGGTGCTAGGCTGTGGTCTGTTGTTAGCTCGCAGCACGTTTAGCACAACAACCACAAGGAAACTGACCAATATCTGGAGTCACTACTACTCCCCTTGTTCCAGCAAATAACAGCCACTAAAATTGATGTCCATAACTGTTCCCAAAACAAAAGCAACAGAAGATCAAAACAATGAAGAGTTTTGACCTAACGAAGCCAAGATTAAACTACAGCGATAATGAACTCATTGTACCACACTACTTATAATATAAATTCTGCCCAACCATATATGGCACATGCACATGGACATTATATGGTCAGAGACATAACACTGAGGAAACAGGATGAGAAAAGATTAGAAGCATTTGAGACGTGGGTTTGGTGAGTAATGAAAAAAGTGAGGTGGGTTGATAAAGTAAGGAATGATGAAATTTTAAGAAGATAGGGGAAGAGAGAAGAATCCTGAAGGTAATAGAAAATAGGAAAAGGAATTGGTTAGGTCATTGTTTAAGAAGAGACCGCTTGCTTACAACTGCCATGGAGGGTGTCATAGAAGGAGGAAAAAGAAGAGGGCATAGAAGAATGAAGTTAATAGATAGCATTAAACTCTGAGAGTGTTACAAAGAAACTAAAAGACTGGCATGTGATAGGACAGCTTGGAGAGCTCTGACCATATGAAGACCTGCCTTAGGGCAGAACACCAAATAATAATATATGACACTTCAAAGACATAAAATAATTTCTGCTTACACATTTTTAAAATATTGAAGTGGCCGATGGTACAAAGATTATAATAAAAACCTTTTATTATAACAAAACTTAGCCAAAGATATTCCAGATCACAGGGAAACAAGATTCACTCTCTCTCTCCCCTTCCCAGCAAAATAGCCAATTAAAAACTTTTAATCTAACAAACACTATGGGTTTAAAGGCATTCAACTGAAAATCAAATTATGCGTATAAAATAAATAAGGTAAAAATTTCTATGAAAACACCTTAATTATTTAAAAATTTAAGAAACTTGTTATAATACTGACAAGAAATTAGAAATTAATTATTTGATATTCTAATTTGTAAATTTAATCTCAAGCACATTAATTTCACCTTACAGTTTCGTAGAGATTTTATAACAAAAATTATTATCAGACCTGTTAATGATTGATAACGGAAGGGGAGCTGAGGTGCATGGGGACGGGTTTGTGTATGTGACGCAAGACTAATTAATGAAGTGGCCAGTCCTTGCACTCTGTGTGAGTGTGTGTATGTGTGTAAGAGAGATAGAGAGCTGGATAGGTAGATTAGATTAAGAAGAGATGAAAGAGGTAGGGATGGGAGGGGCTTGAGCAGTCTGCTGACAATACGTTTTTGTTTTATAATTATTATTTTATACTTTTGTACACTGAATGTTGGCTGATGTATATATGGAAAATAACAAATTTATCTGTTTATCCCAAAAAAAGTATAAACATTTTGCAAGACTGGTAACAATACAGTACTTACTTATAACATGACTACATTAGTAATATAAGTGTTCTAACTAAAGTAATACAAGCCACTCCAATATTACATACTGTCTTCATCAGAAGTATAATGTACAAATAAATTTGAAATCAATGTTAAAACATCTGTTTCACATACATGTAAAGTATGTTATATAAAGTATTTAGATATTAGTAAACAGTAATTTAAAACTGTCAAAATGTAAAAAAAAATTAATAAAATAATATATTCTTGTTTTTAAAAATGTAAAATTTTATTTATTATTAATCTGAATAACAAGAATGTGAGTGAATATTAATCTTATACATATAAAATTATCATTATGACAGTACATTATAAAACTGCTGAACCACTGTAAAAAAAAAACAATAAAATACATTCTTGTATTAAAACATATTTGATATAATTGATTTGCACGCACGCACGCATACATGCACACACACAGACACAAATTCACACACGCACACCAAAATCTGTGAATAGAATATTAAGAGACATCAAAGTTTTGTAATCCGAACCATACAATCTTCTGATATCACCGACGTCTGATCAAGCTAACAAACATTTCGATCCAAGTAATGCTGACAATTTGTACAACTGGAATTTGCAAGCATCACATTGATTTTGGCGTATTCCCTTTCAAAAACTGTAGAACTCATTAATAGTTATAGTTTAAATAACGGTTCGCAAAAATTAGTGATAATTAAATAATAAGTAATAAAGAACTTAAAACATGTAGAAAATTCAATTTAAAAAAAGTTGTGTGAAAGTAATATATTTTTTTTTAATTTCAATAGTGTACCTTTCGGTTCTAAGTTGAAAACTATTTTGTGGATGACGGCATTATGTATATGTAATTACATAAAACAACACTAAGAAAATAAAGATATTCTTAAAATGCATAATGAAACAAAATTTTATTAACAGGTGTTTTACAAGTGCACAGTCAAAAGAAACTGATCGATAAGAAAAAGTTCTAATAAGAAAACTTTATATGCAATGATTTTGTAACATATTAACTTCATTCACTTAACCCTTCAAATGTTATTTTTCAAAATAAAAGTAAACGGTTTTTTATAATTTTTCTAACACCAAACAAATTAGCTAATACTATAATTGACCTAATAATAAATACTGTAACACCATTACAGAATATTCTACATGTTTCTCGGCTATCTGTAATATGTGTGTGTGTGTGTGTGAGCGCGCGCGTACATATTGCTGCTACTTTGAGATGAAAGATAAATTACATGACACTTATCACGCATCAACCACTGAGACTGTTCCAGACTTCACCGGTCCGCGCGCACTGTGTTCAAGGCCGCAAGCAATTACGCTCTAGTGTTTTCTGGTAGTGTTGACGCGTATTATGGATTATTCTGGAATTTCTTCAGCGGGGTATAAATATAAGCATTCAGCGACGTTCAGTCCAGTTTAAGTGGTGATTTATTCAAGTGAGGTTTGAGTTTACTTCGGGCGATTACTGAAGTGTGTTTCGAAGTATTGTGGCGACGTGATTATTGTTTTATAATTGTGCGGGACTCTATTAGTTGACATTATTATTGTGTGTAAGCAAATTCAAGTTGAATTTCTGTATGAGTTGATTACAAATTGTTATTTGTGATAATTAAAGCTGGTTTTTAGTGACTTCATTGGTGTCTTGTATTTTGTTTTCTACTGTACCATACAACGATCAGTGAGACAGTTGTAACAATATATTTGGATCAAAATAATGAGAGTTCTGCAGCCGAGGGAGCTCACTAGTCTATTTATATTGTGTATTTGGATTGCATAACTTTTCAACCAGTCAACGTCTTTCGCTTAACTACTAACTGAATTTCATATACTGGTGTTCTCAAAAGAACGGAACTGTTTACTAAAAATATATACAGTCTCCCTAGTTTTTTACAGGCCTCAAATTTGGTAAAGTTTTCTTATACAAATGATCACAATTTTTTAAATCGTAACATTAAGAATATATAACGTTCATACTGCACATAACAATATTTAAGATTTTTGCATTACAGTACACTACGCAATAAACTGTATTTTTAACTTTTTTATTATAAGTGTTTCATGGTGAAGAAAATACATAAAATAGCATTATTTAAAAATACACATTTAAAAATACGGATTTTACTTCCATGTTCCTTAAGGAAATGGAAGTATGATGATGGCAAACAAATTCTGATTGTACTACCCTCAAAACATGAAGAAAAGTAATTTTCTGAACAATGTCTGTGTCTGTCTCACTGTCTGTGTGAATTTTTTCTATGGCGAATGATAACTGCCGCAAATTCAAACAGAATCAAATAATTTTTGCATATGTGCCTGAGTTGTAGAGGACTCAAGGCCTATTGATTTTAGTGAAGATTGGTTAAGGCGAAGGGGTAGTTTACCTGCAATGTTTTATGTTTTAACAAGAGTAAAGTACTTAATTTTGATAAATAACGTATCCTGAAAAGAAGGTCATAATAATCCACTGTAGAAAGGTAGATGAAATACCTATAAATGAAAAAGGGTAGTTGAAGGGAGAGGGGGTAACTTTCTATAAATGAAATGATAGTTGAAGGGGTAGGGGATAATATTTTATATGTGTACTACGTTATCGGCAACAAAGAAGTAGTTTGTTGTTAAAATTCCTTCCCAGGCTGTTTGGCCATGGTCCGATGTTTTCTCCAAAACCAGACATTTCGGCAGTGCCATCATCAGTGAAAATCGAGTAAGCTAACATGAGGTGGTATACATTAGTGACCACAGTACTGTGGTTAAGGCTGAAGAAAGAAGTAGTTTCTATAGAAATATTTCATTTTGAAAATGATTTTACATATAAATCTTTGAACGTGGAAGTCATGTATGGTTCTCCGTACAGATTTTTTAAATTTTATTCCAATTTATTTGCATTTTACATGAGCATCTATTTTCCTAATCCTTGTGTGATGTGACCTTATAACATTCTGACAACTTATTTGTTCAGTACAATAGTGATTTTTCCAGGTTTGGTGGAGTGAAACTCATCTACTCAAACTAAACAACTCTGCTGTTGACTGTGTAACTTGAGGTCTTACTGTATTTTAATTTTAATGAAACTGTTAATGAACTTATCTCTCTTCTTCTTCTCCTCCTCAACCCAGAGGTTGTTGGGCTTTCTTACTTTCTGTAGACGGCCTTTTGATACCTTCTTCCTTCTTTTAATCCATACAAGTACTCCTGTATGGGCCTTCTCCTCCTACTACACCCCTCAATGAGGGCAGTGAACCAGTTTAGCAGCTGACCCACCATATTGCTTCTCCTTTCCACAATAGATCCAATCAGTGTCCTTCTTTCACCCACTCTCTTCAAAGCTTCATTATTAGGTACTCTTGCTTGTCTAATTCTACTTTTTACATCACTGGTGCGCATCCCGTCTGATGTAATGCAGCTTCCAAAATGTATGTATACAGGAATCAACTTGGGTGATGTCTCATATCGCCCACACTATAATGCAGTATTAAGTAATTTTTTTATTAATACTACAATTAGGATCTGATAAGACATTCTCAGAGCCTCTGCACAAAGTCTTAAAGCACACCTAATTATAAAAACAGGTATATAAATACCACCGTCCCCAATGTTACAAACAAGACCATAATTTGCAACAACGTAGTCTCTAGCAAAAACTCAAAAATTACAATCAGCTGAAACATTATTGTCCCTTTCCAAAGGTTTTCTTATTCCAAGTTTCACTGATAGTTTATATAAGTGAGGTTAGTTCAAATACAGTCGCTCGCTAACTTACAACTGGGTTCCGTTCTGACAAAATGGTCAAAAGTCGATTTGGACTTAAGTCACGCATGTACAATGTATGTATATACTATGTTGCAAAAACATACGTACATGTAAAATTATAATAATTTTAGTATAAGTCTCTTTTATTTTCACATACTGTTTTCTAATGTTAAAAGTGAACGCCTATTGTAAGTAAAAAACAGACATGTCAGGTAAGATATACAATGTATCTGTTATGAGAGGTATTTTTTTGTATAACAGATTTTCGTTAATTTTTCATCTAAATTGAACAATTAGTTTATTATGGTAAAGCAAAACTGAAATGTCAGTAAGTGAAAGAGAATCATCAACTATTTTAGCTTAAAGAATCCCACATATTTTAATCTAAAATATCGGTATGGAGAACCATACATGACTTCCATTTTCTAAGATTTACAATTAAAATAATTTTGGAAATGAAATATTTCCATAGAAACTACTTCTTTCTACTTATTTCTTCAGCCTTCACCACATATGGTCACTAATGTATACCACCTCACGTTAGCACACTCGATTTTCACTGATGATGGCACTGCCGAAACGTCTGGTTTTGCAGAAAACATTGGACCACGGCCAAACAGCCCAGAAAGGAATTTTAACAACAAACTACTTCTTTGTTGCCGATAACGCAGTACACATATAAAAAATTATCCCCTCCCCCTTCAACTATCATTTCCATTTATAGAAAATTACACCCTCCCCCTTCACTACCCTTTTCATTTATAGATATTTCCTCTACCTTTCTACAGTGGATTATTATGACCTTCTTTTCAGGATACTTTATCAAAATTAAGTACTCTACTCTTGTTAAAACATAAAACGTTGCAGGTAAACTACCCCTTCGCCTTAACTGATCTTCACCAAAATCAATAGGCCTTGAGTTCTCTACAACTCAGGCACATATGCAAAATATTATTTGATTCTGCTCAAATTTGCGGCAGTTATCGCTCATGATAGAAATAATTCTGCACACACTTTTCGAAAAATGACTTTTCTTCATGTTTCGAGGGTAGTACAATCAGAATCAGCCCTTATCTCGAACACCATTTTTTTCACCATCACCATACTTCCATTTCCTTATGGAACATGGAAGTAAAAAGTGCTACTTTTCGAAGAACCATTAATGAAGAAGTACATTTTCTAAAATTTCATCTCAATGTGGCTAAAAATACACCTGCGAAAGGAAATTAGTGTACATGGAAACAGAGGAAAAACAATAACATACTGCGCACTGTTTGGTTTTAAACATCCTTGTACAGGAAAACAAAACCAATCGACAAGGGACCCACTGTAAATCAATCAGCTGTTTGTCATAATTATCTTGTTTCTGTTGAAGGTTATTACACACACATCCAATACTTTGATAACTACAACACTACCCACCATATACAACTCACAAATCTATACACACACTTTAATTAACCTTACCTCAGAATAACTAACGTACCAAATTAAATCCCTTGTACACGAAAACAATAAAAAGTATGTTGATTATAGAAACTGTATGAATCACGCGTTCAATTTCAGATGTCAGAAATAGCCAGTTAATCTGCTACTGGTAACCAATGAATGAATGAATGAATGAATGAATGAATGAATGAATGGAACAGAATTCCCAAATACACAGATTTCTCCTTGATAATGAACAACATACATGAAAATGATACCAAACATAATTTTAAAGTTAGCTCTTACCATTTTAATGACCGCTTAAAGGAACAAAAGTATGCCATTAAATTAACCAATGATTATAATAGTCCCAAACTTTATTCAGCAGCCATGAAAAACTCTTATATTAAATCAATTTATTTCTACTAGTAATTTTGTACAAACCACTATGTTATCTTTGGTACTGACGAGCGCTTTCGGCAGTCAACCCATCCCAGGTCATTGGTAACTTGGTAAATGACCTGAAGATGGCTTGACTGCCGAAAGCGCTCGTCAATACCAAAGATAACATAGTGGTTTGTACAAAATTATGTGATGGTACAATCATGGTACATTTTTATAATTACCTAAAATATGGTAACGAGATCATAAATATTGTATTTTTCTAATTTTTGACATACCCAACCCAACCTCAAACACCGGATATAGAATTTACAGTGAGTGGACTATATTACAGTATTTGCCAGGATTTGAACTAATTCATGACAAAAAACGGTGTCACATCACAAAAACAGTGTGCAGTTATTGCGATAAGCAGAGCCAAGCCTTTATTACGTCATAGGCGGAGAATGTGTTGACAACGACAAAACGGCGATGTCAACAACTTAGACAAAGAAAATGTGACGTCAGTATACCCCACTTCCGCAGAATTCAACTAGGAATTGTCGTCATTTAGCTGCAGCGACTGATCAGTGCCGGCCGGCCAAACCAATTCACTCCCGGGTGAATTTTAACTTTTTAGACCACTGTAGGTGGTTAATAAACAGTATAATATCTACAATCACAATGTATTAAGGAAAGTTATAGTTCGGCTGTGTGTAGGCGTCTTCGGCCGATGAATCGTTTGTAAAAAAGATCGACGTATAGAATCGGTCCCACGACGGTGGGTTAGGTGGGTTGACACAAAGGTGTCCCGTCAAGCGCCGTAAAAATACACCGATTGTGCCGATGTACGAACGAGACTAGCAGTGCGAGGAAGCCAACACGAAATTGGTGAGAACGTTCCTTTTACATTTTCAATCCTTTAATTATTTCCAAATACCAAATTTTAAATCAATTATTTAAAAAATCATCTAAATTTTTCATTATATTTAAAAGGAGCTCCACTATGCATAAAGTTGTACCATGAGAATGAAAGGGTGAGTGGTTGTGTGCGTGCGTAATTATTCCTAAGTGCTGGGTTGAGCAACACATATAACTATATATCTGTGTTGAATTAATATGAAAGTTACTTTGAATTAATAAATGTATGTCTTATCCTATAACATGTATTAATGCAGCGTATATTCTTTGTGTAAAGTAATTCCATGTGGACAACGCCCATGGCGCAATATGTAATCCTTATTAATGTTTAATATTAATAAATACTTTCATATGTTATTTGATGTGTCTTTATTTCAGGTACTTGGTTCCACTAAACTGGTACGTGTTAACACGAATTCTGGCCCTAACAGTAAATTTCGATCATGTTGCTTTATAACAAACATGGCGCCTGAAAATTATTTACGTATAGACAAACTTTACATTTTCACCATAAGTAATAAAACAATAAATGTAATTGATTACATTTTGCGCCCGAATTGCAGGGACTAATTGATTACATTTGGCGCCCGTAATAACAGGAACTCGACATAAAACTTAATTTTATGTGGAGTAATACCTACCAGGAAAGTGGAATAGTTACCTGAAGTAATAGCGTAAGTACATGCACACGTGCGTAGAATAGGGTTAAATTCCTAGGTTATAAACATACATGTTTTAGCAAGATAAAATAACAAAATGAGTACAAGTGACGATATTGACATAAAAACCAGTACCACTGACATAACTTTAACTGGTGAAATGGATATGCAAATAAATCCCATTAGTCAGACTAAATATAGTCCCTGGGACTAATTGATTACAATTACTAGTAGAAATATTTGAGACCACTAACACTCCAATACAACAATAAATCAATTTAAATCATTAACGGGTAACATAATGCCATTAAATGTTTAATAAATGATCATAAAATGGGGCAATGTATCTGATATGTTATGTTAGGTTTAATAATACATTAGCATTCCAATTATGATCATGGGACCAACACAATCCATGAAATAGCTTTGATAATAATTATTACTTAAAGGTAAACAAATCTGTTTAATGATTTTTTTTTACATCAGTGTAATTAGTTTTTCACTAAGAAGTTCAACAAATTTTCAAATACCTTAAAAAAAACATAGAAAATAGACAAGCTTTAGAGAAGGTGTTAGTTCTGTGACCCCAGTTAAACACTAAAATCATACCAGACTGTAAATAAATTAAATAAAGTTTAACTTGAAAACCAAAATTAAACCAGGACTACAAATATGTAATAAATTCCTATTGATATTTTATGGAACATCTTGTTGTTAGTAACTTTTTATTTATTTATTATTTTTTTTGTATCTGCCATCTAAGGACCACATGCCAATTTCAATTCTTCATTTTGTTCTTTTCTTTTTCTCCAATATGCTTTCATCTTTCCACCGTGTCTCTTCTTCCTGTCTTCAGTTCACTTTGAACCTGTGTTTTTCTCTCTCCTACCCTGGACTCCTTCCATTTTTAACACTTTTGTCCAAAATTTCTCTTTCTGTGTGTACATTATTTTTTCTTTATTGTTTTAAAAATTCATTCTACCAGTGAGCACGATAAAATTACATACTGACTCAATAAATAAGTCAATCATACGTGTGCACATGTGTGTCTTATAAGAGCACACAAACACACACACAAGTTTATGCATACACATACATGTGTAATACACACTGTAGTAAGTCAATCATTAAAATAGAATTCAACACATTATATTCTTTGGTAATGAACAGGCAGTATAAGTATATCACGTACACGCGACGGAGACTGAATCAGAAAATGGAAAATTTGAGGGCGAGATTAGATTAAGAAATATGGACGAGTTGATATCTGTAACAGACATGCTATATTAAAAGAAATGGGAAAAGAATATCACTGAAGCAGTTCGAAATATACAAACCGATTACACAGTGTTTGGGATGACCAACAAAAAGTTAATTATTGAAAAAGGAAATTTGCCTGCATACAAAGTGGAAGGAGATAATCCAATAAACTTTTAAGAGAATCAAATATGAAACTGATGGAATATAGGGGCCCTCAATTCTAGAAAACACAACCTACTGCCACCAATTATAGTGAGTTGTGGATTAAGTAATCGCTTTTATATATAAGAACACTATTTTATTTAACAACCATTCTATGATTATGGCACCCTCAATGATGAAGCTGAGAATGAACTTTACCACTGAGAATGCTACATCAGAGTTGGTAAAACGTTTGGTATTAATAATAATAATAATAATAATAATAAACAGAAGAAGAAGCAAGAAAGCAAGTAGAAGATCACAAAGAGATAACGGAGAAAATTGGCCTCCAAATCTCCTTTGCTAAAACGGAAATTATGACCACCCTATTTAAATTTCCGAAAATGTGCCTGGACACTACGTACGGAGAAATAAAATATACTAACAATTTTCAATATCTTGGGGAAAATATATCCCGAAACGCCTCAGACAAAGAATCCTTTAAGATAAGGAAACTCAAATTAGCAAAGGGCTATACTCTAACCCGGGAACTGTACGGAAAGAAAAACCTTTCCAGAAGTGAGAAAGTCCGCCATTATAGCACTGTACGGATGTGTCCATGTGATCCGCCATCAGGCTGGTGATCATGTATGGAGCGGAAACAATGTGCTTTCAAATTTGGAACCTCTTCTTAAAAATTGAACGAAGAATTCTTCGGAAAATTTATGGCCTCAAGAAAACCGAAGATGGGTACAGGCATAGACCCAAAGAAGAGCTGTACAGGGATCTGGAAACGGCTTTCCAAAGGAAAAGACTGAGATTCCTTGGACATACGGTTCGGATGGATTGGTTCAGATTAAACAAACAAATTTTCAACGATATTTGGCAACTTTCCAGTCTGAACGGATACACCAAACAACTCAAGGAGGACATGATGAAACTGGGTATCTCTTTGAACGACTGTGCGGTGAGAAGAAGACAAGAAAAGGGTGGACAGTGGAAAAGAAGGCAGCGCATAGTGTGTGAATGAGGGCCTTCTGGCAGGAGAATAAAAAGAAATGATATTCGTCTGATCCACGGGCTGGACTGTTCGTGTAAAAAAAAATTTGGTTGATGTTAAAAAGTTATGACCACGTAAGTCTAAGAATAAAATTAAGTAGCAGTTTCATACCAAGTGCGTACAGAATGTTTAATGGTCTAGCAGCCGAGTTTACTCCACCTTCCCTGTTGCAGCTGCAAACTATGTACGGTTTAAACTTAGTCTTTACATTAACACATAATACAACTTTTCCTTCTTGCAATGGCAATATGTGAGAATAAATTTTCTCTCAATTTGGTTGTTTCATTATTCATAAACACATCTGGAAAAAACTGGGACATCACTTATTCCAGGTACTGAATAACAGACAATACAGGTGGGCCGATATACCTATAACAGGTATTTTGGAACACTTTTTTTGGTGGAACGGATATAACAGTGACTGAAAAGTTCAAATACCTATTCCGATTCAACCCCTCTACGCAGCTAACGAGTAAACAAGTAACAACAAGTAAACGAGTACTACAAGTATTAGGAGTATTACGAGTATGAAGCCACTTTTTGGTGCTGAATTTCATTTCTGCGCATGTGCCAATTGCCATAGAAGTACGAAACAAACCAAAACAGCGAGATTCAGAATATCTCTATGCCAAATAAATGAAGCTGTTTTTAATAAATGAAAAAAATTCATACTGATGTTACATTTATTCTCGTTTTTTATGCAGATATATAATAAAGATTGTAATAACAAATTATATATTATACTGGTTACAGACTTGGTAAATTTTGAAAAAGCGAACTATATTGTGTTATAACCTACATAGTGGCTGACAGGCCATATAGTACTTTTTGTTAATGTGATTTCTGAGATGATTTTAACTTCACTGCACATCTCATGTAAATTTTTTTTATATTATTTGTTGTGCTATTACGTGTACTCTAAATTTCATTACCAGAGTTTCGCAACTGATTTGTCTAACCAAAACGGAATCAATAATTTAATATTAAATCTATGTCATTTGCTTACTCCTAGTGAAATCTTAAATTAGTATTCCCGAAGGGAGACTATAAAGTCTCTTGTTTCTTATTTTCTTTTAAACAGTAACAGCTTAATAAAGTCACAGTGTAAAGTAACACTGTTAATACTTGTGCTTTCAATTTATTTCTTCTAACAAATTATATAATACAGGTTTATGTATATAATAACAGGTGTTTGTACATGTTTTTTTTTTTTTGAACGGTATTGTTCGTACCTGTTATTTTCAAATACTAGTTTAGCGCACCTTTTAACAGACAATAACAATCATATAAGTTCTCGATAGTTGTGGCAAAACGCACTGCAGAACACATACAACACACAACCAACAATATGCAAACTTGCCAATATTGTGAGTCACACTTAGTGACCGAAAATATGATTGATGTTTGTTCTAAGAAAAATAAAACAAAAAGTTATACAATGAACAGCACTATATAAACAATAAACAGCACACAGTGTTGAAACAAATTTCTGTACAACCGTTAACTACTGTAAACCAGTTCACCTAAACACGCACTTTATTGGAACAGACACAGAGGGGTACATTTTTTTTATGTTTCTAATATATTCAAACACTTTTTGCTACAGTCCATTTCTTGATGTATATATAATATATTTATATTTAACATTTATAATAACTTTACTTCAAGATGTTTTTTCCGTATTTGGAACATGTTTCAAGAAACTTATTGTTACCATCCTCAGCCTTCTTAATTTTGGATCTTGTGGAGCACTTGTGTGTTGGTTGGTTGTTGTTATGGTTTCTTGTTGGTTTTTGGTATTTTAAATTGGTATTATTGTGTGTGATTGTGGTGTATATATTAGTATTTTGTGTATTTTCGATGTTGAGCGCTTTGAAAATTGTATCATGTTTTGTATTTGTTAATGTATTAGTTTGTTTTGTGTTTGTATATTTGTAAATTTTCCTAAATGTTCACTATGGAACCTTTGAACCTTTGTGTGGTATGTGTTTTATTTGTGCCATGTTTGTTATGTCTGGGAATTCATGTCCTATGTTTACTGCATATGTGGCCAAATTAGATTTATATATTTCTGGTTTTTTGTATGTGTTTAGATGTTCAAAATAACATTTCTTTCAGTTGTGTTTTTGTTTGTCCTATGTAACATTTATTGCAATCTTGGCATTCAATTTTGTATATACCATTGGTTGTTGTACTATCTTTGTTGGGTGGGTTATTTAGTTTTTGTAAATTATTTGTATTAGGTTTGTCAATTATTTTTATGCTATTTTAATGTCTGTGTTGTCACTTTATTATTTATGTATGTGAATGTGGCCCATTTTTATTGTTGTTATTATTTATGTGTTGTTCATTTTGATTGATTCTTAATTGTTCAGTTTTTATTTTATAGTTGTCTTGATTATTCATCTCTTCTTTCACAGCACTAACACTTATCTAAAAATGAACTTTTTCTTGTGAAACTTACTGTTTTTCGTTGAACGCGTTTCGGCGTATGTATTCGCGCCTTCTTCAGCTTTGAGTCAGACTGCCATCATTTAGTAACGGTTGTTGTGTGGAAGGTGTAGTGGGGGTGGTGTGTCGAGGAAGGGGGTTGGTGCGGGGATTCAACTTAATGTTTGTTTTTTGTATAATTGTGTCAAAAAGTGTATGTGATTTATATTGTAATTGATCGTTAAGTATGTTGTTTGGTTGTGTTGTGTGGTGTTTATATATTTCGTACTGTTCAGTCGAAAACTCAACACAACTGAACAATACGAAATATATAAACACCACACAACACAACCAAACAACATACTTAACGATCAATTACAATATAAATCACATACACTTTTTGACACAATTATACAAAAAACAAACATTAAGTTGAATCCCCGCGCCAATCCCCTTCCTCCACACACCACCCCCACTACACCTTCCACACAACAATGATGGCACCTTCCGTTACTAAATGATGGCAGTCTGACTCAAAGCTGAAGAAGGCGAATACATACGCCGAAACGCGTTCAACGAAAAACAGTAAGTTTCACAAGAAAAAGTTCATTTTTAGATAAGTTTTATTTTATATTTGATTTTATTTTCTATTTTGTTTATAGTATTTCTATTGCATCCATTTTCATAAGCATATCATTTGTACCTTTTATTGGGGCTGTGGGAACATTTAATTTTCTCAGTATGTTTGTCTTCATGTTTACACGGTACAATTGAAAGCCATTGTACTCTACTAGCTTAGTTTACAGACACAAAAAATTGTAAGTTGATGTTGACCGGCCCCTATAATGTTTGTTGACAGGTAAGTAGTGACTTTATTGACATGTATTTTTCTGACATTTTTTAATTCTCATACGTTTGCGGTAATTCATTTCTGAATCTAATACCTTCTGCGCACGAAAACATGGCAGACGTTCATTTCGGTTTTTATAGGCCTATTTATCTTCTGTCGTATATAGGTAGTAACTTCAGAAATACTCAATGTAGACGATATTTCGATGATACACATAAGACAATTTATCAGTACACCTTCTTCTGATGAAATGTCAATTCAAAGGTTTTTAAAAAAATACAAACATTTGATAAGTTTCACAGAGTCTCAAAGAGATCAAGGAACAACTAAACAAAGAATGTAAATTGAGAATAGCTTAATAAGCTGAAACGACTGTCAGAGTAAAATAATAAACTGCGAAACTTATCAAGTGTTTGTATATTTTTAAAACCCTTTGTATTAATATGTTTCACCAAGTGCCCAACAAGTCATCAATCAATACAATGAAATGTCAATTCATGTGAATTAATATTAAAAATGCACAGAAAATGTTATTAAGTCACCAATAATGAATAGTGAGTTACACAGTTTCACTATGAATATCACTACTTGGTAATATCCTGCTTAATACGCGGTTTTCACGAGGTCCCTTGATGAGCATCTTAAGAGGGTTTTACTGTAGGCCTACAGCTTAACTTTAAATAAACAGCTGAGGTTAATAAACTATTTTCATTACTTTCTGGCCTTTTTGTATACGCTGTGGATTATAAGAGGCGATCATGCCACCTGATTCCACGGATAATCGGGAGTTTAATATATAAAACTCCAATGGACATAACATAATACAATAGCTCTAAATGAAGAGAGAGTTCAGGGGGGTCTGGAAAAAACTGTCTTTGAAAAGACAGTGCTGAGACAAAAAACTTTAATAAGAGGTATGGAGAACGATACACGACTTCCATGTTCAAAAAATTTTATTTAAAATCATTTTCAAAATGAAATATTTCCATAGAAACTACTTCTTTCTTCAGAAGTACTGTGGTCACTAACGTATACCACCTCACGTTAGCGTGCTCGATGATTTTCACTGATGTTGGCAGTCAATGGCACTGCCGAAATGTCTGGTTTTGCAGAAAACATTGGACTGCGGCCAAACAGCCCGGGAAGTAATTTCTAACAACAAACTACTTCTTTGTTGCTGATAACGAAGTACACATATAAAAAATGATCCCCTCCCCCTTCAACTATCATTTCATTTATAGAAAATTACCCCCTTCCCTTCAACTAACCTTTTCATTTATAGATATTTCATCTACCTTTCTACAGTGGATTATTATGACCTTCTTTTCAGCATACTTTATTTATCAAAATTAAGTACTGTTAAAACATAAAATGTTGTAGGTAAACTACCCCTTCCCTTAACCGATCTTCATAAAAGTCAATAGGCCTTGAATCCTCTACAACTCGCGCACTTATGCAAACAAATTTTGATTCTGTTTGTATTTGCGGCAGTTATCGTTCGCCATAGAAAAAATTCTACACAGACACTTTTTGAAAAATTACTTTTCTTCATGTTTTGAGGGTAGTACAATCAGAATCACCCCTTATCTCAAACACAATATTTTTTGCCATCACCATACTTCCATTTCCTTATGGAACATGAAAACATGTTCTATTAGATCTGGCAAAGGAGAAAATCATAAAAGGCTAACTTTTGATAAAATGAAAATCACACTTTTGTTGGTTGATGTAGTGGGTGCTGACTGGCTAAGGAGCGAGACCGTTCCAATTACGTTTCTTCTAGTAATAACATCTAAAGTTTTAATGGGTTGTTAGCATGCATTACACGCTATTACAGGTTGAACGCATTCATTGCTTTTGTTTTCAGTAAAAAATAAAAGAATTTGTCTACAGTAGGTCACTTCAACACAAGATAACATGAAATGTTTATTAAAGGTCACATTCATATTAGTTTCATCCTTTTCACTGAAATCCTTAAACATCTGTCAAACTCATACCTGGTAGTGAGGTATAAAAGTGTAGCCCTTACTACTACGCATTACTATTAACCTTGTTTTTGACCTGTAATTACAAAGTCTTTATTAATTTAAGAGAAACGAAGTGGAAAAAATGTTAAACGTTGACAAAATTTTTGACCATTGTAGGCTCCTGTGATTCACTCAACAACTCTGTTCAGTAATCAATTATGAAATAGTTGCAACATGTATATTATAGGCAACCCAAGTGACAAATCGGAAACGCTATTGGTCAGAGGTGTTGACACTGTTCACATGGTAATGTATTATGCGCATGTGCAGAATGTCTGTATAGTCATGTGAAAGTTATCTTAAGTCGGGGCACGTAGTTTTAAGACTTCCTCCTTATAACTGTATTTTGTATCCTATTGAATTAATATGGAGAAAGTTGAAAGGATATGTTGCCCATCACAACACACCATATACAAGCTGCCTGATACAAAACTATTGACAGAGAAGGAGATAAATGAAACAACGGCGGACATAGTTTCGAGCATATAATCAAGGAAGACTGATTGATTTGATAAAATGAAAATCACACTTTTGTTGGTTGATGTAGTGGGTGCTGACTGGCTAAGCAGCGAGACCGTTCCAATTACGTTTCTTCTAGTAATAACATCTAAAGTTTTAATTAAATCTAAAATAACAATAATTTTCTTTTTCTGGGAACTGACCCACATTACCGAGTCACTGTGGACAGTCTTATCAATAAGTAAGTGATAATATCATGCTGACTCAAGTGATGATACAAGTTTCAACACAGATACGGAAGAGATTGAATTACTCTCTGACAGCAACTGATAATAATACAGTACACTGGTAATTATCCCAGCTTCTACTTTTGTTTCATATAAACTTTACTTTTTTGTTTTGTTGCGATTTTCAAACAGTTAATAAAAAAGTCATTAACTGGTGTTATAAAATATTTCACTGTCAGTCTGACACTGTCACACAAATTTTACTTTGGTCAGGACAAATCATTACAATTATGTGTGTTTATACAGTATCAATATTATATGTACCCTGTCTGTACTCCATCTGTCAGAGTGACACGCCTGTAATTCAGGCAGCAAATAGTGTTTCAGATATGCCACACCTGTTTGTTTACATCAGAATTCAACTAAGAAGGGAAAATAGTATATAGTTGTAGACGTGTATTATAAATCAGCTTGCAACTTGCTACACATCTTTGAGCAGAAGATGGTGCAGAAGATATTAACACCTGTGAAAGAAGGAATAACCTGGAGGTTCCATACAATTATGAGCTCTACGCATTATACAACGAAATCAGACACTGTGACCATATAAAGCTGAATCATCTCCAACGGGCAGGGCATGTACTTTGAATGCCAGAAGACAGAGTCCCCCCTCCCCGCAAAAAAAAAGTGTACAGGGGCCCAACCAGGAGGAAAATGGCCAGTGGGAATGCATTGGAGGGAGAATGTAGCAATGAATGACAGGAAAATGGTAAATTTTGGGGTGAGGGAGAAAGAGAGAGATAGACAGATGCACTGAACCGGGATGCCTGGAAGAGCAACTGAGGAGGCCAGGGCTGTAGTAACATAAGAAGAAGAATATTATAACCCAGTGGGAAGAGTATTATTACGAGTCCCACCTTACTTCATGGGGCCCATAAGCATGGGCGCCGCCGGCAGAATTATTTGTGCACCCATTTTATAAAGCTAATACCCAGTAATTTAAGCCCCGATTTATGCTTAAACAAATTACACATTCTTAATTCTACTTAATACAAAATGTAAATATGTTTTTAAGACACAGTAAATCATTTTCGAGGCTGACTTCGTGACCCATCAAACGCCCCCTCAGGATCCAGCAGTGGGTCACAGCCAATAGGTTGAGAAATGCTGTTATACCCACACAATCTTAAAAACTGTTTATGATAATAAAAACTTCATTATAGTCTTACATAAAACTGAACTGTTGCCCTTTCAATGCAATGCTCTGCGAGGTGAAAGATAATTTTCAATAAATAAATCAACTGACTGAGTTTTCTAATGTTGCATACTTTAGTTGTGTGACAAAAGAAACGAGTATGATAATGGTATATAGATAACAAAATCTATTAGTTACATGTGCCAAAATACGGCCAATCCTCAAAATAATATTAGGTAGTAAAATATGGAAGCGTACAATACAAAAATTAAGTTTTACAAAATCATTGGCGAACCAGTACTTAAGTGGTGTGTGACAGTAAAATTTGTATAAATGCCAAGAGGGATACAGTAATACACTGGATGAAGAGTGTGTGACCTAAGCCACAAAACTGTACATGCTATAGATGTCCAGGATTCCTGGCTGCAAAGATTCAGTGAAGACAACATACGAGTTTTGAATGGAAAAGTAAAGTTCTAAATCACCACAACTGGTTGATGGACCGCAGGCCCAGCAGTGTAGAATATGTCCGAACATGCGAAAGTGGTTTGGAGGAAATTTGGGCTGTCCCGGGAAATTTTTATCAGTGGAAAAAAAATTGAAATCACATCAAAAATATCAAGTGACATTGTATTCACATCATTTTTACAATTATTGACTAGAATAATTAATCTTTAAAAATAAGTTTTGAAAAGAAACATTCATCCTAATGAGAACAAGATAGCAACATCATTCCTCGCAAGCAATGACTCACAGAATCAAATTGTGACAGGTAAGGGACAGAGCAATTACGCACGATATTTATGTATGTTCTCAAAATAAAACAAGATAAACTCATATTTTAATAAAATTACTGTATTTAGTAGGTAATATTTTTAGCATGTCTCTTAGATTAAGCCTAACACATTTATTTTATTTCAGTGCCCTCTTCAGGATCATCTTCCCTTGCAGCCATCACGTTACAGCCAATATTAGCCTATTGTGTCTGTTGAGTTGTAATTATTCATGTATTTCTTGTTCATAAGATCATTTTTTGAGTAAATTAGTTGTCTGCAACCTGTATTTTTATTATTTCTCTTTTTATCGTTAATCACATAAAATAAATTGGTTGGTAAAATAGAATAAACCCTCGCGTTAGTTTTGGGGAAATTTCAGGGGTCTGAAAATTTTCTGCACCCCTGCGCAGGCAGTTACCGGTACATATTTTTATGTAACTGGAGGACCTTATCATGGAAAACCAATATAATGATTACTCTATTTATCTGAATAAGTAATGGGTAATTTACACGGCTCCAATAACTTGCTCCAGTAACTAAAATCAAGTACTAAAAGCTAGTAGTTTTCTGGATAGCAGTGTTTACAAAGACAATATTGATGCTCATATTGTCAGTTATATACAAGGGTCAGTTGAAAAGTTCATGGAGCCACATCTACAGCTCAGTGGTACAACTAAAATCTTTTGTGTGCTTCAAGACGTATATTTTGCATGAACACCTGTTAATTTCCAGATATATCTGTCAATTTATTCACTCTTTACCAGCTGTTTGAAATTTTCCTGTCATGCGTGTTTTTAAAATGCACAAAATCAAACATTATGTTGTGATAAATTCTCTGTTAAAAACATTTTATCGCCAATGGAAAATCAAAACGAAATTCTAATTATGTTAGGAGATGCTGCGCCTTTAGAAACAATGGTAAGTGGGGCACACTCGAGTTTAAACATAATTGTAAGAGAGAGGGAGAGGGAGAGGGGGAGGGGAGAGAGGGGGAGGGGGGGGAGAGAGAGAGAGAGAGAGAGAGAGAGAGAGAGAGAGAGAGAGAGAGAGAGAGAGAGAGAGAGAGAGAGCATTCAATACCAAACAAAGACCCCCCCTCCCACCTACTACATGATGCTATACACATTTTAATTAAACCTTATTCATCAATAAAAATAACAGGTGACTGACTAGTGAATAACATTACAACAATTCACATGCAGCAGAAACTGTTTAATTTTTCTAAATGTGCAAAAAGATTAATACATGAATTGTTTGCTATGCTCCAGTGCACACGCACACTGGACCTAACATTAACTTGTTTGGTCGGTGACAAAATTAATTTTTACTACAGTAAACAACTGATACGTGGAAATTTTAATACTTTGTAACTACCCACTGGGTATATCGGTAATAAAACGGGCTTCAATAATGCGTTACATTTTACATCTGTTATAATGACAAAGTACATTATTTGGTCTGTAACAGCTCACACTGTCTCAAACAGTCATGTACAGTGTAAGGTTTTGATGTTTACAGTAGACAGACAGACTGTGCCACTTCAGCTCAGCAACAGAATTATTTTTGCAACAATCGAATCTAGAAATTTATTGGTATAATTAAAAATACACAAGAACCAACTATTTAAAGATCAGTGGGATCTTTATGATAACAAATAATAGTCACTGTACATCTGAATAAATTCATTTTAAATGAGCATTTAAATCAGTTACGTATATTATCAAATATAAGTAACTATATATAAGTAATTCGCCCAGAATCAGCTGAATTGGTGGGAACGTCTTTGCCGAATGGATGACTGCCGCATCCCCAAACAACTCTGGACCTATAAGCTGAGGGGACGGAGAGGTGTGGGACGTCCGAGGAACCGCTGGAATGACCAGCTCTAATCTTTGCCTATTTGAGACCGGAACAAACTATCTTTGGTTTAATCTGTGAAGATGATGATGATCAGATATAAGTTATACTGCGTTACTGTCCGAAAATGGTCGGTGTTGTGGACTCTCTCTCTCTCTCTCTCTCTCTCCTCTCTCACACACACGCGCGAGTGCGCGCACACATACGCACGCACGCACGCACGCGCGCACACACACACACACACACACACAGCCTTTAGTGACTCTCATCAACTACACACTTTCTTGTAGAAAGTCAACTTTATCAAAAAGCTATTACATTTTCCAACAATAGAAATTTTACTTAATTCTAGACGAAATTTTATTGGAAACAAGTTCAAACATGATGTGTACACATTATTTATGCTCATCATGTTCACCATGTGACTGATACAATTAATTACTACACATTCAATAATAATTATTTTGTTATTTTACAATGAACATTACGTTACTTACAGATCATGTTTGGTCTCCCATTTTTACTGATTGTTAACAAAATAAGCGAAGCTAGTTCTCAGTTTCAACTCAGCCATTTGGTATTCCTCTGTAAGTCTGCTGTTTGGGGTATGTCTCACGATGACGTTTGGACGCGTCTACCAATTTCGTAAAACTTGGCAACTGTATCCATACTTTTACCCCCATGGAACCCTACTGTTTTTGACACTGATCCCTCCCAAAAAATAGGAGGGCAAAAGACAAAATGCGAGCAAAAGCCTGTGTGGGTTATCAAATTACAGGGAATTTTAACCACAATCTGAACGTTATATCCATTTTTGAAAATTCCAAAAATTTTTTTATGTAAATGTGGGGTATAAAATTAAAAATTATTTTTATTTAACATCTGAACGTACTATTAGGTTTCGAAACTTTGAAAATGTTGGGACACAAAAAAAAGGAAACTTGTAAAAATCAGCAGGCTGTCAGACTAAAAGGAACTGTAACCTGAATCTGAATGTTTCAAATTTTTATGCTTATTGAGAAATTACACAACTTATTGACCGATCCTCACTAAACCTTCCATCGTTAAAATAGTAACTTACTGATGAAAGTATTTTACTATTAATGTATGAGTATCATTTAATGCCAAAAGTCAAGGTACGTCAACACCTGTATTGTACAACTGTATGATCTACAATTTTTATATTACTAAAGAAATAGTAATGTTCATGGACAGCACATATAACTAATGCTGAAGTTCTTAGAAAGATGGAGAAAGAAAAGGAAGTTATTAACACAGTAAAGATAAGAAAGCTTCAGTATCTGGGACATCTCGTGAGAAATGAACAGAGATTTTACTTATTGCAGTCCATACTACAGGGAAAAGTACTTGGAAAGAGTTGGATGACCGAGAATATCACGGCTGAGAAATTTAAGGACCTGGTTTGACATGAATACAACTGACTTATTCTGTGCAGCTGTACAGAAAGTTAAAATAGTCTGTATGATATCCAACATCTGAAATGGATAGGAACTATCAGAAGAAGAAATAAATAGTAGAGTAGTAGAAATGTTTGTCATTTTTCGTACAATTAAAAAATTACATAAACTGAAATTTATGTAATAACAAATGTACTTCGTTCAAAGTAGTGAGAGAAGTCACTAGTTAACATTTTAAAATGGGATGTATTTTATTATTCAACTTATATCTGACTTAATTTATATAACTTATGTCTGACATTAAATTGAAGAAGCAGACAGTAGAGTTCTTCTGATTAATCAACAAATGAGCGAAGGATTACATAGATGCATTCTATTAACAAAGATAATTAAATTCAAACAATAATAATAATGAAATTAAGTTATCCATTAAAATATTGACAAATCAGCTAAATTTTGTCTTCAATTATCTTGAGCCCAATTTTCCTGTAACATCCTAATACTTTGCATACTTTACGCATTCCCTAATCAAATATCGGTATGGAGAACCATACATGACTTCCATGTTCTAAGATTTATATTTAAAATCATTTTTGAAATACAATATTTCCATAGAAACTACTTCTTTCTTCAGCTTTAACCACAGTAGTTACTGTGGTCACCAACGTATACCACCTCACGTTACTGCACTCGATTTTCAATGATAATGGCACTGCCGAAATGTCTGGTTTTGCAGAAAACACTGGATCACGGCCAAACAGCCCGAGAAGGAATTTTAACAACAGACTATTTCTTTGTTGCCGATAACATAGTACACATGTAAACAATTATCCCCTCCCCCTTCAACTAACATTTTCATTTATAGAAAATTACCCCCTACCCCTTCATTTACCCTTTTTATTTATAGATATTTTATCTACCTTTCTATAGTGGATTATTATGACCTTCTTTTCAGGATACTTTATTTATCAAATTTAAGTATTTGACTGTTGTTAAAACATAAGACATTGCAGGTAAACTACCCCTTCCCGTTAACCGATCTTCACCAAAATCAATAGGTCTTGAGTCCTCTATAACTCCGGCGCACACGCAAAAAATTATTTGATTCTGTTTGAATCTGCGGCAGTTATCGTTCACCATAGAAAAAATTACTCTTGTTAAAACTTAAAACGGTGCAGGTAAACTACCCCTTACCCTTAAAAGCTTAGACTAACTAAAATTGAGGTATCCAATACCAATGTCGGTCTGTGCATAGCAATTATTTTCACAAATAAAATCAATACCAAGTCCTAGTTTCTCCTCCATTTAAATATTAATGGCTGACACACGAGGAGCTTCGTTTCACCACTGCTCGCTGTTAACTAATACTGTTGCATGTCCTTCTGTACAAAGAAATCACTTCCTCTTTCCTTTGAACGATCGACAACAAAGTATTCAGTGTAACGCCTTGTCTGCGTGAAGGTAATTAATTTATGACAGTTCTATTATATTACTTATAAACATCATTTGGTACAGGTGTAGTTGTCTTTTGCTTCGTCCCCCGCTTCAGGTTTATGTAAATTGCCAGTTCCATACTCTTTAATACAGTTATGTCTAGTTTTAATACAGTCAGTTTTAGTGGACATTTGGCTAGAGTGATCCTAAAAAATCTGCAGAATTACAGACCGTGGCCAAATTATTAAGCCACTTAATAAAAAAAATTGAGTTTTTGTTTTTAATTTTCTCCTACTCCCGTTTTAGATTTCATAGCAGTTAAACAGTGTTAATATAGTATTTTATACAGAAAATAAAACCGTATGCCTACCATATATGTTGGCAACACAATGAGATTGTTTATGTCATGATATTCCATAACACCACAGTTCGGCAATAATGTTAAGTCAATACAGTTATTCTGAAGTTGTTTTCACTCCAGTCTGAACAGTTAATTTTTGGTGCATTATTCTTCATAATGTTATATGAAACATTACTCTAATAAGTATTAATTTAATTTTCTATAAACACTGACGATGTTCTTAAAAAATGGCAATCAAAGGAATATCCTGGAGTCCAACTAGACCGACATACTTACCTGAGTACGTTACTATTTGCTGATGATAAAATAATAATACAAGAGAGTAAAGATACATTACAACTGGCAATGCATCGACTGAATCAATTATGCCCAGAATATAATCTTAAAATTTCCTTGCATAAGACGAAAGTTATGGCTTTCCAAGGTAAGTATCCCGTTAGGTCGAAAATAATTGTCAACAATAAGCCAATCGAACAAGTATCAAATTTTACATATACTTGGGCTGCGACACAAGCTACAATTATGACAATGACATGGAAATAAATAAGTTCCAGGCAATATGTGGCACAATAAATAGAACACTAAATAACAAAACACGAAAAGACACAAGGATAAAATTTTATCAAACGATGGCTGTACCTGTATTTATGTATGAGAGTGAAAGTTGGATAAATACCAAAAAAGGAGAGCAAAATACAGGCAGCAGAAATATTTTTGAGACGGGTCAAAGGCTGCACAAGCAGAGATTTAGTAAAAACAAAACTGTTTCGACACACAAACACTTAATCGATCGGGTTGTGTTTGATTTTTCTCTATTGTCCATACACAGGTCCTGATGATAACAATAAATACTGTTGAAACGTTGACACAAATAACTGTATAATCTGTGTTATACTTTCTGCCCGATCCTCGCTAAACCTTCATCGTTAAAATAGTGACTTATTGAAAAAGGTATTTACTATTAATATATGCATATTATTTAATGCCAAAAGGCAAGGTACATCGACGCTTTATTGTCACCATTAGCCACACTTTAAAGGCTGTTTAAACTAAAGGCCGGCGCAGAAATTACAATCTTCTGACAGTTAATTAATAAATAATACATAGAGAAAATTTACATAAAGATTTGCAAACACAACCTCATTTGCTTATCACGCGTCTGCAATCTCAGTGAATTTACATTATTATATTGGTGTCTATTTGTAAATTAAATATAGAAAACAAAAAAAAAAGATAATGTGGAAGAAAACATCCTTCGCCAACCTACATCCTGTTTTGTTTTATAATTTTTTCCCCGGCCATTATAATTCATTTCAGATTACATGTTCACAACTAATTACATAAACAAAAGAGCAACAACGGTAACAGCAATTACTTGAAACTTTACATCTGTGCGACCTTCACACACAAACCTATAAGTGTATTATGTTGTTAACCACATGTGTGTGTGTGTGTGTGTGCACGCTCAACACAGTTGGGAACACAAAATATCACTCGTATAAATACAAAATATTACCATTACTTCTTATATTACTAATTAGGAGTATGCAAGAACACATACCACAGATATACAATTTTGATAGAGTACAACAAATTGGGTAAAATTACAAAATAGTAATTTGTCCAGTCATGCCGCTCAGGAGTAGGAACTTTGCATTGCTGAGTGAACCTGTTTTTCAGGCTATTAGCTTATTGGCTTTTATTCAACATCTACTCAGAAGGTATTTTTTAGAGAAGCTTTAGACGAATGTGATATGGGAATCTCTCTGAATGGTGAAAGAATAGGTAAGATACGTTATGCGGATGATACTGTCATATTCGCAGATAGCTTAGAGGGGCTGCAACAACTAATAAACAGAGCCGTAAAATAATGCGAAAGCAGCCGTAGAGATGGTCTAGACATCAGTGTTAATAAAACGAAGCTAATAATTGTATCTAAGAACACGTTCACAAACTGCACCCTTAATATAAACCAAAGGCCAGTTGAACGTGTAAGCAAATTTACATATCTTGTTACTATAGTCAATGAACAATGGGACCACTCTCAAGAAATAAAGAGCAGAATTGAAAAGGCAATACGTGCGCTGCAGCAAACGTGTACGCGCTGTAGGGTAAGTGGGGGTACAAAGAAGTTGTCTAGTTCCATTAATGTTATTTCGGATCTGATGATGAGCTGTGAAGCTTGAAAGCACTAATCGGAATAATTTTTTCTGTTCTATCTGTTCTATTAATTCTGTTTATCATTCTGGGAATGTTAAAACAGGAGGCCATTATTTTTTTCAAGTGATACAGCACATTTCCACATCTCTGGATGAGTAAATAAACACAATTTTGTTATTGGTCATATGAAAACTTCAGGGAACTTCACAACAACCATGTCACAGCGGACACAACACGCTGCTGTGTGGTGTTCAGTTCCGGGCTAAAGAATCCATATTCATATTTTTTTCAAGACAATCATATGGTAACGGTAACATCTACTCGGTAGCAAGGATCATATATTTTGTACTATACATAACTGAATTCAACAAAATTAGTCATAACATACAGAAATATATCTAGACACAATAGGATTTTGTTTCCAAAAGATGGTACCGAAGTTCAGGAAATGATTTTACTGATTAAACCGAAGGAAAACTGTCTAATAAACACATGCTGAGACATGCTTTGTTTTTTACTTCCATGTTCCATAAGGAAATGGAAGTATGGTCATGGCGAAAAAAATCGTGTTCGAGATAAGGGCTGGGTTCTGATTGTACTACCCTCAAAACATGAAGGAAAGTCATCTGTCGAAAAGTGTGTGTGTAGAATTTTTTCTATGGCAAACGATAACAGCCGCAAATTCAAACAAAATCAAATAATTGTTTGCATACATTCCTGAACTGTAGAGGACTCAAGGCTTATTGATTTTGGTGAAGATCGGTTAAGAGAAAAGGGAAGTTTACCTGCAACGTTTTATGTTTTAACGAGGGTAATTTTTTCAATGACAAACGATAACTGCCGCACATTCAAACAAAATCAAATAATTTGTTGCATACATCCCTGAATTGTAGAGGACTCAAGGCTTACTGATTTTGGTGAAGATCGGTAAGAGAAAGGGGTAGTTTACCTGCAACGTTTTATGTTTTAACGAGGGTAATTTTTTCAATGACAAACGATAACTGCCGCACATTCAAACAAAATCAAATAATTTGTTGCATACATCCCTGAATTGTAGAGGACTCAAGGCTTACTGATTTTGGTGAAGATCGGTAAGAGAAAGGGGTAGTTTACCTGCAACGTTTTATGTTTTAACGAGGGTAATTTTTTCTATGACGAACGATAACTGCCGCACATTCAAACAAAATCAAATAATTTTCTGCATACGTTCCTGAATTGTAGAGGACTCAAGGCCTGTGGATTTTGTTGAAGATCGGTTAAGGGAAAGGGGTAGTTTACCTGCAACGTTTATGTTTTAACAAGGGTAATTTTTTCTATGACGAAGGATAACTGCTGCATATTCAAATAGAATCAAATAATTTTTTGCATACGTTCCTGAATTGTAGAGGATGCAAGGCCTATTGATTTTGGTGAAGATCGGTTAAGAGAAAGGGTTAGTTTACCTGCAACATTTTATGTTTTAACATGGGTAGTTTTTTCTTGGGATAGGCCTAAAAAAATAAAATTTTTTGAAAAACTCTTGTTTTATTGATACAAAACCGCTGTAAATTTAGGTTTTACATTATGAACAAGTTTCAATAGTCAACAGCTCCACCCTTAGCTTTCATACAGTGTTTCATTCGCTTTGGCATGGAGTCGATGAGCTTCAAACACTCCTCCTTGGTGATGCTCTGCCAGATCTGCGCGATCATGAACCGCAACTCGTTCTTGTTTGATGGCTTCTGCTTAGCCAACTGCATAGCCATGGTGTTCCACACGTTTTCTATTGGGTTCAGATCAGGGCTTCTGGATGGCCATGGAAAAAACTCAATATCATGTTGAGAATACCAACCCATTGTGCGAAGCGATGTATGACATGGCGCGTCATCTTGTTCGAAGAGGAAATTTTCTCCAAGCTTGCTTGTGATGGAAGGCAGCATAACTTCTTCCATGATATGGCAGAATTTTTCACTGTTAATGGTGCCGTCAACAAAGAAAAGCTCCCCAGGACCCTCAGAAGTCAGGCACCCCCAAATCATGACAGCCTCGCCCCCTTGTTGGGCCGCAGGTGCAACACAAGCTGGTAAAAACTTTTCTGTTCTAGTGTAGCGAACACGGAATTTTCGCCTAGGAAAGAGCTCAAATCTTTCATCGGAGAAAACAACACGTCTCCGTGCTTCTTTTAACCAACCAACATGAGCCCTGCACCATCTCCTGCGCCGTTTCTTGGCCAAGTCATTAAGTAGAGGCTTTCGAATAGTGTAATAAGAATTTGTACCCTCTTCACGTAGCCTAGAAGAAACAGTTGCTACAGAAACATCCACAGTATTGTCATTTTCCTTCATCATGCTTAAAAGATCACTAGCACTTGCATTACAGTTCTTGCGACTCATAATTAACAGCTTACGGTCCTGGCGTGGTGAGGTTTTGCGTGGCCGACTACTGCGAGGAGCTTCGATGACGGTGCCGGTCTTCTTAAAACGCATCACGGTATTCTCAACGCACGTTTTAGAAACTTTCAATGCAGTTCCTATTGCTCGGTATGACACACTGGTTTTGTGCATACCAATTATTTGCCACTTAGTTTCCACTAACACGGATTGTTTGCCCATTTTGCCCAAAACACAAGTCACAAATTTGTACAACAAAAAGTTAGGTTATATACGGCACCAAGAAACAACAGATGAAAGTGTGGCAAGTTGGCGTGGAATCGTATCCCCACCACCGCAACACGACAAAAATAGCTGTGTGCTCAGAACTGGACTAGCGGCAGTACTTTTGGAGTTACAGCGCTTCGAAGTTGAATGTTTTTTTACCAGATTTTTGAGGAAACTAAAATTTACTGTAGGAGTGACAAAATGAGAAGGAAATTTTTTTCAGAGGTGATATTTTTTTATTTTGTATGTTAATACCTAGCAATGAAAAAATTATAATTTTAAAGTAAAACGTTTAGGAGGAAAAAAATTCATACCTATGGACCTATGTCACCTGACAGTGAAATTTTTACACAAACACCGTGTTTATATGCATATTTGGACCAATAGTTAAAATGGACCAAACGTTAGTAAGTTTAGGGACAATAGCAGAAATACTAAAAATCACGACTGTCCCTAAACTTTCTAGCAAAACTGTATACCAAATTTCAACTCTATGTTTCGTTCCATTCAGCAGTGCACTAATTAATTGTTTTATAAAAATGACAAGACAGACATACAAACAGAAAACAAAGCAATTTTTGACATATATTGATTGGATATTTTCCCTTTAGTTTAATGAGTAGAATTATTTTCAAAATTTTGGCATCATTTTTTGAAACATCCTGTGTATTTATTATGCTGAACAGGAAGCACTATGTGTACTTTTTCTGTACTAGTAGATGAGTGTTTTCAGGCACTGTATTATTATCAATATAAACACTGTTTAACCTTACAATCGGCTGGTTATCAATTAATCCCTTCTCTCCACTGTTATTAGTTATTAACATGGCAAAAAAACACCAATCATTCAATACAAAAACTGGGTAAACCTCCTTACGGTTACTATCTAACTGCACTGGAAAAAACTACTATAGTCCATTAGTTATCGCATACACAAATTAGATAATTGATGTATAATAATTTCCCACTAATTGTATCTCAGCATTTGTGACCAACAACAGCAGGACACCTTTTTCCTACGTTCTATTATAACTGACTGTACAATTGTAATACATAGCTTTTTTTTAGTCAGTTCATCAATAATTATCACCAATAAGTAATAATGAATTGTAAAAAATAATGTATCAACTGTCGTAGCAGGCTAAAATCGTTTTGTCTAACACACATTTCACAGAATTTTGTCTCATCACCATAGACTGAAAGTTTCAATTAGCAATCAATAAGTATTTCCACTGATCTTGTCGTTTGTGTACATAATCAGCTGTTTTGGGAATACAGTTATGTTTTTACTTATTAGAATTATTGTTAATGACAACAGGTAAATTTATGGTATAGTTACAAAAAAAAAAACATCAAATTCAACACATTCAAAACCCTAAATTAATTAAAAATATTAAAAAAGGCGCTGAATGTCTGGAAAAATGCCAACATATACAAACATGCTAATTAAAGAACAAATATGAATAAAAAGTGAACATAATGATTTATCTAAATTTTTAATACATTAGCACAACAGAAAGTTTGATTGTCGAAACATCTCCTACAGTAATTTCAATGTACCCCCAGGTAAATTACATTAAATTTACAAATAGTTGCAACTAAAATCAAAAGACTGACACAAGTAAATCAGTAAAGAATACTTAATGTAATTTAAATAAATTACTAGGTAAAATAAGAAATAATGTAGATTGAGGAAGGAAAAAATAGTTTTAAAACTCTTTAAAAATGAATAAAAAAAATATCTAATTAAATGTTCTAACATGTGCAGAATAAAAAGGTGCGATCACTATTTGTATAAATAATTTTTCTACGGATAATGAAAAAATAAGAAAACTTGTTCCAGGACTTCTGTAGTTCACAGTTTTAATATTTTAAACTTAATTTAGTACACAATAGAATTTTTACTTTTATTTTTCCATTAGTCAGTTATGGGTTTGATAATGTGAACTTTTTTTAACTTTTTTAATAATCAAAACCGCCTTTACAATGAAACATCTCTTTTTGGACTTACCTAACTCAGTAAATCTATAATTAAAAACTACTCAAAATAGGGATTTTTGGGCAGTGGGAATCCATTTGTAAACTGACAAATATTTGGGGAAAGTTTATAAGTGCCTACATTTATAGTGCCGAATCATCTAAGTAAAAAAACAAACCAGTAATAAATGACAAATTTATATGTAACAGTCATCAAACAGCCATGTCAAGGAGATTTTAGTTGATTGTCCTTTTTAATTTTATAGCTGACATAAAAGTCAAGCTAGCTGTTTCACAAATAAATGGAGAGGAAGTCAAAGCATTTTTTCATTAATATTTACCAAGTGTAATACTCATTTAGTGACCTTTTCAGTAGGGCAAACTTTACATACACTCTATCCATTAGTCGACCTACAAAAATACTTGAATTTCTATTAAATATTCTGTACTTTGGAATTTCCCCAAATTCCGACTCTGTATTGCCACTATACTACATATTATCAATGTTCTTCTATTCATTCACTTGTTTAAAGCCTAGACTTTTAAAATCACAGCTGTCGCACATTTACCAAAAATCTTCACCTCCGCCACGACATTTTAAAGGTCTACACAACGATTGTAAGTATGGCAGGTTTGTGGCGTTAAAATACTTGTACTTACTAATCATCGTAACTGTATATTGTACATCACCTCCAATGCAACACTGCTGGCTTGTCAGATGCAAACAGAGGATAATACTACTTGTTTAGTCATCACCATTCTATCTGTTCTATAGCAACCAGCGATGCAATCTGAAGTTCAAACTTTTTCTCCAATCCTCTATATCCCATTATCAACACTTCTTCTTAATATCTCTTTGATCCCAAACTTCTTTTACTGTCTTCTAGTTTTCTTCCTTCTAGTGGTATCCAGGAGTGCATAAAATGTTCAGACCCCTGAAATTTCCCCCGAACACAATTTTCTTGGTAGGAAATTTTCCCAAAACTAACGCGAGAGTTTATTATGTTTTAATAACCAATTTATTGTATGTGATGAATGATAAAAAGAGAAGTAATAAAATTTCTATGAGTCATTGCTCACGAAGAATGATGTTGCTATCTTACTTCTCATTAGGATGAAGGTTTCTTTTCAAAATTTTTTTAAAGATTATTCTACTTAATAATTGTAAAAACGACGTGAGTACAACATCAGTTGATATTTTTGTCATGACTTCTATTTTTTGTCACTGATAAAAATTTCCTCGGGCAGCCCAAATTTTCCCCGAACCACGTTCGCGTGTTCGTACATATTCTGCACCCCTGGTGGTATACACTCTACAGAATGATCATTATAAGTAGTCAATTCTCCTACACACTTATCGCATGCCGTTACCACAAATGTTGTTTCATTTCTGTGTTATTACTTAATATCTCTCTGTTATCCAACAATTCTTTTATTCGGCACCATGCCTATCCTTCACACTGTGCACGATCTGTGCAGTGCATCTACTTCCAAACTGTGTTCAACTTCTCATAATCTTTCCATATTTCTTCACTGTACATCATACACATTAATAACTGTTTCTGTTCTGAAATTTCCTTATTCCATCAAATATTACTGTGCACTGTCCACCTACCATATTCATGTCTTTCTCTGCCAGAAGGCACTGCATACCGTACGCCTCACAACGCTGAGTGGACACTGTACAGACATCCCCTAACATCCCACACATAACATAAACCAGAGCAGGTCAATGTATATATCACCGTAGGTAGTACACTGTTACGACGGTCTCCTTGATTGTCATATGGTACAGTGGAAAACAAAATACAAGACACCAATTACGTCACTAATTACCAGCTTTAATTATCACAATTAAACAGTTTGTATTCAACAAGATAGTCTCTTACAACAAATCAAATAAAAATTGTTAACATGCAATAAAAATGTCAACTAATAGAGTCCCGCACACATGACACTTCGCCACAATACTTCGAGCTGCACTGGAATAAATCGGCACTTCAACTGACTACTAAGCAGCAGCTGTCATTGTTTAAACAGATAGCACAATTGTTCCAGAATAGTCCACAATATGCGTCAACAATAAAGGAAAACACTAGAGTGTAATTGATTGCGGCTTTGACACAATGCGCGTGGTCGGCAAAGTCTGGAACACTCTAGCTAACGCATGTTGAGAATCACGTACGCACACAACATTACAGCTGGTTCTGCTGGGACTGCCAAGAAACGCGTAAAGTTCTGTAATGGCGTACACTTTTTCCACATTATGTAACAATACTAATATTATAGTATGTTCTACCTGATGTTAACTCTGACCGAAGCATTAAAGCAGGAATAATACTAGTTCGAAGAATCGGCCACCTGAATAGAATTCTTTAAGCCAGGAGTCTGAAAAGGCACAGGAATTTAGTTTCTATGAAATTCTTATCAAAAGTAGCTTAGTGTACAGAACGGGGACAAGATTGATAATAGACAGTAATATAAGGAAATTAAAAACAGCAGAAATGGATGTCTCAGAACAATATATCTAAGAGATAAAGTAAAAATTAATACGTACGATAATGACTGGACTATACTGTTTTCTAACAAATGATATTGAAGGAAAATGGTGTGTATAATATGGTGATGGCCAACGACTGGAGGATATAAGAGTGCTGAAGAAGATACATGCCACAGTGGATCCTCTGAACATCCAGAAGCAAGGAATACCTAAAATAACCTGGAAAAACGGTTCACGGCAATGAGCTCAGAGAGGTGAGAAAACACACTTGCATGCAATTCGGGCATTGGACAATGTTGTTGAATGTTTTCAAACTGTGTGTGTGTGTGTGTGTTCATGTACTCAAAGATGAAACTTTTCACCACTAATGTGAGTCAAACAGTACGTGACTCACACGGTTAACAACAACAGAGAGTGTTTTGATTCTGCCAACTTACTACTCCGATTTGGACAACGTAAACAAGCTTTTAAATTCATTAGCACAGTCATTCATTCATCCGCTCATTGCTAACAGGAGAAATCACATCACAAAACACGTTAAACTATTTCCATCATCCAACAACTTTTAAATTAGAAACTTCACACCACAAATCCCTCAACAATTTACACATCAATTTAATTTAAAAAAATTATACAGAAAACTTGATGTTCCTTTTTGGCGCTACTCCAACAAAGAGCCAATACATCACTGTATTTCAAATAATGTGACTACTGTGGCCGTGTGTGTGTGTGTGTGTGTGATTAAAACAATGTACAAACACTATTATAGTACAAAAAACATAATTTATTGAAATGATGTTATTACAAAATGATCATTATTATATAAAAATTATAATCTGCTATGCTTTCGTTTACTACGTCAAATGAAGTTTACAAAATAATCTGACTTGTGGTTTCACAAACAGCATTTCATGTGAATCTAGTAGTAGATTCCATACAACAAATGTCGGTTAGGCCGGTAGTATTTCACTGGCTCTAATGCACTAACAATCACAAAACAGCTGTTCATGTCAATGCTTTTTATTAAACAAAAAACCTTCAACCGAGTGCACCAAAACCCTTCTTTGACTCTGCATATTTTCAAGTATGCTAAAAATATTAAAATATATGAGTACAATATAAAATATATTAATATTAAAATATATTAATATGAGTATAGCAGAAAACAATTATCTGTACAATCAATGACCAGAATACTTTCTATTACAACACAAATGAACATATTAAATAGAAAGTTTCTGGACATCAAAACAGGTTATTATTTTTGGGCCACCTTATTCAGGGTTCCCACAAAATTTTCAAAATTAATTTCCCTGACAGTTTCAAGAAATTTTCCTGACATGCGGAAAGTTCAGAAAGATTACATACATTTCTAAAATAATTACTTCTTATTAATTAGGCCTACAATACATATTTTATATAATTAATGGAAGAAATAAAACAGAATTAGAGTATTATTAAACATAGAAACATATACTTAACATGTTTAAATATCAAAAAGTAAACATTGTTTTGATTATACAAAACAAAAAATGTCATCATATTTAACATAAACCGGATAGCTTCACTTCACTTTCAATATGCAGACAAACAAATTAATATGTAATTATTATTTAAAGAAACACTACTTATTTTTTATTTAAAGAATCTTCTAACCGCCTAATTTTCAAACTGATTTCGTTTCTTCTATTTGCTGTTTCATTCGATAAACTTTTCTCTGATCTTTAACTTTTTAATTTAATTTTTTATTTTTAGAAGGTCTGGGCCATTGTTTTCTTGGTATTTCTTATTCTCTTTTACTTTCTCTTGATACTATTCACATTTCTCCCTGGCAGATTATACAGCAGTAAGCATTTTTTGAGTGATTTTAACATTTTTGAAGCCACCATAATACTTACGAGCATCATATACAAAGCTGAGCAACAATACTATCCTTTTTTCATTTTCTGTTAACAGGCATCTGTTTACTGAAAACCCTGATTCACCAGAGGCATTAACATGTGAAACAATTAGAGCCAATTTAACAACTTCCCACAATTCATAATACTTGGGATTTTCGTATAAAAAAGATGAATAGGAATCGTTCAATTAATCTAATTTCAGTTATGGTTTCATGAAAAAATTAAAATGCTTATCATTTGAAATTTGGCAGTAAGCTTCCATAAACTACAAATAAAATGCAGAACCAGTTTTTGAATTCACAATTCCACTGCTTTCATACAAGGGATGTTTGATAAGTCCATGCAAAGTGAAGAGATGGGGCTCGTATTACGTACGTGATGCCATTTTTATATTCCCGCATCTACGCTAGGAGCGTACACCATGTTTCAGTCATGTACATTCACAATTCTATTGTAGCAATCATTTGAATTTACCAAGTATTGTGATTTGCAAAAAATGGACGAAAAAGAATTTTGTGTGGTGATGAAACATTACTTTTTGAAAGGCAAAATCGCACAGGAAACTAAATTCAAGCTGGATAAATATTATAGTGAGTTAGCTCCATCGACTAGAACAGTTTACAAATGGTTTGGTTATTTTCGTAGTGGTCATGAGCACAAATGACCCTCAACGTTCCGGGCGGCCTGTTGAGGTTACAACTGCAGAAATCTTGAAAAAATCCATGATATTGTCATGGAGGACAGAAGATTGAAAGTGCGTGAAATTGCTAAGACGATAGGCATCACAAATGATGGGTGCATCATATTTTACATGAACATTTACATATGCGAAAACTGTCCGCAAGATGGCTGCCACGTTTGCTCACAATTGATCAAAATTGTGAACGAATAAACATTTCTAAAGACGGGTTGGAGCTGTTGCAATGCAATTTTTACAGCGTTTCACAACAGTTGATGAAACTTGAATACATCACTACCAACCTGAAACCAAGGAACAGTCAAAACTGTGGCTTGCAATAGGAGAACGTGCTAAAAAAAAAGCAAAAACCATTCCACCAACAGGTAAGGTGATGGCCACTGCTCGAGGCATTATCTTAAAAGGGTACTCGAGACTTTCTGGAAAAGGGTAAAGTGATAACTGGGCAATATTATGCACTTCTGCTGGATCGTCTAAACGAGGAAGTAGAGAAAAAACGACTACATTTGATGAAAAAGAAGGTTCTTTTTCACCAAGACAATGCACCTGCTCATTCTTCTGCGATTGTGACAGCAAAATTGTTTGAATTAAGCTATGAAATTCTTCCGCATCCCCCCTACTCGCAAGACTTCAGACTATTATCTGCTTCCAAATTTGAAGAAGTGGTTTGTTGGAAGATTTACACGAAATAATTAAGTTATTGCCGAAACATGTGTATTCTGAAGACTTCGATAAATCATACTATAAGGATGGGATCGAAATGCTTGAACATCGTTGGACTAAGTGTACAGTCTTGAAAGGAGATTATGTTGAGAAATAAACAATATTTTTCTTGAAAAATTGTGTTCTTTATTTTTGCACGGACTTATCAAACACCCCTTGTACATTACAAATTTTGAAAGCAACAATTAAAGTAGCAATAATCATGCTATTCATAAAAAGAATATATCTTTAATGATAACTGTCAGTTTTGCCTATCATATGTTCAGACTGTCAATGTGAGTTGCACTCAAAAACAGCTGTTCAGGTAGAAACAGACAGCTACAAAACATGTATACAAAAGTAAGTTTTTATTAAATCGTTAAAAAATATTTAAATTGAAATTTAGATAATGTACACACAGTTACATACATACACACATACATAAGTATCAAGACAAGGTCCTTTAATTAAAAAAAAATTAGGAAACACAGTAAACACTTATCCACACAAGTGCTGCAGTTAGAAATACATAGTGACTGACACTGAAAAGCTATTGTCACTTAGTTTTAATTGTTCCAAGTTTTTACATATATCATCCATGCACGCATGCATTAAATTTGAGCAAACTTAGATTTCACCACATAATCGTATCTAGAGCAAAATATCAAGTTGATATAAAAAAAAACACATTTTTTATGGAAGCGAGAATCAAACACTGAGAAGACAAAGCAGCAAAAATGTGAATATGGTCATAAATGACAAGGGACAACTGAAGAATCTGAAATAAAAGCTTATTTAGACGTAGTAAAGGAGATGAAGGAGAATGGTTGGTTATTCCAAGAACTGTAATGTAACACTTATTAGATGTACTTCATATAAAGCTTAATGACCTTATCATAAACATTCTCGAGGCAAAGAAAACAAAATGGGAAGAAGACCTAGGAAATCGTCCCTATAACATAAGAAGATCTAAGATATATCTCTGAATGAAAAGAGGAGAACCAAGAGGCCACTGTAGCAAGACATTACCTTGAGCATGATGATGATGATATGATAGAAAAATCAACAAATAGATACAGTCGACAGCCAAGGATATTCAGACCAGCATTATACAGTGCATTTTCACTGATGTGGTCAAAGCGACTATTTAATATTTCATTTTCATTTTCGAATTTCATCAGCGTAGACAAATGTTTGTAATAATTTTTGACACAAGACAGTACTAAGAAGATTATTACCATTAATTATATTGATAATTGCTCAAATTTTTCTTGTGTTTATATTATTATTAATAATACAAAACTTTTACCAAGAATATATTTTTTATTTTCTAAATTACAAATGTTTCGAAAGTAATATAACTATCAGCATCAGATATCTATCTATCTATATATGATGATAGTTATATTACTATCATAACATTTGTAATTTACAAAATAAAAAATGTATTCTTGTTAACAGTCTTTTATTATTAATAATTATATATTAACTATATTATTTTGCAAAATGTTTGATTTCCATTCGGTATAAAAAGGATGAACCCAGTATTTACGATTAACCGGCTCTTTGAATAAGCCAACTACTTACCACTCTTAAATTTGAATACCTCATATAATTCACTCACATACATAATTAAATATTTATACTACTGTCAATATAAATATAAACAAATAGTACATAAATGCCATTATAATAGGTTATTTATAATATAAATATATATTCCAGTGAAAATACTGTATAATTCATTTATGAAGTGGTAAACTGCAAAACTGAGGTAAAATGAATGTGGTGGTATCTGGCCACAACAAAGGTGTTGGCAGTTTGTGTTAGTATGGCTGTATATATGTAAAGCTGGGGAGGAAAAAATTGGAAAAAATGGATAGAACAGAATTGTGCCTAAAATATTAAAAAACATATTCCTTTTGGACTGTAATTCCCATCTAGATTTGCAATAAAATTGTGGTATAAATCAACTGTCTGGTATTTCGACAAATTTTAATAGTAAACAAAACATGACCAACACAAGCTATATTCGTTCTAAATTAAATACAAATTAAAAAAAAAACGATAACAGAACCACATTTCCCTCAAAGATAGCAACAGAAAGCTGAGTATGTCAATCTTCCAATAATTAATTACAACATGCTTTACACAGAGGACAAATATACCCAAAGATGATGACACAAGACTAGAATGTATACTGTTTACTGACATAATTAGGGACGTAAAGAATCAGGTCCATCCACAGTACTAAACTACAGACAGCAGGCTTCAGAGCCCAAGAGGGGGCAGAAGAAGAAGAAAAGATATGAATTACTGAACACCATGTGTGCAGCTAACCTGTGGCCAATAAATTCTTTCATTATCCGGGAAGCAGTGAACATCTTCACTGCTTCTTGTCTTCATACCACAAACAGTACTTGCAGTCCACACTGTGGAAGAAAAACAGAGACTGCAAATCTTGATAGTATACCACCAGGTGCATATTTATGGGTGGGGGGAACGAACAGTGCGGAACCCCCAGAAGGTTCGAAAAAGTTGACAAATTCTGTTAAATCTCTTAATTTTTAGGGGCGGTTTTATTATTTTTTTTTCAACTGTGTACACTAATACAGTAGTAACTCTTTTTTAAATATACAAATCGGTTTATTACACAGCATCGGCGTATACGTTTAAAATATGAAATATAGGAAAATCAATTCAGTCAAAAAGTATCTTGTAATCCATGTTTCAATAATGCGTATTTTTATTGTGTTATTACAGTTTACTTTAATGCGACTGATTTCAGCCACTTCAAAGATAGTAATGTCGATTATAGTCTTAACTTGTTTTTTTTTTTCTTTTGTATGAAGCCAATTCTCATAAAATACTGTTCAGTTTACTTGTAATTTTCTGATAGTGGACATCAAGACTTTAAAAATTACAGTGCTTTCCTTGGAAAATTAAGTAAACGTTACTGGCAATGCTGGATGTTGACTATACAAAAATTTATCATACTCTACAACTACTTGAGTTGAAAAAATAAACTTTTGTTGTAATAAACAGTAAACCAAATACAGCCTCCAGAGGTTCAGAGTACACAGTGTTAACTACAGATGCTGGGAATTATGTTTACAGTACATTAAACAGATCTTAATGGTTACAGTGTTGCAAGGTGGAAATATAGGTTGAACATCTTCTGGTCACTGGCAGTGCAGTCACAAATGTGCAAAACTTGAGTCTTCTACAACTACTGTGAGCCTAAACAATGTATATTGTATAGTATTACGGCAGAAGCAATGAAAACATATATGTGAAAATCTGTGAATTTCATTTTCCGGTTGCAAAAAAGAAAAAAACTGCATCCACTGAAATAACAATGCAATATTACATCGTACGAAATCTACCTTACGGGATAGATTAGATCATCTGAATTCAATTTATGTAAATATTAACCAACAATGTGGATGCTAATAATTTGAAGTTGCTAAACAAACAGTTGATTCTGGTTATTGAGGTTAATTTCTGATTATAAAAACTTCTTATTCAACAAAATCAAGTCACATACGATTGTCTAGGCTGGTTACTTTTATTTCTGGGCAAACTTAAGAGAAACACTGCTGTTTGTGAAAATTTTCGATTACGCAAAATTCTAACTTCTTTATCAGCAAAATAAAACATGTTGAAAAAAAAATCAGTATGGAGAACCATACATGACTTCCATGTTACAGTATTGCGGTCACTAACCACCTCACGTTACTGCACTCGTTTTTCACTGATGATGACAGTCGATGGCACTGCCAAAACGTCTAGTTTTGCAGAAAACATTGGACCACGGCCAAACAGCCCGGGAAGGAATTTTAACAACAAACTACTTCTTTGTTGCCGATAATGTAGTACACATCAACTGCCCTTTTCATTTACAGATATTTTATCTACCTTTCTACAGTGGATTATTATGACCTTCTTTTCAGGATACTTTATTTATCAAAATTAAGTACTTTACTCTTGTTAAACATTGCAGGTAAACTACCCCTTCCCCTTACCTGATCTTCACCAAAATCAATAGGCCTTGAGTGGTCTATAACTCAGGCACATATACAAAAAATTATTTTATTCTTCGTATTGTTTAAATTAGCAGCCATCCTTACTATTTCTTTTATGAATTTGCTAACTGCTATATATATTTTTTTTTTAAGTTTTTCGTCATTACTGACATCTTCAGGTCTGAAACAACAATTCTGAAGATGTCAGTAACGACAAAAAGCTTAGTCAAACAATAAAAAAAAAAAAAATTATAGCAGTTAGCAAATTCATAAAAGAAATAGTAAAAAATTATTTGATTCTGTTTGAATTTGTGGTAGTTATCGTTTGCCATAGAAAAAATTCTACACAAGACGGACAGACACTTTTCGGAAAATGACTTTTCTTCATGTTTTGAGGGTACCTAGTACAATCAGAATCAACCCTTATCTCGAACATAATTTTTTTTTTTTGCAATCACCTACATTTATTATACAATCAAAATCAAATACATTCCCTTTACAGATTACAGCTGTCTGATAATAATAATAATAATAATAAAACAAAACAAAATACTGACAAAGCATACTACTGATAAACAAACATTTATAATAAATTTATTTCAATACTTGTAAATTAATAATAATCTGTAATAAGATATTAGTAACACTTAACGTTACAATTAAAAAAAAAAAAAATAGTTTAGGCTCTAATTTCTGTGTACACAAACTGGTCACACAACATGTAAAGTGAATATCAAAATAATTCTTTGTTTGCTTATTACCAAAGTATTATCAAAATTACAAAAAAAAAAATAAATAAAGAAAGAAACAAAACAAAATTATTCTGTCAACTACAATTATATCTATAAAAAATTATGACTGTAGATATTAAATTGTTTGGAACCTTCATCGCTTATATGAAACTTCGATGAAATTGCATCTACTAAACACACACACACACACACACACACACACACACACACACACACACACACACACACACACACACACACAATATTTACAAGCAGGAGCCACTAATACTACAGGCTGTTATGCAGAGAATATTTAGCAGGAGATTGATGACAAAATATGAAGACTCAAATTACATACAGTTATTTATCCAGTGAAGAGTTTGTGAGGATCGGTCAAAAAGTATAATACAGATTTTAAATTATTTGTCTCGACGTTTCAACAATATTTATTGTCATCATCAGGACCTGTGTATGAATACAAAAGAAATGTCAAACACAAGAGATCAATTATTTGAGTGAACGTGTTTGTGTATTTGTGTGTGTGTTAAATTAACACAAAATAATTTAAAATTCGTGTTATATTTTTGACTCACAAACCCTTCGTGTGTTGATCCTCACAAACCCTTCACCGGAAAAATTCATTGATTGACAGTCACTACGAATTTAAGGTTTATATATAGTTAAATAAAATATTAAAAAGGAAAAGGCCAACTTCAGAACAGAATATAATTCACATAAAGAATGTGCTCAAACGATTCACTAATTTAACAAACTGACTAATGATTAAAATATTACATACACTCGACTAAGTTTCTGCAATTATTTACGTACCACCCTCTTTTCAGAGGTAGTTTTTTCTGGTTCACCCCCCCCCACGCAAGGGAAAACTCTATTCATGAATCTACTGGGGCAACACTATCCCTCAGTAATACGTTCATTCATAGCACTGGATGTTTATCTATAAAAACAGACAAACACAGAAGAATAACAATATCGAAATATGTCTTTTATTACATGTAGGGCCTACGTGAAACTGAACCCACATTACGTATTGAAGGAAAATTGTTTTAAAGTTACAAAACTTTCACGACTCATGATATCATATTTTTGTTGTTAGAACTTACAGCCTAACTAACTATGGTCTACTGTCATTGTTAACTAACCACGGTCTACTGTCATTGTTAACTAATCACGGTCTACTGTCATTAAAAATTTCAAATGTTAACGTTTCAGCAGCTTATGTGGGATGTTATCTTCAGAGTGGGAACTGGATGTAGGCCTATGTCCCAAACAGCAGGAACAACAAACTTGTGCTGCCAGAACATTAATGTCAGAAGATTTTAGCAACAGTGCGCAGCCAATTATCCCGTTAAGTTCTTTAACAATAAATATCAAAATCCGTTTGATATGCATTACATGTCATAATAGGTATTCTAATATAACAGATAAAGAACTGAAAGAAATGGTGGATTATATAAAAGGGTACACATTTACTACTAATGAATCTTTATTATTAGATGTAATATTAATTAATAAAACTAAAATGCTGTAGCTAGTGTTTAGCTTATCGACTTTTAAGTGTCTTTTGCTCCTCATCTGCACTAGAGACAAGCAACCCAAAGTTACATATCCCTCAAGTGCCCAAAGCGAGGTGTTAACACCCACTATAGAGACTACGTAGTTTCACAGTTAACACATTTGCACAGCACTATCACATGTGTGAACAGACATCTTCTATATACCGGTAGTTTTTTTAAAAATTCATCTAGCGTGTTTTTTAATTTAAAAAAGTGTAAGTTACACACAATCGTACTCCAATTTCTTTGCAGTGTACAACAAAACTCCAATGATGTACAAAAACAGCTCTACTATTCATTTACAGATAATTTGTTATCATATAAACAGTACTTATAAATTGAAATATCTTGTGAACAGCAGATTATAAACAGTATGGAAAATAAAAAACAACAATGATCAATACAGTCATCTATTAGAATTCACAATAATATACTCATGATATAGGCCTAACACTAAGTCACAATTCAGCAACAGTTCAGTGTATACAGTTAAGTTTGGTAAATTGGATGACTGACACTTCGAATCCCAGCCCTCAGTCGTATGCAATACCATACCAGGCATTTTTAGTTTTTATAAAAATTATAGTTCTTTTACAATACATGATTTTAATGATTCTAATACCATACTATAGTAAAGAACATAAAGAAATACAGATATATTTTTTAAAATAAATATATAGGTACAGCATGTCAAATATACAAATCTGACAGCCCATCTTCTAATAATAGCATGTACTAATGTTTTATGTTGCATAAAAAGAAGCATATATGCTGCATTACTGAAGGTCCTATTCTAACAATACCTAACTTCGCATGGTACAACCTAAAACATTCAAACTACATCCACTGTCATACATAAAACTTTGTCATTAAAGTATTTTCTTTAAAAAAGTCTCCCTCAGAGGCCCTCATTGTAATAAACATTCCAATGCTTTTTACTAGATACACATATCGGAAATTTTCAGCAGGTATAGAAATAGAAAAACACACACAATGTAACGACATAGGCTTGAGCTTGGAATGTGTGACCAAACTGTTATGACGGAAAAATTTGGACTTGGGACTCGAAATGTTAAAATATCTAATTTAATACACTTTTTTACTCTTAATTTAGTTAATAAATCAAAGTAACAAGACCTAAAAGTCACCACCTGACAATTGCATTCTCTTCAAACTTAAGAGATACACAACACAAAGAATTCATATTCACCATAATATTTAATATTATTCACCATATGCAGTTTACATGTATAATATGTAGCAATGCAAACATTGTGATTTTCAGAATTTTATATTAACGCATTCTCCATCACAAATGAAATGACAAAATCAACTTGGCCTACTAAACGCTACTATTGATTCTTATTATATATAAAAACTTTCACAAATGAACTTACTTTTGTTCTCACTTTCACAAACGTTTCAAGGTGTTGTGCCTCTTCCTCAGTGTGAGTAAATACTGAATGTCATTGTTGCAGAATAACGATTAAGGAATATATGGGTGTGTGGTGGGAATTGATGGATGGAGGGAATTGGCGCCGAGGTTCAAATTTTGTGTTTGGATCAATGTATCAAATAGTGTATGTGATCTGTAATGTAGTTGTTCATTTAATATGTTGTTTGGTTGTAGTGTGTGATATCTGTATATTTCAAATTGTTCAGCTGTGTTTAATTTTCTACTTTTTGATAAGTAGTGTAATATTTCCATGTTGTGTTCTATGTTTGTGTAACTGTGGTTTTCATTTTGTAAATGTGTGGCAAATGTGGAATAAATGTGGAATGTATGTAATTTGTGGTGAGGGCTTTTATATGTTCTGAAAATCTGGAATAAAAAGATCTTCCCGTCTGGCCGATGTAGAATTGGTTACAATCATTACAATTTAATTTATAAACTCCTGTTTTACTGTATGTGTCTGTGTCTTTGTTAATATTTATATGTTTCTTAATGGTGTTGTTGGTTCTGTAGGCTACTTTATAATTGTGTTTTCTAAATGTGTTAGCAATTTTGTGTGTATTGGAGTTGTAGTATGTAAGTGTTATGTACTTGCTGGGTTGTGTGTTGTTGGTCTGATGTGTTTTATTTTTTGTGTTTAGGATGCGTTTTTGTATTTTATTTACCAAATCGGAGTTGTATCCATTTTTAACTGCTATATATTTGATTGTGTTAAGTTCTTCTTGGTAATCATGTGTGTTTAGGGGTATTGAAGTGAGTCTATGGTGCATGTAGTTGAATGCTGCATGTTTGTGTTGAGTTGGGTGGTTGGATGAGTTATGTATGACCATGTCTGATGTGGTGGGTTTCCTGTATATTTTGTATGTGTGTGTGTTGTTTGTTTTGGTGATTGTGAGGTCTAAGAAGTTTATGCTATTATTTAGTTCTATTTCAAGTGTGAATTTTAATTTATGGTGTATAGTGTTAATATATTTGTGGAAATTTTCTATTTGTCTTTTGTTGCCGTTGTATAGGAGTATAATGTCATCAACATACCTGTGCCAATATATTATTTTATCAGTATATTTGTTATTGTGTAATATGTGTTCTTGTTCTATGGTGTGTACAAATATTTCGGCTAGTATACCTGATATAGGGGAGCCCATGGGTAGTCCATCTGTTTGTGTGTAAAACATGTTATTGCGCCAATTCCCTCCAACCATCAATTCCCACCACACACACCTATATTCCTTAATCGTTATTCTGCAACAATGACATTCAGTATTTACTCACACTGAGGAAGAGGCACAACACCTTGAAACGTTTGTGAAAGTGAGAACAAAAGTAAGTTCATTTGTGAAAGTTTTTATATATAATAATATTAGTAAAAGTGAACGAAGAGGATGAATCAACAAGATATTTATTGATTCTTCTCAGCAGATGCTTTCTCTTACTACTGAACACAAATAATCCCAATTTAAGAGCTTCAAACTCACAGGCTAATGTACACACTTCACTGATCATATCAATATACTTTCTGTGACACTCACTGATCATATCAATATACTTTCTGTGACACTATTTTATTTTTTCCTTTCTTTTCTGACAATGAAAGCAAAATTTACAACAGATTATTGACCTAACCAACATCTGATACCATTAAACTTATTATCAATTATATTATGGATAACAATTATGTGAAAACTAATACAACCCGACTCTTTTCGTCTAGTTTACAGAAATACCAACAAATCAATTGCATACAATAGCACAGTAAACATGAATCCGGCAAGATTTTGCTGCTATTTATTTTCTTATATCGAATAGAATATGACAAGTCAAAATATTACAAAGTTACTAGTGTTCTTTCAAAATGTAAAAAAAATTAAGATATATTTATAAGCTCTACAGATTATCATTCTATTCCTATATTAAATAGGAATATTGGTTACTTCATAACGTATGAACAAACATTAACGATATTCCTTAATACATTTTTTGTGAAAACCGCATACGTTAGGAATATTCTACATTGTGAGCACTACTGTTACAACATAAATGCTTAGGCACTTCAAAAAAAACTGATAACGGACTGAACATTCTTGTGACATCTATAAAAAGTAATTATTGTTACAAATTTCCAACTATGTATTTAAATGTAAGTTATTTTACGATTGTTATTATCGTTAATTAGGTTAAGATCTGAAATAATGTGTTCTGATTTCAGTGACAGGCCTAAAAAACAATGAAGTTCGTAAAATGAAAATTACTTTACGCATTATCGAACAACAAAACGATCAATAAAAATCCTTTTCAAATGTCATAAAATCAAATGCATAAAGTGCACATGCTGATATTATACGGTTGATGTATCACTGAGTAAACAAAGAAATGCACATAAATACAATCATCACACAATAAAAGCTCCCACAACCATGTGCAGACAATTACAATACAGTTATCACGTTACCAAAGATACACGCAAAGAAAGTTAAATCAAATTTCGAATAGGTCAATACCTCTCTAACCTCAGGTTAGGCTACACTTTCTAAACAGGCCTATTAACAGATGGCGGCTCCTTGTTTCTGTATTCGAAGTTTTACACGTAAACACAATTAAAAACTATTCAAATAAAACATAAAAAAATCTGTATAAATCTAGATTTAACCACTTTCTTAAATAAGTACACACCTTTATAAACTGAACAAGTGTGGCTCACTTCCCCTAAATTTATATACGACTAGTACATAGAGCTTCCGATTATGGTTTCGATACGTTTCGCACAATCAGTTACACTCAAAAAAATTCTTCTCCCGTCTGTATGACACAGAAGTTTTACACAAGCCTCCCGGCAAGACACTTATCCCAGAAGAACAGAGAAATAATTAGTTTAAATACAAAACAACTCGCACCGACCCCTCTGTCCAAGTAGGGCCTAGCCACATCCTCCTACGTGAGACGGAACAAGTGAAACAACTGGGAATATTGAAATGTCTTTAATTAAATATTCGGCTACTTGACATGAAAATTATGTTACATTAACTCAATACTAACCTATAAAAACCATAACCTTTCCTAATTCGCACATAAATCTATACTTTTGCAACACTCAACTCATTACTCACATCAATTCAAGATGGCCGATTTTTCCTTCTTGCTTGACGCAAATTAATGTCACTGCGCAACTCCAGTAAAATGCTTCACGCCGATTGGTGGAATTTCCAACGTCACCTTCATGAATTGTACTCTCTACTCTCACTACACACAATCAAGGGGAAATTGTACCAGGTGTAGAATTATATCTATTTTTAAGTTTTTATTATTTTATAGTCCTGTAACAGAATGTCAATAATTAACTGATAAACCAACTACAATTTTCAGACAGCAAGTATTAAGGTGCTTAATAATTTAAACTGTTTCTTTTTAATAGAAGACATCCAGGATTTCTAAAGAGTGTTTTTTAAGAACACTACAACTTTTTTTATTTTTTTTAAAGTAAAATAGAGGTGATATAGAGTTTGGTCATTTCTTTAGTTCTAAATTTCAAATTACTTGCATATTAACACACATTTAACATTTATTTCCATTCATACTTAACATATTGTACTTTTAGTCATTATGGTTTTGAAGATATTGTTAATAAAATAATTTAAAAAATAATTCTTTTATTTGACTTATTTATTCTATCACAAAAATAATAAAGAATATAATTAATTGGTTATAAATTAAACAATTTAGCTATTGATTTTTTAAAAATTATCATTACAAATACAAGTATTTCATTAACGACTCGGAAAACAAAGTTTTTTATGAGTAAAAACAAAGTTTTACCTTACAACCTGAACCGGTTTTCACTTTTAAAAAGCTTCTTCAGAGGTTAGGATTCCGTCGGCCACAACAGGATGGACAGCGCTACCAGCGGCAACCTCTGAAGAAGCTTTTTAAAAGTGAAAACCGGTTCAGGTTGTAAGGTAAAACTTTGTTTTTACTCATAAAATACTTTGTGTTCCGAGTCGTTAATGAAATACTTGTATTTAGTTAAGTAACGGACACATCATGGACAATGAAACCCAAGAATATCATTACAAAGTCAAGAATGCTTTAGCATTGATACCTTACCCTCTCGCAACACAGCCTGTGATGAGCTTTGTTTTCCAACATGACCTGTTTCCTTTGATTATGATAATACAACTTCTCTCTCTAGATCCTGATACTCATTCTTCTGAGTTCCTTCTCTACATTTTGCCTTAGTTTGCTTCTTCTGTACAGTCTATGTACAGTGTGAAATCTCCACACAATGGTAATGATAAACCTCTCTGCAAAAATAAAATATTCTGGTCCTGGGAACAGTTTCACTAATGCAATGTAAAACTCCTCTATCTGTTCAAGAACACTTTTGGTAAATCTCTCTACTGCGATTGTCGTTTGAGTTAATGTATTCATCTCTCGGTGTTGTGGAATATGAACCAAGACGGAATCGGCAAGACCCGTCACTGTTATTTGATTGGGAAAATGAATTTGCCCATACCCATTGATCTTGTAAAACAAGTTTTATATAAGAATATCATTTCTGTTTTTTTTTTTTTTTTAAATACAGTTGTGTAGTCCTGATGTGTATTAACAATATAATTTATGCTATGACTACTGGCCCTACAGTTTTCTGCCCAATGTAAAAAATAATAAAAAGTGATTTCATGTTATAGTATGCCACTAAAGTGGGCTTGAATGGGCCAGATTGATGAAAATCTAAATTAACCAGAAATGGCACAAAAATTTACCTACAACTATTTTCAGATGTAAGGAGGGGGTTAAAAAACTGAACAAAATGAAAATATAAAACACCTTTTAACCTCTCAGATATTTTGTTTTCATAACAATAATAAAACTCCCCCTATCTCTACTTCATTAGTTCTCTAATAGAGTGCACTCCCATTAACTGTTTCAAAGTACAGTTCACCTAGTAATCAACAGTCATGATTAGAGCGTTTTCTTTCCTGTAGTGTAAGGTATATCGTGCAGTTCAGTTTTCTTTTGGTTTATACACGCATACCGCAAGAATAGAAAGACTATTCACCGCTATTGTTATTTTACTCCGCTTATTATAATATAAAACTCCGCTTATTTCATGTGTTTATTTTATGTGTTTAACGTTTGTTGGAATATTATTGTTAAGTTTAGGACTGCTTAGAAAATCACCAAAGTGTTGCTTACAACGGGACATTTACAATGCACAAGGACAAGGTCAGTAAACGCTTAATATTTATGCATTGTTGATTACATGAGAATAAATCCTTTTAAATATTTTAGTTTTACAATATACAGTCCACTGCTAATAAAAAAGAACTCCACATTTTTGGTCCGTCCAGCCCGGATAGCATCTTTCATTCGGAATCTAGCACGTTGGAAAGCAAGATTTTTATTAATTATTACGCTCTTTATTATTACGTTTATTGAATTATTGTAACGCTTAAATATTAAAAAAAAAAACAATTATTTACTACTGGCAAGTATTGCCAATACTCAGGGCTCTTTTCATTTTGTTATGATTTTTTCATGTTTTTTCACGCAAACATAGTTTTATTGATTCATTGTGCAGCGTGTGTTATTTCATGTTTTATCTAGCAAGCATAGTTCTGAAGTGTAGTGTGTTTCTTCAAAACCGACCTCTGTATTAGTTTCTATAAAATACAGTAGCCATATTCCTTTATTACCATATTACCATTATTACTGTCATCTACGCTATTGGTATTTTAGAGTGATAAAAAAAAAAATAAATAAATTAAAATTATTTGGACTGGAAATTACTGAATACTGGAAGAACATTGTGAATTACAACTTTTACTTAGAACTCTTTTTGTTATTTACATCTGAATCTGTTTTTTAAAGCGAGTGTATTAATAAATTACCAAAATGAGATTTTCTTCTTTTGTGAAGCAAAGTGAATTGATTAATCTTCATAATATTAACAAGCAAATTGTTGCTCTTGAGGTTATTAATAAAATATAAAATAAACCTCCGCTCCACAGTCCGTTAAGGACCAAGGCGTACCGCGGAGCTTTTTGTGTTAGTGTGACGGTGGCTCTTGAGGTTATTGGTATAGGTAATTTAACTGAACAGCAAACACGAAAAGTTAGTTTGCTTAGTTCCACCGCAGAAAATAAATATGCTGAATTTGAAAGGCTTATAAATAAACTATTTAGTACAACACCTTTACCAGAAGATCTGGATAACGAACAGATTTCAAGATTACAAGATTCTATATCAGACTTAAATATAGCTATACAAAGTTTGTGTGCTCTTTTTCTACCATCGCTACCGCAGGAAACCTTGGATCAGTCTCACACTGGTGCATCACAACTAGTTGCGCCTACTCCCACCGTAAATTTACCTCGCTTAAACTTGGGAACATTTTCTGGACAACCTGAGAAATGGGTAGCCTTTCACAGTCTGTTTGAAAATGCAGTGCACAAAAATGATACCATTTCTAATGTGGAGAAATTTACATACTTGCTTTCTTGTTTGACTGATGAGCTGCTAAATTTAATTAAATCGTTGCCTGTCACTAATACAAACTATGCCATAGCCTGGCAAACTTTGCTAAAAAGATATCAAAATTCTAGATTGTTGATAACACTTCACGTAAACAATATATTTGAGTTACCACAATTGCACAATCCTTCAGTTAAACAAATGAGGAATTTCCTGTCGACCTACAATGAAAATTATCAAGCGTTCAAAGCACTAGGACATGATATTGCTAGCAAAAGTTTGTTGTTGAGCTCATATATTTTGCGTAGATTTGACACAGAATTCAGGACCAAACTTGAACGTTCTCGAGATAATTTACAAAATGTTCCTACCATTACAGAAGTAATTACATTCTTAGAAAATGAATGTTCTTGCAAAGAGGCAGCGGGTTTAACTAATATCATCTCAAAAAATGAATCTTCTCTTCAAACCTCTCAAAAAATCAGTGGTTTTAAAATGAATACAAACCAGTTGAAACCGCACAAAATAGCGATGGTCACTACTCACACACAGCATTGTATCTTCTGTTCATCAAATTCACACAACATATATAGATGTGCAGATTTTTCCGCACTTACTGTACAAGACAGAAAAGCTTTTGTTAAAAATAAGAACTTGTGTCAAAATTGTTTTGGAACACATAAGTTAGTCACCTGTAAGTTTGTCCACACATGCAATGTATGTCATAGGCGTCACCATAGCCTACTACATTTTTTTTATCAGAACCGCTCCACACAACCGCAACAAAAATTGACTCAGTCAAATAGACCTACCTTGTTGAAACGACGATGCATAAGCAAAACCACTCTGCAGAGTGTCATCAGGATACTACCTTGATAGGTGTTTCTTGCAACCAGAATAACACTGTGTTACTCGCAACCGCTTTGGTGCATATCACATCTGCCAATGGAAATGCAGCAGTTGTACGAGCTGTGCTTGATAGTGCATCCCAAACAACAATTATTTCAGAAAGTTGTGCAAAGACTTTGTGTTTGTACCGCTCTCAAACAGATGTTCCAGAACTTAGTGGCATCTCTACTGCCCCAGTGAAAACAAAGGGACTTACCTTTGTGACATTGTCTTTGCTCAGTTGGAATATTTTAGCAAAATCTCATCCAGTCATGATTCATGATTCTTAATAAAATATCATGCAATCTGCCTCGTGTTCAGCTCCCACCAGAAATTAAAGAGCGACTCAAAGGTTATATGCTAGCGGATCCCACTTTTGATGTTCCGGGTCCAGTTGACCTTCTGATTGGAGCAGATTTATTTGTATTGACTCTTAATAGTACCTTTATCAATCTCGGCAAGAATATGCCATACGCTGTCAATACAATCTTTGGCTATGGTCACAAATACAATGCTATGGTATACAATGCTTGGTCCAACACCTGTTTCACTTAAGTCTAAGCCTTACTCAGGCTTAGTGACTCTTTTATCGATGAATGATCGTGATCTGCACGCAACATTGCAACGTTTTTGGTCCATAGAGGAACCACCTCACACTACAAAACTCGCTCCACAAGATGAAAAATGTTAAGCTCACTTCGTCTCTACTCATAAGAGAGATGCCTCCGGCAGATATGTTTGTCACTTGCCTTTCAGCGGAATCCCTGCTCAACTAGGTGACTCTACAACTTTGGGAAAATGCCTGTTTAATACACTTGAACGCAAATTTGAATCTCAACCTGAGTTTAAACAGAAGTATGTCAATTTTATGAATGACTACTTAGCATGTGGGCACATGAAACTGTGCACATCTGTGCCGTCTCTGAACAAGCCGCATTACTTTTTGCCACATCATGGCGTTTTTAAAGATAGGAAAATCCGTGTTGTTTTCAATGCATCAGCACCATCTTCTTCAGGTGTCTCACTGAACCACATTCTACATCAGGGTCCAAAGTTGCACAATGACATTACTGATATAATTCTTCGCTTTCGTCAACATAAATTTGTTTTCTCTTGTGATATCAAACAAATGTTTAGGCAGATATCCATCCATGAAGATGATTAGATCTTTCAGTTAATATGCTGGAGAGAAGACAGTTCAGTCCCGCTAAAGGTCTACCAATTGACTACTGTCACTTATGGTATGACGTCCTCGCCTTACCTTGCTAATAGAGTAGTACAACAGCTCATTATGGACGAAGAAAAAATCATCCACTTGCTGCTGAAGCACTCCAACAGCAAATATATGTTGGTGATGCTCTATTAGGGAGCAATTCTCTGGAAGAAGCTCTCCACCTTCAAGAGGATGTTGTTTTACTTTTGAAAAAGGGTGGATTCGAACTGAGCAAGTGGTCTTCAAACCATCCTAAAATCTTAGAAAATGTCATGCAAGATAATCATGAGACACCCCTCATGTTACGCATGTCGGAACAGCCATTTTCAAGTCTTTTAGGGCTAAAATGGATCCCAGATATTGATGTCTTTTCATAATTGATGCACACACCTTCAAGTAATTACACAAAAAGGACTTTACTTTCATTAATTGCTCAGATCTATGACCCTTATGGTTGGATATCCCCAATAGTTTTTTGGTCTAAAGTCTTAATGTAGCATGTATGGACCTTAGGCTTAGATTGGGAGTCTCCATTACCTGATCATATTTCTGAGAAGTGGTCACGATTCGTGAAAGAACTTCCAGAAATAGAAAAGCTAAGGATACCACGTTTCATATCCTTAGCAACTGCAGTCAATATCCAGCTTCATGGATTTTCAGATGGAAGTGAATCCGGATATGCAGCTTGTGTCTTCCTGCGCACAGAAGACGCAGAAGGAGATGTCAACATACGACTGCTGATCGCAAAATCAAGAGTAGCTCCACTGAAGCGTGTGACTATTCCCCGCTTGGAACTTTGTGGTGCGCACATGTTAGCCAAATTGCTACATTACTGTACAGAACAGCTCTCACAACATCACAAGATTGACAACATTTCAGCATGGTGCGACTCTACAGTAGTTCTATCTTGGATACGCACTCTATATTTTCATCTCAAGGTGTATATTGCTAATCGTGTGGCACAAATACAAGACTTAGTTTTACCGCACGTCTGGAAATATGTTTCAACTGTTGACAATCCTGCTGATTGTGCTTCTCGAGGCTTGACACCCACGGTTCTGATGAAACATAGCCAGTGGTGGCTAGGACCACCATGGCTCGCTAAATCAATGCAGACCTGGCCACAATCTATCCTTCATCCAATTTCGGAGGAGTCTATTCCCGAAATGAAACCAAATGTGCTTAATCTTATGATGACCACAAAAGAAGTCCCAACATTTGGATTTCTTACAAAGTTTTCTTCTTGGAAGCCTCTTCTTCATGTAATGGCTTATGTCCTTCGCTTTATAACCCGTTTGAAATTTAAAACCACCATAAGTGGATCATTTACAGTAACTGAATTAAATAACGCCTGTAACCGCATTTGCTGGCTCATTCAGAGACTTCACTTTGCAGAAGACATAGATCTACTCTCCAAGAAAAGGACATGCTCAAACCACATCCAACGTCTAGCACCCTTTATTGATGATGCAGGAATAGTCCGTATCGGAGGTAGACTGAAGAACTCTGCGCTTACTTACAATGCCAAACATCCTATTCTTCTGCCAAAAAATCATGTCGCTATTCATTTACTCATCGATTACTATCATGGCATGTACCTGCACGCTGGTCCCCAGTTCCTCCAAGCAACACTATCTCAACACTTTTGGATCCTCTCCACCCGCAGTGTAATACGCTCAAGAATATTTAAATGCGTACGATGTTTTCGTACAAAATCAACAAACACGTCTCCGCTCATGGGTGATCCACCAGCCGGTCGTGTTACCCCTACTCGTTGTTTCAACGCTTCTGGAGTTGATTATGCTGGCACTTACACGGTCAAGTTTTTTACACTTTGCAGGATACAGCCTATAAAAGTGTACCTCTGCCTGTTCATCTGTTTTGCAACAAAAGCTGTACACTTGGAAGTGGTTACTGATTTAACTACAGACGCCTTCATTGCAGCCCTTACGAGATTCATCTCTAGGAGAGGTCTTGTATCAGACCTGTACTCTGATTGTGGGACTAATTTCATAGGAGCTGCTTCTTCACTCAAAAGATGTTTTCAGGATCTCATGAAGCAACCAGAGATGCAAGATTTTGCTACGAACAACAGTATCACATTCCATTTCATTCCTCCGCGCGCACCTCACCAAGGTGGACTTTGGGAACGTGCCACACGGAGAGGGTACAAACCAGTCAAAAGACTGATGGATCCAATAAACAAAGACAGGAGCAAACCTAAGGAGGGATATGGAGGATATGTTCCCCAAAAAATCCAAAAAAAATTTTAAAAGTGGGAGCAAAAAATTTAAAAACTGGTTGTGTTTTTTGAAATGTAGTTAATTGACTTTAAAGTTTTGTCAATTTTTAAAAATTAATATTTAGGTCAATGACAAGTTTAAATAATCTACAACACTAGGCCTTACACTCAGTAATAAATATAACAGATGTTGAAAGATATGGTGAAAAATGAAAACAAGTCAACTTGAAAGAGAGTAGGAAGATAGGACACTGAGCATGTATGTTTTTAATTATTTTAATGAAATTTGTGAATTACAGCTTTTATTTGCCCATTAGTTTTAATCTGTTGGTACAATTTTCATTGTAATATGAGAAAGAACAATACACTAAGAAAACGATCCCCTCCCCCCGTAAATGAAATCCTAGATTCAGCCCTGAACAAAGAAGCACATGTCTTGGACTCACAGGCATTTCAAAATCACCAGTTAAACAGTTGACATGTAATCCTGTGTCTCAAAACAGGGCATCAAGCTGTTGAGCAACAGCTGGTCGCTTCAATGCACCTTGGGCCAATATTTCAATAACACTGTTTTCTATAGAGGTTCACACACACGTCTCCACTTATGTTTGACGTGCTAAATCACAGTCACTCAGAATGCACAGATGAATGTCACTTTCTTGCAACCTTCTCTACCTATTAAAAATGTTTAATGAACTCAGCTTTGCTGTTCATACGAGGGTCATTCAAATATAAACCAGATTTTTTTTACAGAGATTTATTGGTGACAGATACAATTACAAAAAAAAAATATCTTATTTTTCTACGTAGTTTTCTTCAACAAAAATACATTTTCTCCACCGGATAGGTAGCTACTTGATCCCCTCATCAAAAAAAGAAGATGGGCGGTCCAACAGCCAATTGAGCACATACTGCTCAACCTCTGAATTGTGTTGAATTTTTCTCTTCCTAAATCTTCCTTCAGCACACCAAACATGTGGAAGTCACACGGAGATAAGTCTGGACTGTAAGGAGGGTGTTCAAGAGGTGTCCAGTGAATTTCAATGAGTTTATTGCAAGTTTGAGCTGCAGTATGCGCCCGTGCATTGTCATGAAGAAACAGAACGTCTCAAATTGTTTGCTGGCGTCGTTTGTTGCGATAAGCGGCCCTGACGTTATCCAGCAGCTGGCAGTATGCCATATTCACTGTCTTTTGATCAAGAAGGAAATCAATCAGCAATGTATCTCTTGAGTCCCAAAATACAGTTGCCAGAACTTTCCTTGCTGACAGGCAAGTTTTGGCCTTGACTGGCACCCCTCTCCACTTTTCCACCACTTGCGTTCTCCACTGCATCACGACCATTTCAAAATTTTTTGGCCCAATCAAACACTTGTGTTCTTGACAGAGTACCGCCTCCATACTGTGCCTGGAGTCTGGTCAAAATCTCAGCTGATTTGACGCCTTCATTGGCGAGAAATCGGATAATTACCCATTATGCAAGAGACGAAGGTACCTTGTGCTCAGACATTGTGCTACTGACGTGGCAACGTGTTCTGCAGGTGTGGCTGGGCGTTCCTTCACCTCCACACATCCCCACCTAACTACCTCAAGCACCCCACCTCACTCACTCCTCTTCCTGAGTACACACATAAAAAATCCGGCTTATATTTTTGAATTACCCTCGTATTGTGGTGAATTTTTGGGTTTTCCACTTCCTCTGTCACTCACATTTTTATTACCCAAGTTAACAACTTATTGTGAAGAATAGTGCTACCCTAAAATAAGGTTTATAATACTCTTTCACTTTGAACAAAAATAATAATTAGTTTTTATCATTTTTGGGGATGTTATCTGTTTCTGGAAGTTGATTCAGAGTGCCCAGATTAGGATTAGCAGGACGGGGTGAGAAAGCACTCCCCTTATACCCAATCTGGCACCCTGTGATTTATACCTGTCTAGGAAACTGATGGAAAGTTTTTCAGGAAGATGATTTTTGTCGACGGAGAAGTGAAAAGAAAGGCAAGATGCTGGCTGACAAAAATTGACACAAATTTTTATGAAGAGGGTCCATTAAAATTAGTGTCATGTTGAGACAAATGTTATATTGGTTTAGGGACTAATACTGAAAAACAGGCAGCAAATAACCTTCATTTTATGTGTAATTTATAGTACTGTAGTTTAAATAAAATGTCCTGTATGTTTACTGGAACTGGCCTTGTGTAACTAGAATACTAGGATATAAACATACACTATGTATGTAGTCGTAATGATATCTTCAGTATGTATATTGTAACGTTACATAACCCGGTCCCAATAAATTAAATCATAATAACATCAAGGTCAGAAATGGGTAACCTATGGCTCGCTCAAAATTAAATTATATCACTCAACATGATAAACAATTCGAGTGATATACGGTGCAAAGTGAGTTATAGTGTACCCATTGAGGTAAAAAATAAAAGTGAAGGTAACTTATTACAGAACTGTGCTGTAGGTTTGGAAATTATAAAACTATGAGAGTAGGCTATAATACTACTAATTGATTTTGGTATTTTATTTGTTTATTGTAATATTTATATTGTATGAACAACCAATTGTTATACCTAAGTCAATGTTATATTTTTCAAATATTTGTGTTAGAATATAAGATAACCCAGGGTTAGTTAAAAAAAAAAAAAAAAAAAAAAAAAAAATTTAAATATCAAAGGATAATAAAAAATTAAAATAATACTATGAGGGAAATGGCAGCAGGAAGTAGTGCAGTGTAGGAATACTATGAGAGACTAATAAAAAATATATATAAATTTATTTAAAGATAATAAAATTATCAAATATTTATATACAAGGTCCTAAGAAAAGGAACAAAAACTTATTATGTAAACCAAATTGATAAAGAAACCGGAATGGAAAAGAATTATTTTCGGTAAATAAAATATAAATTTATAATGATTACAAACTGCCTGTATAATAAAAATACTATGGGTTACTAAGAGTGACGAGAATAACAAGTATTGTTAATAATAAATTTTTGAAAATAAAACCATAGAGTTGAAGAAATGATGCTACTACAATTATAATAAAAATAACCTTTTTTGGAACTTTGGAGGAGTAGAAAATAACACAAAATTAACAAGCAACATGACCACTATATAATCATCCATGATTTATCAAAATTAAATGGTTATACTCCTTAATAAACAGTAAAAGAAAACCTTCTGATGATTCAACCTGGTGTCGCCATAGTTCTAGTTGACGATCGAAAAATGCGCCAGACGGTAAGGAAATTATAACGCAAGACGGACCTCACCAGATAAAAAAAGCTTCATTCCAGTAAGAACCTTACGGAGCGAGGTAATATAAACATTTCGTTTAATAGTTCAAGAAGAAAACGCATTCCGAACGTTGATATAGAACACAAAATAGTCATTTAATCACATGTTTTTTAAAGTAAACAAAGACACGCTGCTCTCTTACGGACATTCCTGGAACTACATACTACACGAAAAAATAAACAAATTTATTTAACATTTTTTCGGTATTTGTAAAGCTTAGTAATTATCCATTTCTGACACTCTCGTAACAAAAAGAACTTACCCTAAACCCTGGGGAATTATTAAGAATTATATATTAATTGATGTTTTTTTTAAATAGTGTAAAAATTTGGTAAACAAAACCATATATGTTTTTCTCTTTAGACAATTCCATGTTTGCTCTGTGAAGTCGAGATTATGTTTTATTTAAGGAAAGATCAATTGTAATACTTGTATTTTGGTGGCAGGAAACAAAAACCAATAATATAAATAAATATATTATTGAAAAATAATCTTAAATAATAAAGTGTGTTATAATTTTTGTAGTGGGTAGTTGCAATAGATTTCAGCACCAAAAACAGAAGAAATCAACACATCGGATCAAATTTTGCTACAGAGTAGGCTGGTTGAACTAAGCGTAGAAACTTATCTCTCAATCAGCTGATTTAAATCACAGCGATCAATTTGAAAAAATCCGGAATCGTCTAAACCGAGTGTAAATAATTGGTACTTACTCTCTCTTCTTCATAAGGCTGAACAACTTCCCTCCTTGACCCCAAATCACACACTCTCGATTTCTGTTTAGATTGAGTAACACAAAAAAAAATCCTTTATTTATTTTTTTAAAAAACGTCAGTTATTATAATTCATAAGTGGCGACTGCGGAGAGGCGGAAACTTTAATATCTCAAACCGAGACGTTACAAGATTGGCGCATAACAATATTGGGAGCTTAATTAAATAAGACGAACACCCAATAAGCCACATACAAAGTTTTCGCTATTAACTCTACAAAAACCGCGACGTTACAAGTTTGGCGCTCAACGTAAAAGGGCGGTAATTAGAAAAGAATTTTGATATTTAATAAAAATATATACCAAAAAATCTAATTATCGTTGGCAGTTATGAGAAAACAAGAAATGCATAATACCCGAGGCAAATCGAAGAAGAGGGCAGAAGAGAAGGAGAAGGAAGAAGGTGGACAGGAACAAGAAATAGAATTAGTCACGGACAGTGAAATGGACCAACAGACAGGTGATACAGAAGAAACCGAAGTAGTTGTGGACACGGAGACGGAAATAATTGAAGAGGATGCCCAAGGGGACCAACCAGACAAAGCGGTAGCCAGAGAAGAACCTAATTGGCAAGACATGATGAAATTTATGGCTGAACAATTTAGAAAGCAGGAGGAAACTTCAAAGCAAACCAATAATAAAATAGATGAAAATTTTAAGAAGCAGGAGGAAAACTTGAGACAAACCAAGGAGGAAAATAAGGAAAATTTTAGAAAACAGGGAAGCCTTGAAACAAACCAATGAGGAAAATAAGGAGAATTTTAAGAAACAGGAGGAAAACTTAAAACAAACCAATGAGGAAAATAAGGAGAATTTTAAGAAGCAGGAGGAACAAAATAGACAGACCAATGAGAAAATAGATAGCATTCAGGAAAGTTTAGTCAAACAACTAAATGAAAAAATATAAACCATTCATGGAAATATCCAACAAACCATGAATGAACAATACCATGAACTGAAGGAAACGGTTGAAGGGCAAAGAGAAGAGATGAACACAAAATTTGAAGAAAGTAATAAAAATATAAAACAAATTCATGCAAAGATTGACATGATCAGTAACACACTTAGCCAAAAAGCAGATAAATACAAGGAGGAGACAAATAAGCAAATGGACCATAGTGTCAAGAATTTGGAGGAAACATTAGACAGCACTTCAGAAGGTATTAAAGTAAGTCCGAATACAGAAGAGAGTAGGAAGGAAATAGAAATTACAGAATACCAAGGTGTAATGCCATCTGAAAATAAAAATAGCCACAACAAAAAGGATGTTCAAACCGTGGAAAAGAAGACCAAGAAAATAATAAAAACATGTAGAAAGAGAATAATAAATACCAAGGAAGAATGGGAGATGATTACAGGTGGATTAATTAATGTATTCAACCTTCCAATTAACGAACAGAGGGAGTTAATTAAGTTTACATCCCAGTTAAATGTGTCAACGATGGAAGTGTATCAGACAATATCAGTCGTATCTTCAAGACGGAATACAACATTCAAATATTTGGTAAATAATCTAGAGGTAAAAGGGAATGAAATGAGATTAAATATGAGCAACTATGTTATGTTAGAGGAGGTACAATACATGTTAGTTAAAAAAGAACGAACAATGACGGAAGACCGGTACTTAAGTGAAAGTTTCATAGCAGCAAAGTGGGAGAGCCGGATGGTAAGAAGATTATCAAGGAGAGAATTAATTCTGAATACTCCAGTAATCCGAGAACATGTAGTACCTGAATTAATGGACCATGGTTAAACCTAAATGATCACCAACCAGAAAAGGGGACTGAAATTCTGAAAACCGACCCAGCAACCCATTGAATAGCAGAAGAAAACCCCAAAATTCTAAAAGCATGTAAGGACATCTTACTCAAGTTATTTTGAAACCATATAATTTAAAATAAAGAGAATAAAAACCCCAAAATTCTAAAAGCATGTAAGGACATCTTACTCAAGTTATTTTGAAACCATATAATTTAAGATGAAGAAACTAAAACCCCAAAATTCTAAAAGCATGTAAGGACATCTTACTCAAGTTATTTTGAAACCATATAATTTAACAAACAACAAACCACCAAGAAAAAGAGAACAGATGATTAAATAATATTTATAAAGAACTGATTTAAAATGGACTAATAGGAAAAATAATATTTTGATGGTAACAAAAGAAGAATAAATAAATAAACAATTGATGGTAATGTGCTCAGATAAGAAGAATAAAAATAATGTAATGACTCCAATGAAACTGAAGGAGGATGATAATTAATACAACAAAAATTAGAATTTCTCGGAATTAAAGATTAGATAAGAAGAAATGATACGGAGAAATATGTCACAAGAAGTAAAGTCCAAAGAATTTTAACATAAGGCCTATCAATAATGTTATGTGCTATTAATTAATGGAAAAGAAGAAGGAATCAAGGAGAAGAAGAAATATATAAATAAATGCAAACAGCTACAGTATGAAGAATCCCAAAAGTGTTTGGTACTAGTCGCTAATTGACTACTACTTATAATTTTTTTATTTTTATGTATTGACCGTAGAAATGTTCCGGCAATAATTTTTATGAGCAGGGATGATGTTCCCCTGGTCTCAGAAGGTGTAAGGATGGACAGCGGTGTATGGACCCAGAGTGGCCACCCGACTGGAACCACCGCACAAGATAGGGAAAAATGTTAGGGAAATTGAATATTTAAGGGATAATAATTATAAAATAGCTGAAAGGATTGATATTAGATTCCAGAAGTATAAATGAAGAAAATAGAAGGAAGATAGCAGACCGATGCTTAATTGATAAAGCGAGTATATAAAAGTAAATAGAAATGAGTGTTAAAACAAGTTTAATATGATTAGTGTGACCAGTCCTTATCAAATAAAATGTGGAAGTACCACTACCCAGAAATAAATAATTGATGAATTTGCCTCCAAGAGAGAGAGAGTTAAGTAAGAAAACAGCAATTACCACCAGTGTGAATTACCAGTCAGAGTTTACAACCAGTTTGAAATGAAACACTATTATGAAGATAAAGCCAAGACTATTAGGAGAATTGAACCAGTCAACAATTTATTTCTATAAACGAGTTAAACTAAAATAAATTTGTTCTAGTGGGGGGGCTTTATGTAATGTTACATAACCCGGTCCCAATAAATTAAATCATAATAACATCAAGGTCAGAAATGGGTAACCTATGGCTCGCTCAAAATTAAATTATATCACTCAACATGATAAACAATTCGAGTGATATACGGTGCAAAGTGAGTTATAGTGTACCCATTGAGGTAAAAAATAAAAGTGAAGGTAACTTATTACAGAACTGTGCTGTAGGTTTGGAAATTATAAAACTATGAGAGTAGGCTATAATACTACTAATTGACTTTGGTATTTTCTTTGTTTATTGTAATATTTATATTGTATGAACAACCAATTGTTATACCTAAGTCAATGTTATATTTTTCAAATATTTGTGTTAGAATATAAGATAACCCAGGGTTAGTTTAAAAAAAAAAAAAAACAAACAAAAATTTAAATATCAAAGGATAATAAAAAATTAAAATAATACTATGAGGGAAATGGCAGCAGGAAGTAGTGCAGTGTAGGAATGCTATGAGAGACTAATAAAAAATATATATAAATTTATTTAAAGATAATAAAATTATCAAATATTTATATACAAGGTCCTAAGAAAAGGAACAAAAACTTATTATGTAAACCAAATTGATAAAGAAACCGGAATGGAAAAGAATTATTTTCGGTAAATAAAATATAAATTTATAATGATTACAAACTGCCTGTATAATAAAAATACTATGGGTTACTAAGAGTGACGAGAATAACAAGTATTGTTAATAATAAATTTTTGAAAATAAAACCATAGAGTTGAAGAAATGATGCTACTACAATTATAATAAAAATAACCTTTTTTGGAACTTTGGAGGAGTGGAAAATAACACAAAATTAACAAGCAACATGACCACTATATAATCATCCATGATTTATCAAAATTAAATGGTTATACTCCTTAATAAACAGTAAAAGAAAACCTTCTGATGATTCAACCTGGTGTCGCCATAGTTCTAGTTGACGATCGAAAAATGCGCCAGACGGTAAGGAAATTATAATGCAAGACGGACCTCACCAGATAAAAAAAGCTTCATTCCAGTAAGAACCTTACGGAGCGAGGTAATATAAACATTTCGTTTAATAGTTCAAGAAGAAAACGCATTCCGAACGTTGATATAGAACACAAAATAGTCATTTAATCACATGTTTTTTAAAGTAAACAAAGACACGCTGCTCTCTTACGGACATTCCTGGAACTACATACTACACGAAAAAATAAACAAATTTATTTAACATTTTTTCGGTATTTGTAAAGCTTAGTAATTATCCATTTCTGACACTCTCGTAACAAAAAGAACTTACCCTAAACCCTGGGGAATTATTAAGAATTATATATTAATTGATGTTTTTTTTAAATAGTGTAAAAATTTGGTAAACAAAACCATATATGTTTTTCTCTTTAGACAATTCCATGTTTGCTCTGTGAAGTCGAGATTATGTTTTATTTAAGGAAAGATCAATTGTAATACTTGTATTTTGGTGGCAGGAAACAAAAACCAATAATATAAATAAATATATTATTGAAAAATAATCTTAAATAATAAAGTGTGTTATAATTTTTGTAGTGGGTAGTTGCAATAGATTTCAGCACCAAAAACAGAAGAAATCAACACATCGGATCAAATTTTGCTACAGAGTAGGCTGGTTGAACTAAGCGTAGAAACTTATCTCTCAATCAGCTGATTTAAATCACAGCGATCAATTTGAAAAAATCCGGAATCGTCTAAACCGAGTGTAAATAATTGGTACTTACTCTCTCTTCTTCATAAGGCTGAACAACTTCCCTCCTTGACCCCAAATCACACACTCTCGATTTCTGTTTAGATTGAGTAACACAAAAAAAATCCTTTATTTATTTTTTTAAAAAACGTCAGTTATTATAATTTATAAGTGGCGACTGCGGAGAGGCGGAAACTTTAATATCTCAAACCGAGACGTTTGGCGCATAACAATATTGGGAGCTTAATTAAATAAGACGAACACCCAATAAGCCACATACAAAGTTTTCGCTATTAACTCTACAAAAACCGCGACGTTACAAGTTTGGCGCTCAACGTAAAAGGGCGGTAATTAGAAAAGAATTTTGATATTTAATAAAAATATATACCAAAAAATCTAATTATCGTTGGCAGTTATGAGAAAACAAGAAATGCATAATACCCGAGGCAAATCGAAGAAGAGGGCAGAAGAGAAGGAGAAGGAAGAAGGTGGACAGGAACAAGAAATAGAATTAGTCACGGACAGTGAAATGGACCAACAGACAGGTGATACAGAAGAAACCGAAGTAGTTGTGGACACGGAGACGGAAATAATTGAAGAGGATGCCCAAGGGGACCAACCAGACAAAGCGGTAGCCAGAGAAGAACCTAATTGGCAAGACATGATGAAATTTATGGCTGAACAATTTAGAAAGCAGGAGGAAACTTCAAAGCAAACCAATAATAAAATAGATGAAAATTTTAAGAAGCAGGAGGAAAACTTGAGACAAACCAAGGAGGAAAATAAGGAAAATTTTAGAAAACAGGGAAGCCTTGAAACAAACCAATGAGGAAAATAAGGAGAATTTTAAGAAACAGGAGGAAAACTTAAAACAAACCAATGAGGAAAATAAGGAGAATTTTAAGAAGCAGGAGGAACAAAATAGACAGACCAATGAGAAAATAGATAGCATTCAGGAAAGTTTAGTCAAACAACTAAATGAAAAAATATAAACCATTCATGGAAATATCCAACAAACCATGAATGAACAATACCATGAACTGAAGGAAACGGTTGAAGGGCAAAGAGAAGAGATGAACACAAAATTTGAAGAAAGTAATAAAAATATAAAACAAATTCATGCAAAGATTGACATGATCAGTAACACACTTAGCCAAAAAGCAGATAAATACAAGGAGGAGACAAATAAGCAAATGGACCATAGTGTCAAGAATTTGGAGGAAACATTAGACAGCACTTCAGAAGGTATTAAAGTAAGTCCGAATACAGAAGAGAGTAGGAAGGAAATAGAAATTACAGAATACCAAGGTGTAATGCCATCTGAAAATAAAAATAGCCACAACAAAAAGGATGTTCAAACCGTGGAAAAGAAGACCAAGAAAATAATAAAAACATGTAGAAAGAGAATAATAAATACCAAGGAAGAATGGGAGATGATTACAGGTGGATTAATTAATGTATTCAACCTTCCAATTAACGAACAGAGGGAGTTAATTAAGTTTACATCCCAGTTAAATGTGTCAACGATGGAAGTGTATCAGACAATATCAGTCGTATCTTCAAGACGGAATACAACATTCAAATATTTGGTAAATAATCTAGAGGTAAAAGGGAATGAAATGAGATTAAATATGAGCAACTATGTTATGTTAGAGGAGGTACAATACATGTTAGTTAAAAAAGAACGAACAATGACGGAAGACCGGTACTTAAGTGAAAGTTTCATAGCAGCAAAGTGGGAGAGCCGGATGGTAAGAAGATTATCAAGGAGAGAATTAATTCTGAATACTCCAGTAATCCGAGAACATGTAGTACCTGAATTAATGGACCATGGTTAAACCTAAATGATCACCAACCAGAAAAGGGGACTGAAATTCTGAAAACCGACCCAGCAACCCATTGAATAGCAGAAGAAAACCCCAAAATTCTAAAAGCATGTAAGGACATCTTACTCAAGTTATTTTGAAACCATATAATTTAAAATAAAGAGAATAAAAACCCCAAAATTCTAAAAGCATGTAAGGACATCTTACTCAAGTTATTTTGAAACCATATAATTTAAGATGAAGAAACTAAAACCCCAAAATTCTAAAAGCATGTAAGGACATCTTACTCAAGTTATTTTGAAACCATATAATTTAACAAACAACAAACCACCAAGAAAAAGAGAACAGATGATTAAATAATATTTATAAAGAACTGATTTAAAATGGACTAATAGGAAAAATAATATTTTGATGGTAACAAAAGAAGAATAAATAAATAAACAATTGATGGTAATGTGCTCAGATAAGAAGAATAAAAATAATTTAATGACTCCAATGAAACTGAAGGAGGATGATAATTAATACAACAAAAATTAGAATTTCTCGGAATTAAAGATTAGATAAGAAGAAATGATACGGAGAAATATGTCACAAGAAGTAAAGTCCAAAGAATTTTAACATAAGGCCTATCAATAATGTTATGTGCTATTAATTAATGGAAAAGAAGAAGGAATCAAGGAGAAGAAGAAATATATAAATAAATGCAAACAGCTACAGTATGAAGAATCCCAAAAGTGTTTGGTACTAGTCGCTAATTGACTACTACTTATAATTTTTTTATTTTTATGTATTGACCGTAGAAATGTTCCGGCAATAATTTTTATGAGCAGGGATGATGTTCCCCTGGTCTCAGAAGGTGTAAGGATGGACAGCGGTGTATGGACCCAGAGTGGCCACCCGACTGGAACCACCGCACAAGATAGGGAAAAATGTTAGGGAAATTGAATATTTAAGGGATAATAATTATAAAATAGCTGAAAGGATTGATATTAGATTCCAGAAGTATAAATGAAGAAAATAGAAGGAAGATAGCAGACCGATGCTTAATTGATAAAGCGAGTATATAAAAGTAAATAGAAATGAGTGTTAAAACAAGTTTAATATGATTAGTGTGACCAGTCCTTATCAAATAAAATGTGGAAGTACCACTACCCAGAAATAAATAATTGATGAATTTGCCTCCAAGAGAGAGAGAGTTAAGTAAGAAAACAGCAATTACCACCAGTGTGAATTACCAGTCAGAGTTTACAACCAGTTTGAAATGAAACACTATTATGAAGATAAAGCCAAGACTATTAGGAGAATTGAACCAGTCAACAATTTATTTCTATAAACGAGTTAAACTAAAATAAATTTGTTCTAGTGGGGGGGCTTTATGTAATGTTACATAACCCGGTCCCAATAAATTAAATCATAATAACATCAAGGTCAGAAATGGGTAACCTATGGCTCGCTCAAAATTAAATTATATCACTCAACATGATAAACAATTCGAGTGATATACGGTGCAAAGTGAGTTATAGTGTACCCATTGAGGTAAAAAATAAAAGTGAAGGTAACTTATTACAGAACTGTGCTGTAGGTTTGGAAATTATAAAACTATGAGAGTAGGCTATAATACTACTAATTGACTTTGGTATTTTATTTGTTTATTGTAATATTTATATTGTATGAACAACCAATTGTTATACCTAAGTCAATGTTATATTTTTCAAATATTTGTGTTAGAATATAAGATAACCCAGGGTTAGTTTAAAAAAAAAAAAAAACAAACAAAAATTTAAATATCAAAGGATAATAAAAAATTAAAATAATACTATGAGGGAAATGGCAGCAGGAAGTAGTGCAGTGTAGGAATACTATGAGAGACTAATAAAAAATATATATAAATTTATTTAAAGATAATAAAATTATCAAATATTTATATACAAGGTCCTAAGAAAAGGAACAAAAACTTATTATGTAAACCAAATTGATAAAGAAACCGGAATGGAAAAGAATTATTTTCGGTAAATAAAATATAAATTTATAATGATTACAAACTGCCTGTATAATAAAAATACTATGGGTTACTAAGAGTGACGAGAATAACAAGTATTGTTAATAATAAATTTTTGAAAATAAAACCATAGAGTTGAAGAAATGATGCTACTACAATTATAATAAAAATAACCTTTTTTGGAACTTTGGAGGAGTGGAAAATAACACAAAATTAACAAGCAACATGACCACTATATAATCATCCATGATTTATCAAAATTAAATGGTTATACTCCTTAATAAACAGTAAAAGAAAACCTTCTGATGATTCAACCTGGTGTCGCCATAGTTCTAGTTGACGATCGAAAAATGCGCCAGACGGTAAGGAAATTATAATGCAAGACGGACCTCACCAGATAAAAAAAGCTTCATTCCAGTAAGAACCTTACGGAGCGAGGTAATATAAACATTTCGTTTAATAGTTCAAGAAGAAAACGCATTCCGAACGTTGATATAGAACACAAAATAGTCATTTAATCACATGTTTTTTAAAGTAAACAAAGACACGCTGCTCTCTTACGGACATTCCTGGAACTACATACTACACGAAAAAATAAACAAATTTATTTAACATTTTTTCGGTATTTGTAAAGCTTAGTAATTATCCATTTCTGACACTCTCGTAACAAAAAGAACTTACCCTAAACCCTGGGGAATTATTAAGAATTATATATTAATTGATGTTTTTTTTAAATAGTGTAAAAATTTGGTAAACAAAACCATATATGTTTTTCTCTTTAGACAATTCCATGTTTGCTCTGTGAAGTCGAGATTATGTTTTATTTAAGGAAAGATCAATTGTAATACTTGTATTTTGGTGGCAGGAAACAAAAACCAATAATATAAATAAATATATTATTGAAAAATAATCTTAAATAATAAAGTGTGTTATAATTTTTGTAGTGGGTAGTTGCAATAGATTTCAGCACCAAAAACAGAAGAAATCAACACATCGGATCAAATTTTGCTACAGAGTAGGCTGGTTGAACTAAGCGTAGAAACTTATCTCTCAATCAGCTGATTTAAATCACAGCGATCAATTTGAAAAAATCCGGAATCGTCTAAACCGAGTGTAAATAATTGGTACTTACTCTCTCTTCTTCATAAGGCTGAACAACTTCCCTCCTTGACCCCAAATCACACACTCTCGATTTCTGTTTAGATTGAGTAACACAAAAAAAATCCTTTATTTATTTTTTTAAAAAACGTCAGTTATTATAATTTATAAGTGGCGACTGCGGAGAGGCGGAAACTTTAATATCTCAAACCGAGACGTTTGGCGCATAACAATATTGGGAGCTTAATTAAATAAGACGAACACCCAATAAGCCACATACAAAGTTTTCGCTATTAACTCTACAAAAACCGCGACGTTACAAGTTTGGCGCTCAACGTAAAAGGGCGGTAATTAGAAAAGAATTTTGATATTTAATAAAAATATATACCAAAAAATCTAATTATCGTTGGCAGTTATGAGAAAACAAGAAATGCATAATACCCGAGGCAAATCGAAGAAGAGGGCAGAAGAGAAGGAGAAGGAAGAAGGTGGACAGGAACAAGAAATAGAATTAGTCACGGACAGTGAAATGGACCAACAGACAGGTGATACAGAAGAAACCGAAGTAGTTGTGGACACGGAGACGGAAATAATTGAAGAGGATGCCCAAGGGGACCAACCAGACAAAGCGGTAGCCAGAGAAGAACCTAATTGGCAAGACATGATGAAATTTATGGCTGAACAATTTAGAAAGCAGGAGGAAACTTCAAAGCAAACCAATAATAAAATAGATGAAAATTTTAAGAAGCAGGAGGAAAACTTGAGACAAACCAAGGAGGAAAATAAGGAAAATTTTAGAAAACAGGGAAGCCTTGAAACAAACCAATGAGGAAAATAAGGAGAATTTTAAGAAACAGGAGGAAAACTTAAAACAAACCAATGAGGAAAATAAGGAGAATTTTAAGAAGCAGGAGGAACAAAATAGACAGACCAATGAGAAAATAGATAGCATTCAGGAAAGTTTAGTCAAACAACTAAATGAAAAAATATAAACCATTCATGGAAATATCCAACAAACCATGAATGAACAATACCATGAACTGAAGGAAACGGTTGAAGGGCAAAGAGAAGAGATGAACACAAAATTTGAAGAAAGTAATAAAAATATAAAACAAATTCATGCAAAGATTGACATGATCAGTAACACACTTAGCCAAAAAGCAGATAAATACAAGGAGGAGACAAATAAGCAAATGGACCATAGTGTCAAGAATTTGAAGGAAACATTAGACAGCACTTCAGAAGGTATTAAAGTAAGTCCGAATACAGAAGAGAGTAGGAAGGAAATAGAAATTACAGAATACCAAGGTGTAATGCCATCTGAAAATAAAAATAGCCACAACAAAAAGGATGTTCAAACCGTGGAAAAGAAGACCAAGAAAATAATAAAAACATGTAGAAAGAGAATAATAAATACCAAGGAAGAATGGGAGATGATTACAGGTGGATTAATTAATGTATTCAACCTTCCAATTAACGAACAGAGGGAGTTAATTAAGTTTACATCCCAGTTAAATGTGTCAACGATGGAAGTGTATCAGACAATATCAGTCGTATCTTCAAGACGGAATACAACATTCAAATATTTGGTAAATAATCTAGAGGTAAAAGGGAATGAAATGAGATTAAATATGAGCAACTATGTTATGTTAGAGGAGGTACAATACATGTTAGTTAAAAAAGAACGAACAATGACGGAAGACCGGTACTTAAGTGAAAGTTTCATAGCAGCAAAGTGGGAGAGCCGGATGGTAAGAAGATTATCAAGGAGAGAATTAATTCTGAATACTCCAGTAATCCGAGAACATGTAGTACCTGAATTAATGGACCATGGTTAAACCTAAATGATCACCAACCAGAAAAGGGGACTGAAATTCTGAAAACCGACCCAGCAACCCATTGAATAGCAGAAGAAAACCCCAAAATTCTAAAAGCATGTAAGGACATCTTACTCAAGTTATTTTGAAACCATATAATTTAAAATAAAGAGAATAAAACCCCCAAAATTCTAAAAGCATGTAAGGACATCTTACTCAAGTTATTTTGAAACCATATAATTTAAGATGAAGAAACTAAAACCCCAAAATTCTAAAAGCATGTAAGGACATCTTACTCAAGTTATTTTGAAACCATATAATTTAACAAACAACAAACCACCAAGAAAAAGAGAACAGATGATTAAATAATATTTATAAAGAACTGATTTAAAATGGACTAATAGGAAAAATAATATTTTGATGGTAACAAAAGAAGAATAAATAAATAAACAATTGATGGTAATGTGCTCAGATAAGAAGAATAAAAATAATGTAATGACTCCAATGAAACTGAAGGAGGATGATAATTAATACAACAAAAATTAGAATTTCTCGGAATTAAAGATTAGATAAGAAGAAATGATACGGAGAAATATGTCACAAGAAGTAAAGTCCAAAGAATTTTAACATAAGGCCTATCAATAATGTTATGTGCTATTAATTAATGGAAAAGAAGAAGGAATCAAGGAGAAGAAGAAATATATAAATAAATGCAAACAGCTACAGTATGAAGAATCCCAAAAGTGTTTGGTACTAGTCGCTAATTGACTACTACTTATAATTTTTTTATTTTTATGTATTGACCGTAGAAATGTTCCGGCAATAATTTTTATGAGCAGGGATGATGTTCCCCTGGTCTCAGAAGGTGTAAGGATGGACAGCGGTGTATGGACCCAGAGTGGCCACCCGACTGGAACCACCGCACAAGATAGGGAAAAATGTTAGGGAAATTGAATATTTAAGGGATAATAATTATAAAATAGCTGAAAGGATTGATATTAGATTCCAGAAGTATAAATGAAGAAAATAGAAGGAAGATAGCAGACCGATGCTTAATTGATAAAGCGAGTATATAAAAGTAAATAGAAATGAGTGTTAAAACAAGTTTAATATGATTAGTGTGACCAGTCCTTATCAAATAAAATGTGGAAGTACCACTACCCAGAAATAAATAATTGATGAATTTGCCTCCAAGAGAGAGAGAGTTAAGTAAGAAAACAGCAATTACCACCAGTGTGAATTACCAGTCAGAGTTTACAACCAGTTTGAAATGAAACACTATTATGAAGATAAAGCCAAGACTATTAGGAGAATTGAACCAGTCAACAATTTATTTCTATAAACGAGTTAAACTAAAATAAATTTGTTCTAGTGGGGGGGCTTTATGTAATGTTACATAACCCGGTCCCAATAAATTAAATCATAATAACATCAAGGTCAGAAATGGGTAACCTATGGCTCGCTCAAAATTAAATTATATCACTCAACATGATAAACAATTCGAGTGATATATGGTGCAAAGTGAGTTATAGTGTACCCATTGAGGTAAAAAATAAAAATGAAGGTAACTTATTACAGAACTGTGCTGTAGGTTTGGAAATTATAAAACTATGAGAGTAGGCTATAATACTACTAATTAATTTTGGTATTTTATTTGTTTATTGTAATATTTATATTGTATGAACAACCAATTGTTATACCTAAGTTAATGTTATATTTTTCAAATATTTGTGTTAGAATATAAGATAACCCAGGGTTAGTTTAAAAAAAAAAAAAAAACAAACAAAAATTTAAATATCAAAGGATAATAAAAAATTAAAATAATACTATGAGGGAAATGGCAGCAGGAAGTAGTGCAGTGTAGGAATACTATGAGAGACTAATAAAAAATATATATAAATTTATTTAAAGATAATAAAATTATCAAATATTTATATACAAGGTCCTAAGAAAAGGAACAAAAACTTATTATGTAAACCAAATTGATAAAGAAACCGGAATGGAAAAGAATTATTTTCGGTAAATAAAATATAAATTTATAATAATTACAAACTGCCTGTATAATAAAAATACTATGGGTTACTAAGAGTGACGAGAATAACAAGTATTGTTAATAATAAATTTTTTGAAAATAAAACCACAGAGTTGAAGAAATGATGCTACTACAATTATAATAAAAATAACCTTTTTTGGAACTTTGGAGGAGTGGAAAATAACAAAAATTAACAAGCAACATGACCACTATATAATCATCCATGATTTATCAAAATTAAATGGTTATACTCCTTAATAAACAGTAAAAGAAAACCTTCTGATGATTCAACCTGGTGTCGCCATAGTTCTAGTTGACGATCGAAAAATGCGCCAGACGGTAAGGAAATTATAACGCAAGACGGACCTCACCAGATAAAAAAAGCTTCATTCCAGTAAGAACCCTACGGAGCGAGGTAATATAAACATTTCGTTTAATAGTTCAAGAAGAAAACGCATTCCGAACGTTGATATAGAACACAAAATAGTCATTTAATCACATGTTTTTTAAAGTAAACAAAGACACGCTGCTCTCTTACGGACATTCCTGGAACTACATACTACACGAAAAAATAAACAAATTTATTTAACATTTTTTCGGTATTTGTAAAGCTTAGTAATTATCCATTTCTGACACTCTCGTAACAAAAAGAACTTACCCTAAACCCTGGGGAATTATTAAGAATTATATATTAATTGATGTTTTTTTTAAATAGTGTAAAAATTTGGTAAACAAAACCATATATGTTTTTCTCTTTAGACAATTCCATGTTTGCTCTGTGAAGTCGAGATTATGTTTTATTTAAGGAAAGATCAATTGTAATACTTGTATTTTGGTGGCAGGAAACAAAAACCAATAATATAAATAAATATATTATTGAAAAATAATCTTAAATAATAAAGTGTGTTATAATTTTTGTAGTGGGTAGTTTGCTACCCGCCGAATTTACCCAGGCTAGCTAGTGGAGAAGGGGTGGGGTTCCTTGGTAGATATTAACACCACCTACGTCCGTATCAATAAGTGTGAGTGGTAACCAGAAATCCAATTCACTTATATATAGTTTTTTTTTTTTTTTTTTAAGGGCGCCACTCCGTGCAGGGAAAACCAACGGGCGAACACGGAGATTCAATCCCGTCCCAATAAGGTTGATCACTAAACCACTTGATAAGGCAGTTTGCTCAAATTTACTATACCAATCATGTAAGGCTTACAAAATATACAAAATAAGAAATCATATTCTATTTTATTAAGTTTTGCTTGTATCTCCAAACAACAATGAGAGTAAATGACTGTATATCATTAGCTGATGCCGCAATAATAATAAATGTTTAAACTGACAACAACTTAAATCTAAATAACTTATGTAATACGCTATACTAATGTATACAGTATTTATGTGGCGCAGAAGTGATAATCCCTCGAAGAGTAACTCTCCGCAAGTCCGTGTCGAAACACCAGTCGTGACACAGTTTAGGAAATTAATCAAGGAAAAGATACACTCACCACAAGTTCTCCGCGTAATGCACGCACAATCGAACAGTAAGCGTATCGGAAGTCCAGGTCGGTCGCGGAACGCGGCGGCGGAATGCGGAAATCCGCGGCGGCAGAAAGAAGTCTCCAGATGACAGCACCAAGCCCCAGGTGTGAAAATGCTCCAAAGTAACAGAAATCAGGGTCCCAGACAGTTCAGGAATCAAAATGAAAACCCTTTTCGCACTTGGCTAAGTGCATAGATCCTCACGTCGAGAAAAGGGTTGTACTGCAGCGCTCGAAACGTTGACTCTCAGTAGTAGGCGAACTTGACCAGCAATGACTCATTTCAAGACTGCCACAATCTTGGGTTCCTACATAGTTAGGCTTCCTACCGAATTGGGGTCTTATCAGTTGCTGATAAGAACGGACCGGCTGGGTAGATCGTAACAGCTGTGCTCTAGATATCGACATTGTTTGCATGCACAACAATGATAACTATACTCAGGTTGATCAGGCCTGATTTCGACAAAGTATTGAGCTATTTTACTGTTACAAATTACCCCCCAACTCGAAGAAAATTTCCTGAAATTTTCTTAAGCAATGAATCGCTTCAGATCAGAAACATGCCAATTTCCCAAGTTCGATCCATCTTCCTTTTTAAGTTGATAGACCAGTGGTGATACTTTCTTAGAAATGACAAACGGACCTGTAAACTTTGGTGCCAGCTTGGTGGAAAAGTAGTGTACAGCGTTTGACTGGGGAAAGTTCCTCTTCAAAACCCTTTCACCTACTCTGAAGTCCTGTTGTCTTCTCCGTAGATTATACCTCACTGCGTTCTTCCGGTGTGCTGATTTAAGCCGGGTTTCAACCTCCTGGTACACATTCTTCAACTCTTCCATCTTGCGCCCATAAGATTCTGTCTCGTCTACTTCTGGTGTCTCTCCATTTTCTTCCGCCTCCTTGGTCCTTAATGTCAGCTCTCGCCCGAAGTTGAGAAATGCTGGAGTATATCACGTTGCTTCATGCTTGGCCGTCCTCAACGCAAACCCAATCTTTGGCAGCTGTTGATCCCACAAACGGTGGTTGTCGCCGACAAAAGCCCTCAACATATTTCCAATTGTCTGATTGACTCTTGCAGTTGGATTTGCTTGGGGATGCCTACTAGCATTGTACAATATCTTGGTCTTGTATTCGGTCGCTAAAGTCTTTAGTGCTCTTCCAGAGAATTCCGCTCCATTGTCACAAATAAGATATGTGGGAATACCGAACATGAGGAAAATATTCTGTTCCAGGTGTTTGGCTACGAGAGATGAAGTTGCCGCTCGCAGGGGAAACAAAACAGTAAACTTGCTAAAGGTGTCAGAGACCACAAGAATGTATTTATAGCCTGAAGTGGACCGAGGTAGTGGCCCTAACAGGTCCGCCGCAATCATTTTCCATGGTCGATCTACTCCTCTTCGGGATCCCATCATTCCCGCTGGTCGTTGGTTGTCACTCTTTGTGGTCTGACAGACTCGACAGCGTGCAACGTATTTCGAAACGTCCTGTCGCATCTTTGGCCAATAGAACTGGTTTTGTACTCGTGAAAATGTCTTGAAGGATCCTAGGTGACCTGCTGTAGGTTCGTCATGACACATATGGATGATTTTGGCTCTATCCTCTTTGGGGATGACTCGCTTCCATTCTGAAGTGATATCCCATAACGCTGTTCGACTAGGGATGTGTTTCCACAAAAGGTCCTTTTCCACTCTCCAAGTGGGATACTGGTCACCCTTTTCGGTCACCTCCCGTAGCATCTTCTTGTACCATCCATCTTCAACTTTCAGAACTTCGGAGACCACTGGAACCATCTCCTGCTCCTGCTCCACAGATCTTGATAACATATCTGGAACCACGTGCTCTTTCCCTTTTCTATGGACTAGAGTGTAGCTGTATGGTTGAAGTCGAAGTGCCCATCTGGCTAGCCGACCTTGGGGGTCTTTTAAGTTATGCAACCACAAAAGGCTGTAGTGGTCAGTAATAATTGTAAAGTGACTTCCCTCAACATAAGGTCGGAATTTTTCCACCGCCCATATGACGGCCAAACACTCTCTTTCTGTCGCCGAAAATTTTTGTTCAGTTCTTGACAGAGTTCTAGATGCATAAGCGATTACTTGTTCTCCTTCTTGAGTGAGAACAGCTCCCAATCCTACACCTGACGCATCACATGATATAAAGAAGGGTTTGTTAAAATCAGGGCATGTCAATATAGGAGCTTTAACCAGCCAACTGCGTATGTCTTCAAAAGCATTTTGGGCCTCATCTGTCCACGTAAACCTCTTGTTTTTCCTTAGCAGGGACGTGAGTGGATAAAGTCTACTTGCAAAGTCAGGGATAAACCTGCGGTTCCGCAAAATTGTCTAACTTCCTTTTGGTTTCTGGGCACGGGAATCTGAACAATAGCCTGAACTTTTTCTGGGTCCACGCGTAAACCTCTACTATCAACCACGTATCCGAGGTAGCGTAACTCCTGGCGACAAATGCAGCACTTTTCCTGGTTGAGAGTCACGTCCACAGCTCGAAGTCGATTGAATATCTTCTCCAGAACTTCCAAGTGATGGTCAAAATGTTGAGTCACTACAATTATATCATCCAGATACACGAAAACGTGTGGTTCTAGGTCCGCTCCTATGATTTGATCGATGAACCTTTGCCAAGTGGCAGGCGCATTATGTAAGCCAAACGGCATTGTCACAAATTCAAACAGTCCACGACCCTGTACTGTAAACGCTGTTTTTTCTCTACTGTCTGCGGCAAGCGGGATTTGCCAATAAGCAGATTTTATATCCAATGAGGAGAGGTATCTAGAATCTCTTAGTCTGTCAAGAATCGTCGTAACCTGAGGTAGAGGATATGCGTCTCTTTTTGTTACAGCATTCAATTGACGAAAATTAACACAAAATCTTTTCGATCCGTCAGGCTTGTCTACCAAAACTATCGGTGAAGACCATGCGCTTTTTGATGGGGTAACAACTCCCAATTCCAACATTTTGTCCAGCTCCTCATTCACAATCTTCTGTATACTACGGGACATCGGATAATACCTTTGTTTTATGGGTTGGGCGTCGCCCGTATCAATCCGGTGTTCTACTACACTTGTCCGTCCTAATGGTTTTGTCTGTTGTTTGAATTGGTTTTCAATAAATTCCTCTAGCCTTTTCTTCTGCTCAGGATCAAGATGTTCCTCAGACTGCAGTCCCCCTTTTGTCCAAATCGATGCCAGTCCCACTTTTGTCGGTGCAAATTCCCAAGTCCTGTTGTAAACGTCTGTGACAATTTGCATAAGGTTCCAGAAGTCTATGCCTAGGATAAGTGACTGGTTCAAACTCGGTACAACAATGACTCCTAGGTTTCTTGTCCTAGCCTCAAGAGTAACAGGAAGGTCAACAATTCCTTCAATCACATGTTTTTGGCCATCCGCTGTTTCCACATATTTGTTCTCAATAGGTTTCAATTTGGCTGGGAACCTCTCTAATATCCAAAGTCCTTCCTTACCCAAAACTGAGTGTGAAGCTCCTGAATCAAGTAAGGCTCTAATTGTTTTACCAAATACCCGCACTTCCAAGTATGGTCGGGGATCTCCAGATTTAGAATAGAGAATGTAATTGATTTTTATATTAATTAAACTGTCTTGGAAGCCAACTTCAGGAATCAAGCTGACTTCCTCGTCTACAAGTTTTTTGGCCCGCATTTTTGGCATTTATTTTTGATGGTATCTGGCTCTCCGCAGCCGTAGCAAAATTTCTTTTTAGCCTCCTTGCAAGTAGCATATCGATGTCCTCTTGCTCCACAGTTCCAACACTTAACACTTCCTTTAGTTGGTGCAACCTGTCTGATACAAGAAATTTGTGGGGTTCTTCTTTTATGGGGTTCAGCATATGCTAAATCTGGTTCTAAAACACCCATAGTTCGATCTACATTGCGAGGTACAGTAACCCTAAAACGTCCTGCTTCTGCCTTACGTCCCATCAGGCGTAAATCTTCCAGAGTTTTTATGTCACACAGTGCTAGTCGATCTTGAAGAGTAGGGTGCAGATTGTTCAGAATCTGAGCAAGTCTGACTGATTCTGGGGTGTTTATTGACAGTCTGCTATACAACCCCTCCATGGCAGCAATAAACATATCGATTGACTCCTGCTCTCCCTGGAGACGATAAAATATCTCTTGTTGCAACCTAAAGTCATAGTCAGGAGTTCTAAAAACAATTCTCATCTCCTGACATAAATCATTCCACGATTTAACCCTAGATATGGTTGACCTATACCAAACCAATGCTTGTCCAGCAAATAAATCAACAGCTGATTTAAAGAGTTCTTCATGGGTTACGCCCCTAGCTCTACGAATCTCTTCTACTCTCTCAAGAAAAGCACCCACACTTTGACCACCCTGACCATCAAATCTTAGTCCCCACTTGTACACGGGAACAGTTTTTGTGTTTGCTGCCAAGCTCTGAGATTGCTGGATCAGTTGGGGTCTATCCTGGTTGGCTAGTACAAGTTCAGACGGTGTGCCGTTGTGCCGGTTTGTAGTATCAACTGGTTTCGCCAAAGGGAGAGTGCTGGGTCCTAGTGATGACTTCTTACTGTGACCAGCAACCGAGGCTTCTCTAATTGGTAGAGTCTCTTGAGTAGCTGTAGCTCTGGCTGGTCCTTCACCTATCTTCGGTTTCTCCACTTCAGGTGTGACAAAAGAATCCAATAGACTCTTCACCTTGCGTTGTAGCTCCATCCTCTTCTCCTGCGATTCCTCTTCTTGGGTGTCCTCAGCATCTGGAATCGGAATGCGTTCAACTCGAGGGTAGAGATGCCACAGCCTCGCCACTATCCTCTGATATTCGTCATCTTTGAAGTTTCCCTCATATTGTTGTACTAGGTCCTCCAAATCATCTAAAATTAAAGTACACCCTTCCAGCTCTTCATCAAATTGAAGTGAATTGACGGAAGCCTCATTTATTGGAGTGTTTTTCGACATCGCCTGCGTCAACCGTTTCCTAAGATCATTAGCCGAACCATCAGTTGAAAGGCCTCGGATCCTGAGCTCATACGCAACTTCTACTTTCCTCAACTTGTAGGCAGACATATTTAAAGTAGCAACCAAATTTAACAAAGAAGGAGAAATGCTCATAAGTTATACACAAAACCAATGGCTATATATCAAGCCAATGACAAGTTCTTATCCAAAAATCTGATAACGAATGTCCAAGTTCAACTTTACCAAATGTAGCTTTAAGGTGGACCGCAATTCTACAGCTAAATACAGTCCCAATAGATATTTCAAAATTATCAAAACTCAAAACATTTACAATAAAAAATCTGTAAAGAATTCAAAGATTTCAAGCATAAAATAACCTGAAAAAAAATTCCAACACAATTGGTATAGATTTATCTCAGATGTTACGGATATAGATGTCTTCACCAGAGAGAAGGGCCCCACGTTTTGCGTCATTTGCTACCGGCCGAATTTACCCAGGCTAGCTAGTGGAGAAGGGGTGGGGTTCCTTGGTAGATATTAACACCACCTACATCCGTATCAATAAGTGTGAGTGGTAACCAGAAATCCAATTCACTTATATATAGTTTTTTTTTTTTTTTTTTAAGGGCGCCACTCCGTGCAGGGAAAACCAACGGGCGAACACGGAGATTCAATCCCGTCCCAATAAGGTTGATCACTAAACCACTTGATAAGGCAGTTTGCTCAAATTTACTATACCAATCATGTAAGGCTTACAAAATATACAAAATAAGAAATCATATTCTATTTTATTAAGTTTTGCTTGTATCTCCAAACAACAATGAGAGTAAATGACTGTATATCATTAGCTGATGCCGCAATAATAATAAATGTTTAAACTGACAACAACTTAAATCTAAATAACTTATGTAATACGCTATACTAATGTATACAGTATTTATGTGGCGCAGAAGTGATAATCCCTCGAAGAGTAACTCTCCGCAAGTCCGTGTCGAAACACCAGTCGTGACACAGTTTAGGAAATTAATCAAGGAAAAGATACACTCACCACAAGTTCTCCGCGTAATGCACGCACAATCGAACAGTAAGCGTATCGGAAGTCCAGGTCGGTCGCGGAACGCGGCGGCGGAATGCGGAAATCCGCGGCGGCAGAAAGAAGTCTCCAGATGACAGCACCAAGCCCCAGGTGTGAAAATGCTCCAAAGTAACAGAAATCAGGGTCCCAGACAGTTCAGGAATCAAAATGAAAACCCTTTTCGCACTTGGCTAAGTGCATAGATCCTCACGTCGAGAAAAGGGTTGTACTGCAGCGCTCGAAACGTTGACTCTCAGTAGTAGGCGAACTTGACCAGCAATGACTCATTTCAAGACTGCCACAATCTTGGGTTCCTACATAGTTAGGCTTCCTACCGAATTGGGGTCTTATCAGTTGCTGATAAGAACGGACCGGCTGGGTAGATCGTAACAGCTGTGCTCTAGATATCGACATTGTTTGCATGCACAACAATGATAACTATACTCAGGTTGATCAGGCCTGATTTCGACAAAGTATTGAGCTATTTTACTGTTACAAGTTGCAATAGCAACTTTCAGCACCAAAAACAGAAGAAATCAACACATCGGATCAAATTTTGCTACAGAGTAGGCTGGTTGAACTAAGCGTAGAAACTTATCTCACAATCAGCTGATTTAAATCACAGCGATCAATTTGAAAAAATCCGGAATCGTCTAAACCGAGTGTAAATAATTGGTACTTACTCTCTCTTCTTCATAAGGCTGAACAACTTCCCTCCTTGACCCCAAATCACACACTCTCGATTTCTGTTTAGATTGAGTAACACAAAAAAAAAAATCCTTTATTTATTTTTTTAAAAAACGTCAGTTATTATAATTCATAAGTGGCGACTGCGGAGAGGCGGAAACTTTAATATCTCAAACCGAGACGTTACAAGATTGGCGCATAACAATATTGGGAGCTTAATTAAATAAGACGAACACCCAATAAGCCACATACAAAGTTTTCGCTATTAACTCTACAAAAACCGCGACGTTACAATATATGTTACTGGCAAAGTATGTAATCCAGGCATTTTATAGAATACCTAGGCATTTCATACAATGCCTAGAGTTTTTTGGCAAAGTATAGAATAGAATACTTTTCAAATGTTTTTTATACTTTTCCCAGGTATTCTGTACATTGCCTAGGCATTCTATATAATGCCAGTGATTCTTTAGGTAAAGTGTAAAATAAGCTTGTTACGTTCAAAATGAAAACATTTTATTACAAAATCGCACATATTTGTTTGATTTTACACAGGGGAGTACTTTGTATGACATTTCGAGATTATCTATTCTCTACTTATGTTCAGATACTATTTTATTAAAATTATACTGTATAAGAACTTTTTTAACCAATCTGGTTAAAAAAAAATACATTAGATATTATTGGTGTTTATTAATGTTAAATGTTTGGAGTATACTCTACTTATTACAACAAGATAACAAGAGCTGTGATATTTTGAAGTACAGTTTATTTCATTTTTTACACAATTACATTTTTTTTTTGACATTTAGTCTTGCACACACATTTAACAAAAGGTTTAAAGTCCAGATGCTGATGATTGAGCAGTAGCAGCAGAACAAAGTGCGGTTTCTTGTTCAGGAACATCTTCAACCCCCATTAGTGGTCTTGGGGCATACGGTGAACAGCAATCTTGTGTACAGCTGCTTTAACAATCCGTTAGTGGTTCCCAGTTTGTAAGATCCGTCTTCTGTTACACTCATGACGATTGCTAGGATGTTTTGAAGATCTCCCACCCTTGTCTACTTCAGGGACAGGAAGATGAACAAATACGCGTACAGGAGCTGGAGGAGATTTTCTGTCAGAATCAGATTGCATCTCCTTTGCCAGAAGTTCTAGAAATGATTTTGACCATAGCGCACACATTGTCTTCTATACATTACCTACAAGACTTTAGGCATTCTATACAATGCCTAGGCAATGTTTAAAATTTGTTTTATTTCATACTTTGCCGCCTGGATTCAGGCATTGTATGAAATTCCTAGGCATTCTATAAAATGCCTGATTTTGTACTTTGCAAGTAACACATATATCTGCACCACAAAACACAGCATCAACACCTGCTTAGGTGAACACAAGTGACATTACCGACTTGGCCAAGCACAGAAGTCTGCTATAGCGGAACATGTGCTTTCTAATGACGACCACACAATTTTGTTTGGAGAGACCCAGGTCCTGCAGTACTTTGCTGGGTTGCAGAGACAGGCAGGTGAAATATACAACCACAGTGACCGCAGCATGAATAAGAAAGAGGAGTCTGTAGCACTGAATAAATACTGGATACCAGCATTAAAGCATAGTGAAATGAGTGGACAAAAATTAAAAGCATTGAGAGTAATTTTCATGTTATGAAAAAAAATTTGTAATCTTGTTATACAAAAATTTGTAGACACACATTTTTCATCCAAACTGTAAGAATGAACGCCACAGAAATGTAATTTTTTACTCACTCACAACGATTCAAGGTTAAGCTGAAATAATAATTCATTAAACACTTTCTCACAGGGCCTTGCACGCTTCACTGAATATCAACAAAGTAACACTACTTTCTAGTTCTGTGGGGCAAGTTTATTGCTGTCAAGATGATGATCATGGATAATGAAGTAACAGGTTACTCGCCACCACTGTGTTCAAAGTAGTCCTCTGGTGCAGCAATACGAGGGTCTAGGGATAGCAACGATATATCGATAGTTGAAATTTATCGATATATTTCTAAATATATCGATATATTTTTTATCGATATACGTTATTTATATATTTTTGGATTATATCAATACATCTCTAAAAACGCGATATATATCGTTTTTTTTGTTATTGATTTAAAAAATGTAAAACATTAAATTCACTTCTCTTAAAATGATGTTTTAATAAGGTTGTAACAAATTGTGTTTTAGTACTTCAACCCTCTAACGGTAAGGTGGACTTTTACGCATGCAAGGTAAAGTCTCCAAACACCGCAAATTTATCCTTCCTTGGATCTCTCGTAGTTTTGTCGTAAAATCGTAAGTTCTGGATTAGAAAAGGGAATCTTTTCTGTGACATTGAACAGCGAAATACAGCCGGTCCATAGATTACAGAAAACATATCATCAAGACATAAACCAAGAGTTCTTCAAAACACCGCTCATATACAACAGCCCAATAAGAGCTCTTATCTCTATCAGGTTTGTGGGAGATGTAAACCACTGTACAGATTGATATTTGATCTTCGATCTTTCTATTTCACTGTTAGTGTGGAGAACAAATTTTTCCAGCATCTCATCGGTTACAAATAAAGAAAACGATGGTACCTCATCAACGATCCCTCGAGCATCGCCTTTTGGTCCGGGCAGGTGTGTGATAACATTTAAAGATGAGGTTCGTGAAAATTTGGAGGGTACCGGTTCGTCCAGATGATTTCTTCGTCTTTCCCCAATTCAAAAATCCTGTCATCATCAGTGTTTTCATAGGCAGTGTTGCCAGGTCAATCAGTCCTCTTTTCCCCACATGGCTACCCAAAATTTCTCCACTTTGCTATCAAAATCCCCACTGCCACAAATGCGTGTGCTTTATGCAAAGTGTCACCACATTTTATAGAGTCTGAGTGTATTTCTAAATGTTTAAACATTATTACAAGAATGACATAAATATTAAAAACTTGTTTGAAGTACAATAAAAAAAATCATCAGCACTGCTACAATCCTGTGTCCCATCAGCTAAGTCGAACTCGTCATCTTCATTATCGCTGTCTATAAGAATGTTATCTTCAGTCTCGGAAACTTCTTTTACAAAATCTTCTTCTTCTTCTAAGTCTGAGTCTTCTTCTTCTTCTTGCCTTTGAAACTCCGCTAATATTTCTTCAGCAGTGTACAATATTTTGTTACAAGCCATTATGCAAAAAATAAAAAATGAATAGAAAATCTAAATTCAATGAAAAAAGTAACAGTAATTAGAGTAAATTGTAATCTATTGTCCACTCAATGGTACTGTCTGGCTCTTACACATGTTAGTATTGCTATGATGCCAGAGCAATGTCAACCATATACTACTACGCTTTTTCGTGAATCGTAACATGTACACAAAGTGTAGACATTCCAAAATATACGATTGTTGATGTCTAGGCTCGACTTTGGAGAAACATTGCAACAGATACAATTCGATAAGTCACTGATTACAAAATTACAAAACAATGGCAAGTGTTGTGTTCATGTTTAGTCTACAAAACAAGACTAAACATTAGTTACAGTACTACGCATGTATAAAGTTCACAAGCTATACATTCTTACGAAACTGCAAAAAATATATAGGAAGCGTTGAAAAATTTTAAAGCATTTTTGGTAAGGTCGGGTCGCATCCGACCCGAAAAGAGAAGTGCCCGGAAAAAACAAACACAGTAATCGAGGAATAATTACCTGGAAACTGGGGTTATTCCTATGCCTTCCCTATGAATGACTGAGAGGGTATCTTAGTGTTAAACCGTTTGGAGAAAAGTTAGAATGGAGAGATGTTCGGAACAATTGCGCATGGGTCGGATCCGACCCGCACCTTACCATTAGAGGGTTAATAATGAGATTAATTTATTAGTCTACTATCTGCTATAAACAACGTCGGGATTTTGTAGGAATTTTTTGCCGTGCTCGTGCAACACTGCATTGCATTGGAATTGGAGTTGGACAGCAGTGCAGACTGAGAGCTTGCGGTCATTGGCTAATATATCGGTCTTAACGATATATCGTAATATATCGATATATTTCAAGCAATATATCGGATATCGATATATATCTGTTACGATATATCGGAAGACCGATATATCGATATATATCTGTTACGATATATCGGAAGACCGATATATCGATATACCAATCAATGTTGCCATCCCTACGAGGGTCAGTTGAAAAGTGCGCAGTGACAGCTAAAGCTCAGTGGTAGAACTAAAATCTTTCGTGTGCAGCAAAATGTATATTTAGCATGAACACCTGTTAATTTCGAGATATATCTGTCAATTTATTCACCTTTTACCAGCTGTTTAAAATTTTCCTATCACACGCGTTTTTAAAATGCACAAAATCAAACATCGTGTTGTAATGAATTCTCTGTTGAAAACAGTTTAGCGCCAACGGAAAATCAAAGCAAAATTGTAAATGTGTTAGTAGACGCTATGCCTTCAGACTCACACAACGATGTTTGCTTTTGTCCGTTTTTCACAACACGGATGACATTCAATTTTAAACAGCTGGTAAACAATGAATAAATTGATAGATAGATTTTGAAATTAACAGGAGTTCACATAGAATACAAAAAATTTTAGTTTTACCGCTAAGCTACAGATGTCGCTCCGCGAACTTTTCAACTGACCCTCATACATTGATCCCAGCACATTTTCGACTTCTCAAATGTTTCCTGAAGTCCTGTTCTTGAACTGTGTCGAGCATCAACTATGATTTGTGTTTGATCCTGTCAACAGTTTCAAAATGGCGGTCTTGAGTTTTATCCTCAGGAAGAGAAAGATGTTGCAGTGGGTCTTATCTACTGAATAAAGCGGGTGGGTGAGGAATGGTGATCATGTTGTTGTTGTTTAAAAACTGCAACGTTTCTACAGCTCTGTGAGTAAATGCACTGTCATGATGGACCATGCAATTGCCTTTACCACACTTCAGTTCTTTTTCACAGTACAGTATGTCCTCTGTCAGAACATTGGGCACTGACTGTTCAGTCCCCAGGGGCGAATTTTGTAACGGTACAGAATCAGGGGTATTCATTTTATTTTTGTATCAATGGTAAAGAAGGGAGTTACCCACACAGAGCCTCAGTTTTAACAATCGGCGTTCACTTGTGGAACACTGAGTTGTCGGTTTGTCCTGTAAGCCCAGCAACATGCGACAATTCCTGAACCATTGGAATGTGTTAGCGCGCGCTAATGCCCGCTCGCACAGTGTGAACATCACGTACATTTTCGCTAGACGGCAAGAGCGAGTCTACGTTAAGTGCTCTCGTCCAATGAGGAGGCAAGTTGGTGCTGGCAGGAGGAGGTTTGGCAATCTTGAAAATGCCACTTAGCGTCACTTATTGAAACCGGCCGGTTCAGTAAACAGGCTTTCGAGCCGAAAATCTATTAAAAGTGTGATTTAAACCATAAATTAAAATGATCTAAAACTGTGTAACATCAAATAATCTTCAGTGACTAAAAGTTAATCAGTGAAAACATATTTCCGCATACAACAGTGATCAGAACAAAATTCGGGAGTGTTGCCACCATGTGTCGGACACAACCAGGGAAGTAAATATACCATTTTAACTAAAATCAATTGGAAAAATTAAAAAAGAAAGAGCGCTAAATAAATAAAAAGGGGAAAAGGTATGGATGTGTGTTTGAGCAAATGCTGGGTTGCCTTAGTATATAGAGGTAGTCTATGTTAAGATGTGATTTAATAAGGTCTATTCGTTAGTTTGTATCTTGTGTGGGAGATGTTAATTGTAAATTCAAAATATATGTAAATAAACGTTCATAACCAATTTCTGAGAAAAAATGTATCAGAAGCGAGATGAGATAAATTTGCAAGTAAAGTAAGTAAAACAAAAATGTTGAGTTTTATCAAATTTTATAATAAACAAAACTGATTCACGTAGTAAACGAGAGTACTTATTACGTAATGAACCCAGTAACCACTCTTGCAAACTGTGAGTTCGCATAACAGGATCCTGGACCCCGAGAAGGTAAGAATTGTGAGAATGGCGAATAATTCAGACTAAACGCATTTATATTTCCCAATTAAATTGACGATAATATGTAAGTTAACAATTTACGGTGTACAACCTGCTGAGTTGAAGAAAATGATGAGCATTCTTTTTGTTGTGCTCTTGATTTTATTTATTATTCCATCTGTACAATGTTTACACATTTTCCAGAACCAAAAATTACAGAAGTGATTTAATTCTCATCTTCCACTGCTGCATCCAAAGATCTTCTTCAACTTCTCGTTCCCTCAATATAGTCTGAATTTCTTCTATCCAGGTGATAAGTGGTCTTCCTCTTTTCCTTCTTCCTGGTGGGGTCCTTTCCATAACTTTCCTTGGCAGTCTTTCCTGTGCCATTCTTTTCGTGTGTCCATACCAAATTTGTTTTTTTTGTCGGTAAAATCAACAATTGAATTTGTCACATTCATTCTCTCCTTAATGACTTCATTTCTAATTTTATCACGTCTGGATATTCTTGCCGAACCTCTCCGAAAATCCATTTCTACTGCCATTAATTTTGTTCTTGTGCATTTATTAGTAGTCCAAACTTCTGATCCGTAAGTCATGATACTTCTAACAATAGTTTTAAATATTTTGGTTTCAGTTTCTGTGGTCTTGACTTGCCTCACCTTATTCAGTTTTGGAGATTCTGGGCTGTTCGATTGTGAAGACTGTTGTTTGGTTTCTGGGTCATAACTGTATACCCGAGTCTCATGTCAGTGACGGATGACCTTTGACATGAATGTTGGGGTCATTCAGGACCCACAGGGGTTCTGAACCAAGTTTAAATCGAAGGTCAAAGCACCTGGGATTTTTTTCTTTTGTTTGATTTCTGGATGTATTTATTGTAACTTAAGACTATTTTTTTAAATATCCCCCGAGCCGTTTTTTCAAAACGTTAATTTTAACAATTAAAAATAAGTTTTTCACGTATTTAAAAAAAATTGATATATTTGTTGTATAATATTTCTCACAACACGAACTAAAAATCTTGAAACTAGTTTCACTCACAATCAAAAGTTATTGTGTGTAATGTTCAATAACAAAAAAATATATATGTATGACAAATTTATTTTATTCTTTTTTTTTTGGACTGTATGATTTTCATTATTTTAATTGACTGATATAAATAATAATATTTGTAGAACAAAGTATATTCAATTATTAGGCATGTAAATTTACATTACAAGTACAGTTTAAATAATGTTTTTAGCTATAATAAATTAAATTGTACAAATATTGTAACGATGAGCTTTGCATGTATTCTGTAAAAGTGTGTTTTATGTGTGTTCGCCTCACACATTGTAGTCGTTACTTACGTTTACTTCCTTACTTTTGGTGATGCTGACGATGTCCGTCGCGATCTCACGAATTACCAGTACAATATCTCGTGAGTGTGAACCTTACCTGTCCTTTAATATGTAATTGTAATTCCCGGGTGGCGCCAAATTGTTTAAACAAAAACAATTAAAAAATATGAAAATCGAGCGGTCGTTCTGGACTGATTCGAATTCCCCTCGCAATTTGCGGGCGTATGAATCTAACTAGTAGTTCGCCGTGTTGCCGACGTCTAACGCTGGCCGTCAATTTAGCTCGTCGCTAAAGTACATAAATCATATAATGCAATTTACCATGAAATAAAGAACGGTGGTTACAACTCTGTACTAGTTTATTAAGTTGAAATTATCTGTTCTTCAATAATATACAAAATTATATATGGTTATTAAACAAAGTTGCTCCGGCAATAAAAAGACAATTATTCTCAGGTTGGCGAAAGGTGATCTATAACGATTTTACTTCGACATGGCGCCGACAAATGTTTATTTTCTATCGTTCGATAAATCTGAGTTCTTTTGATTACAAAAAAATATTAATATGACTATAATAAAGTACACTACCTTACATTGATGGTACTTATATACTATTAGGTTTAATTACAATTCGTTCCTGAAGTGTTAAAAAGTGTGTGTTAAAAGTTCGTAATTGATATCCAGGTTACTTTCTGGTTTCATACAAGTTTAGTTTTTTATTTTCAATTAATGCTTGAAAGAAATTTGATTATCAGTTCATAGTGAGAGTTAATTGTGTTGTGAGAAAAAGTTAATAAGAATTTATTCCATAAATTCGGGTAATTCACCAATACTTATCAAATCTGTTGAATTAGGGTGAAGAGTTACTCAGTTCGAAATAGGTTGGGTCCTTTTGATCATCAATATTCCATCAGTTATAAATTTAATTACGCCTGGCTTCTTTTTCGGATATTGTGGTTTAAATAATTAATTTATAATTTAATAATCTGGTCGGTGGACTCGGTTGAATGGACTAGTTCTTCATCAGACTTCTTGCGTCTTCATTTTATTCAATTTTGATTGCTTTTTTACTGTTTTAAATTAAAATTGAGTCGATTACGGTTTGGCGTCTATAGGTCTTGAGCGTCAATAATGAACTAACAATTTTTAACAGAATAATAATAAATAACGTTCGGTTGTTATGGCAACTGTCTGTCTCTCATTGGCTATTCATATCTTATGCCCATTGTTGTAATATTTGAATTTTAATTCAAAATGACTAAATATCTTCTGATTACTATTATTCTTCTGTCTTCTTATCTATGTATGAGATATTATCACAACTGTTTATATTTTCTTTCAAAGATCATTTTGACATCCCACAAAGTTGGGTTTGTTTATGTATTAAAGTTTTGACAGTAATGTTAATATTATCTAATTATATTTCTTTCTTATTTTATGTTCTTAATTTAACTTTGACATCTTAATATGATTCACTAATTGTACTTAATTAGTTACTTGCCCTGGATTTTCTAATACAGTAGTCAATTTCTTACAATTTGTTGATTTTGGATTTATATAGTTAGGCATTTTCTAGGCCTAAGTAGTATAATTGGCTATATCTTCTTATTTTACACAAATTAAAGATTATTTTACATTTACATATGTGTTGCTTGGTGTTGTAATGGGGCGAAAAGGGGTATGCTATTTTGTTTGATTTTTTTATTAAATATATTCAAATATATATGTGCCCAACGCAGCAAGTCCCATACGCAATACGGTTTTATTCGGACAATGAACAATGACATAGCTGTGAGAGCGAGGTGTTGTAATGGAACGCAGTGCAATTCCGAGAATTCAGTGTTGTGTTACACCCAGAGTACGCGCAACACCAGCCATGCGCGCAGACGACGCTACGCAGCCTGAAATGAAGCCAACAAAAATGGCTAAATTATAAAATTTGGTTCGCCACGTGGTTGGATGATGACGGAAGTCCGTGATAACTCCGCCCACCTGAGTCTCGTGACTCGTGGCAGTGAAATATCGTCAATGTCTCACGCACATGGACAACACCGTACTTTGTGTAAGTTGAAGAACCTTTTGTAGCATACAGGCTGTGGGTGTTTCCGTTTTGAACAACCTTTGGCTGTGACGCTGTAAAAAAGTGTCAAACAGCCCTAAAAAATGAACTGATATCTCAGAATGGAGCCAGCGGAGTGAAGGAAGAAAATTTAAAAGTGTAGCGAACTAACGAAACATTCGGACATATAGCTAGTGCAACATGTTATAAATATTTTAATAATTTGACTTAGTACAAATGGCGCCCGAACAGGGACGAATTTTTATAAATTAAATTTTATACATTAAATTCCACACCTACGGTAAAATACAAGTATGGTTTGAAGGTTAAGAAAAACACGTACAAATTACGTAACAGACGTAAAATAGTATATCAGTGTTAGAGTAAGTGTCAGATGTTTTGTATGTAAGTAAATTTGTATAAATTGATAATATAAAAATGGCAGGTAGTAATAACGAGAATGATATAAGTGAAATTACAAATCTTGATGAATCAGCTATTATGAATAGTCTTGAAGTCCATTCGACTCCAAATGTGGGTCAGGACAATAAAATAGAACTAAATATTACAAACGAAATAAATGTCACGAATGATTCGGGGATTCAAATAACCCCAAAATTAAGGAGGGAAAATAACAAAAGTAATGATGAAGTCAGCTTCACTGACAGTAATATAGAATGTCAGTTAACAGAGTCGAAAATAATGAAAGACATTGAACATCAATCGACACCTATCCAAAATAAACAAACGGTAGATAGTAATGAGAAGGTAATGAATATGTTGCAATTAATTTTAGAGCAACAAAGTATTAAATTTAATGAAGTAAAGAGTGGTTTTGACACCAAATTTGATAAGTTAAGCAGTGACTTTGATAATCGTTTTGACAAATTGAGTAATGAAATACATGAGCAAAAAGTCAAATGTGAAAGCAATTGCGATGAATTAAAAAAGCAGAATAACGAATTAAAAAACGATATTAATGAAATTAATAAGCGCTGTGAAAGTACCAATGAAGAGTTTGCTAATAAGTTTAACCAATTAGATACCAAGTTAGATAGTTCAATAAAGAACATAGAGATTAAAATAAATAGATAGAGAGTAATGTGTCAGAAAGAATTGATAAACAAATACAGATACATGAATAATGAGAAATTAATAAGTTCAGTAATTGAATATAATAATGAAATAGAATCCAAAATAAATAAATGTAATACTGAAACCGAATATAAGTTTAATAGTGTAGTGGTGAAAATTGAAAAAATGAATCAAAATATTGATGAACATAAAAATAATACAGACATTAAGATCAATGAAATTGAAAATACCTGTAAAACAGAAATACAGGCGTTAAATGAATCAGTTAATGTAATAACCAAAAATAGCATTAAATCTGAATGTATTAATGATAGAAAATTGTATTCCATTGAACAGAGTATTAGTAGTGTTAAAGATGAGTTGAGTTTAGCAATTAACCAAAAGTTAAACAATATTACCGAACGAGTAGTAATTACACGACATATAAATAATGAAATCGAACTTGAAACTTTTTGTAGTGAGAACCGTAGAGTGCATCCAATGCAGTTTTAAAATAGAGTACGGGAATTTAACCGGTTTAATGGTAGTAGCTGGGAAGTCAAACTTATAAAAATTTTTAAATGTTTTAAGGGCAATTCAGAGATATGGGTGGAAATACACAGAAACTGAATGGGAAAGGTATGAAAATTTCGAAACAGCATTTCGGAATAAGTATTGGTCCGAAGAAGATCAGGAAATTTTACGCAGTAAAATCATGGGAACCGGGAATTTCGGGGAAATAAACAACCACCTAACGATGTACATAATGAAAATATATAATGAGGCGAAATATTTAGAGCCACCGCTACCATTCCGTTCGTTTGTGCGACACATAAGTAAGCATTTGCCGAGAGAGATACAAATTACGCTAATGACGCGAGAAGTTATGGAAATTACAGAATTAGAAAAAGTATTAGATATATTTCAGAACATAAGAGAATGGGATATGAGTAGGCGTGTAAACACACCAGCGTCACACATCAACGGGAATTATAATCAACCCAGGGGAATACCAAACTTTCACCGAGGGGCACGTGGGGGAAATAGTGATAATAGAGGCGAGGGTTGGCAATGTGCGGAGTGCAATGTTGAGAATTATGCTGTAAGATCGACATGTTTTAGGTGTAATAAGGCGAGAGAATGTCAACGCAGCGAGAGAACGTACAACCAGCAAAATCAGCTGCAGAGAGGAGCAGAGAACAACCGAGGAGCGCCGAGAGGTAATGGAAGTGGCAACAGAGGCAGAGGAGGATATAACCAAGCCGTGGCAGGTCCAGCCTCGGGAAACTAGGAGGAATGGAGGAGGACAATGGGGAACCGGGCCCAGCCATTGTCGACGGAGAACCCTGGGGTCCAAGAAGAGTGTAAATACCAAAGTAATATCATTATCAAGGACATGGCGAAGGAGTTGCTGGAGGAAGACGAAGCAGAAATGATGGAAACAAAAGCAGGATTGACAGAGGTAATCGTCAACATCGAAGGTAAGAACTTTAAAACATTAATAGACACAGGAAGTGAGATATGAGTGATTTCAGAAAATGTAATGGTAGAGTTACAAGGGGTAAATAAACATATTCCATCATTACCAGTTGCGGGCGTAACAGTAGTGGGGGTAACCGAGGTACGGAGTAAAAGGGTTACTAGACAAGTACAATTAAATATATACATTAGTGAAACAGAATTTTAAAATAACTTTTTAGTGGTTAAGGAACTGAACTTAGATATAATTTTGGGAAATGATTTTTTGGAGAGAAATAAAGCAGTAATAGATTTAACAAGAGAATAGTAGAATTTAATAAGGGAAGTGAACCAATCAGGGTTAATTTTAAGAGGGTATTAGATGAAGTTAAAGTTATGGGAATAAAGTTAATACATAAACGAGTATGTGATGGAGATATAGAAACAAGAGTAAATATATGTCGAGAGAGTGAAAGTGTAGAAAATGAGGAGAGAGAGATGTGTGTGAGTGATGAGAGAGTATGGGAAAATAGGGCGGATAAATTTTTAATGAGGGTGGAGTTGTAGGGAGTCCCCAACGACAGGAGTTGTGGGCAGTTGTGGAGCGTTTTAGAGATTGTAACGTTCCGGGCTACGTTACAAATCCAGGGAACCCATCATAATTGACACTAGCCAATTATACAGGCTGCCTAAGTGTAACGAACTGAAATTAAACTCAACACAAAGAACAATAATATTTACGCTATTTATTAGGACACAAGGGAAGGTATTTCATTGATTTATGCACTCACTTCAATGTGTAATAAGATGACATCTCTTTATTAACAAATTATTTAAAAGATCCCATAACATAAAAATTTATACTGAAATATTCAAAAAGGGTTTTCTGTAAAACAAGGGATCATATTGATCATGTAATTTTACCTCGGATCCGAGTTTGCTTTAAATATAGTAAAGACGTCTGAATTATACTATGCTCATCTAGGAGCTTGCAAGATTACATTAACCATTTGAAGAATGGTATTATTTATTAAAGGGATTATAATTTACATTTCCATATTAACGTTACAACGTATGATTTTCAATACTACAGTTTACATTTCTTTGGTTTTATTTATTGCTTAGAGAAAATTATTGTCTTTTGAAAAGTCTCTTTCAAATATAAAAGTTATGTTTCAAATGTAATTAATTCTCGATAGCCAAGCTATCGAGTCACCTCTAAAATAAGCTTTGCTGTCCTCGTCCTGGGGTGTGACTCTTCGGAATTCTGGTAGTCGGGGTAGTCATCTGGGTCGTGTCTCTGGTGAATATCTTATAGCTGTATTAGTGAGGAGATTGATGTAATGCTGCTTAAAGTTGGGTTGATCCACGTCGGTCCTGGTCAGCGTCGAATGGGTTGTAGACGTCCGTATGTGCAATTTGGCAGGTCACATATTCACATGTAGAGTTGTACTGGAGTTTGCATCTTAAGTAGAGACGTCACCTTGTTTACTAGTTGTTAATTTTTCTTATATTATTACATTTCTTGAACAAACTTTTTTCTATATCATATACATTTAAAATTCACTAGCTCCCCACGTTTTTTAGTGGTAGCTAACCGTTATTTTAAAGTTTAATTAACACATTTCTAAAGAGCCCTCGCTTGGAGGTGTGTACTGTCTGACCGCCGCATCGTAACTCTTTACTTGATACGACTGGTACATTACAACGAAGCGGAGCGAGTACTCCGCCATAATATAGTTCCAACTTTTATTTAAATAGACATTCTTATAGCAAGATGAAACAAATTATTTAGACTTATTTAGTTTACAGGAATTATTTTAACTACTACTCGTGCCTTCAAATTATTAATTACTTACATTACGATTTTCAGATATTTCTAAGTTACATACGGTTCGCTAAGCACGTTGTGTCCGGAATTAAACAGGTCAACGCATGATGATTTACTAAAGGGTTAACTGTAATATTATTAACTTTTTACAATACGATTTTTTATTACTTGTTTAGTTAGATTTTTTTCCATTTAAATCTCATACTTATTCTGAGTTAGTACAGGGGTATTAGGTTTAATTGTGCGATTTAAAAATACTTAATTGCTTTCTCAGTTTTTTTTTATTATTAAATATTTTATTACCAATTAAATCGTCACAAGATGTGTTTGCTGAGTTGCCTGGAGAATAGTTCGAGTGTTCGAGAACACTCACCCTACATGCAGAGGAGCTATCCAGTGCCGTTTCAAAGAGGAGAGCAGTACAAGAGGAGTTGGACCGGATGATGAGAGACATTGTTGAGAGATCGATATCGCCATACTCGAATCCATTAGTAGTGGTCATCAAGAAGGATGGAAAGGTAAGGTTGTGTTTAGACGCTGGGAAAATTAACCAGATTATAATACCTGACCGGGAGTCACCGGAACCTATGAATGAAATTTTCTAGAAATTTAGCGGAGTCAAGTATATGACATCTTTAGATTTGACAGCAGGGTACTGGCAAGTTCCATTAGCGCCAGAGAGCCGGAAATATACTGCATTTCTCTTCAATGGTAAGAACTATCAATTTAAGCGTTTACCATTCGGATTAAACACTAGTGTAGCCAATTTTATAAAATGTTTAGATATGATACTACAACCTAAGGACTTAGATTTTTTGACTGTATACGTTGATGACATATTAATAGCATCAAGAACATTCTCTGAACATCTATAACATATAGAATACGTATTAAATAAATTGCAAAATGGGGGATTAACAGTTAATTGGGAGAATTCAAAGTTTCTACAAACTGAGATACATTTTTTAGGTTTTATTATTACTCCAGAGGGAATTCTAGCCAACACGGATAAAGTAGAAGCTATTATACGTTTTCCAGAACCTAAAAATATTAAACAGTTACAAAGCTTTTTGGGATTATGCAACTTTTATCGGAAGTTTCAGAGAAATTATGCACAGGTAACCTCTAAGTTAAGCGCGGTGTTACAAAAGAATAAACAATGGAGATGGGATGAGGAGGAAAGAGCTATTTTTAATGATATCAAAGAGAATTTTATAGATATGATAATGATGAATCATCCCGATTTTCAGAAAAAATTTTATTTACAGACGGATGCCAGCAACATAGCCCTCGGCGTAGAACTGTACCAGGAGGGTGAGGATAAGGAACACCGAACAATAGCTTTTTTCAGCCGGATTTTATTAGCAGTGGAGAGGAACTGCACGACAACGGAGAAGGAGTTGCTGAGTATCGTATTTGCCACAAAAAAGTTCCGCACATACCTGCTAGGGAATCAGACCATCATTAGGACCGATCACAAGGCGTTGTCATTTTTGAATACTTGCAAATTAACTCATAGCAGATTAACCAGGTGGGTGCTAGCGTTACAAGAATATCACTTTTCATGGGAGTACATTAAGGGGGCAGATAACAAAGTACCAGACACTCTTTCCAGGGTAGATGTAATAGATAACAAAACAGGGAGGGATCTCAAAGAAATAGAAATTTTTCGATTAACAAGGGAAGATAGAATTTTTGGGGAGGAATTAAGGGAGATTAAGAGCATGCAAAGATCAGAAAATAAATTGAGTAAAGTAATTGCTAGTTTAGAAGCTGATGTAAATGGGTCTGAATATAACACACATTTCCAAATATATCAGGGAATTCTGTTCAAGAAAGTAGAGGGGGGTGAACGTGATTGGAGATTGATGGTACCTGAAGAGTTAGTAGATAAAATTATTTGGGATTGTCATGTAAGATATGGGCATTTTGGTGCGAAGAAATGTACAAATGTGTTAAAAGAGTCTTGTGTTTTTAAGAATATGGAGAGACGAGTTCGAAGAGTTTTGAGAGTATGGGATTTGTGTCAAAAGTCAAAAGTAGTGAATTATAGGGTTGAAGGGGAGATGAATTTTATAAAAGTAGAAAGACCGTTTGATTTAGTTGCCGTAGATTTGTATAGGCCATTACCCAAGGGTAGAGGTGGAGTAGTGTACGTTTTCGTTGTTCTGGATACTTTTTCCAAGTTTGTTAGATTATACAGTGTGAAGAGAGCTACAAGCAGGGTGCTGAGTGAAAAGATCACCAAGGACTACATGATTAAGGTAGGTAAGCCGAAGGTAATTTTATCCGATCACGGACCCCAGTTCATCAGCGGGAAGTGGAGGCAGACTCTCGGCTGGGAAGGCATCATACCCAAGCATACGGCAGTATACCATCCACAGTCGAACCAGGCAGAGCGGGTAATGCGAGAAATCGGAAGGATCTTCAGGGCGTATTGTCACGCTAAACATACCGAATGGCCTTTGTATGTAAAGAAAGTGGAAAACTGGTTAAATAGTACTACCCACGATTCTACAGGGTTTACACCGTATGAACTAATAAAAGGAACCCGACCACCTAGAATATTAGAACAACTTTTCGAATATCCACCGGAAGAACGGACCATCGACAGAAATGTAAAAATCCAGCTCGCAAACGAGAGTCTACTCACCAAAGGGGAGAGGAGAAAGCGGAAAAACGACGAAAGGGGTAAGTGGGTCAAATACGAGGTAGGACAATTAGTGTTGGTAAGGAGACATGATTTGTCTAGTGCACAAGAGAAAGAAATAAAGAAGTTTTTCCTATTATATGAAGGACCCTACGAGATAGTAGAAATAAAGATGAATAATGCATATGTACTACGCAATCAAACAACACAAGAGATAGTGGGCATGCAGAATGCTACAAATTTGAAATTATATTGGTCAAGATAAAGAATTTGAATTTTAATATGTTATTTTATGTTTTCAGAAGGGACTCTCCCCCATTTTCGGGCGGTCACGACCTTACCAGTCCTGGCCGTGGGTTTTGGGACTCTGGAGGCGGACCATGGTTGGCGGAACTTCCTTCGGGTGGTGAAACGACGATGGTCCGGCTCCACCAAAATTGGTATGAAGTAGAAATTTCACCACATTATTGAACGGGGAGGGGGACCCATAAGGTACGTGATACAAAATATTTTTACACTCAAGGTGCATAGATAAGGTGCACTATACCACGTACCAACATTGCCTTAGAGTGAATGTATATAATTTAATGGAGGCTATATTTTAACAAAGCAATGTATTCAATTATAATTTAATAGTGTCATTTGCAAAATGCAAAATCAGCAGATGGCTGCAGTTACAGAGTATTTAAAAAGATGAGTTGTGTTGGGAGGGGAGTGGGGGTCAGGTAGACGGCGGATTAGGATAAATGGAAGAATAAAAGGAATAGATTTAGTGCTAAAGGTAGTAAAAAGGGGACGTGAATTCACGTAGTGTGTCTACCTGGTCCCAATTCTCTTCCCAACAGGACCCCTCTTTTCGGGCGGTTACGGCTTCACTAAACCATGACTAAGAAGGATAAGAATTAGCCTCCAATGTAAATACTTATCAATAGATATAATTTGGAATGTTTATAATTTTAAATCTATGTCAGTAGCCGTAGTTTTAGTTTAAGTAGATAAGTGACCATATATAATTATGAAGTTTGTAGTATGAGTTAAGAAAAGTGAAATGTTTGATGTTTAAAGGTTAAGAATGTAGACGAGTCTAAAAGATGTTAAACATGAAAATCAATTAATAAATAACCAAACATATAAGAGTTGACCATCCGTGAATTGTAGTAACGGTGTCAGTGTGAGCCTTATATGTCTTTTGGTAGTTTCCCCACATTTCGGGCGGTCACGGTTTCACCAGACCCTGGCCGTGGAATTATGTAAGTAGATACTAAATTGGTGAATTTTGAAATTGACAGGGGGGTAACTCGGGGAAACTACATAACTATGGAACAGCGGCTATCGTCGAAGGTGTCGATAGTTCCGTATTAAGGGTGCGTGAATCATTGTAGTAGGATTACTGGTGTCCTCGGACATCAGTAATACCGAATTTTTATATAACGCTGAACCAAGAACGGTATAGGCAGCGTCTATACCTTATATGTGTAAACTTCAGTTCTTGGGGATGCAAATGGACGCAACAGTCCAACACCAGGAAACAATAGAGTGTGTGGAAAAGGAGCTGGCGGTTACAAGCCAGGGGCATAAACAATAAAGTGTTTATGCAACCTGGCAAACGCTCGATCCGGTTTACCCAGCGGGTGGTTACCTAATTGTAACTGGGTATAAAGGGGGGACTTTAAGAAATTGATGTAGTAGGAGGGTAGCTGAAAATTCAGTGAGAGGGTGGCGACCTCTGTAAACAGCGGGCGGTCAGCTTATACGGCTCTATAGAGAGTTGGGGGTTGACAACCCAGAGAGCTGTTCAGTAACTGTTGCTATAACTATGACTCAATGGTTAGTGATGTATTTCACGCATGAGAGCAAAACGATTTTAAGTACTAGTGTTGAATGCTTAACGCTCTCGAAAATTTCTAGAGTTGGTGTTGCACTCTGAAGGTTGCTGGTATAGGAGTCAGAAAGTGTTTGAAAGAATAAGTGGACTGTATGAACTGAGTTAAGTTGCGTTTATTGTGACATTATGAGAAGAAGTGCAGGCCCAAGCAATTACGTATGGCGATACATCGCTGAAATACAATTACGTGTGGCGTAAACTGCCGTAATACATAACGTATGGTATAGAAAAATAAACTGTATGTGAAATTACATGATAAAATTTTACATTGCCGCGGCTAGCAAAAATGGAAGAATGTAGTGTACGAATGAAGAGTTGAGTCTTAACTAACTCGATCGCAGCAGCTGGCGACGCGTGCCGTACTGCCACGGATGACGTAAGTGCGTGGGCTGGTTGCGCGTGAGCAAGTAAGTAAATACAATGCGTTAACATACTGCCCGCCGCCCAAAATCGGGTGATTTTGACATAGTTTACAGTAAAACAAACAAGGTTACTCAAAAACACACAAGTATACATTAATAAGTTGCAAATCTGAAAGATGTGAGAATACATGATACATGAACATTGGCATAAATACAAATACACCATAAACAAATGTAAATACATTATTAATTAATGCTCACCAAACGATATATAATAATAGTCTAAAGGCTTGAATGTGTGATAAAACATAATAAGAATAATAACAATAATACATGGCAATAAGGACATCGTAAGTAGCATCGTACAATAATTAAAGAAATCCAACAAATTTAACAATAACAGCGTGACACTTAGTGCATAATAAGCAGTATTACATAATAGTACAAAAGGCAATATACCTAAAAAATTCATTATAATAATAGACAAGAAATATACCCAAAAAATTTACTATAATAATATACAATAGAAATATACCCAAAAAATTTACTATAATAATATACAATAGAAATATACCCAAAAAATTTACTATGATAATAGACACTGCACCAAACAGTACACAATAACTGACATCACACTAAGAAAAAGGAGAAACGTTTAAATCTTTAGTAATGCACAGGTACATAGCGTACATTAATCGATACAAATAAATACAAATGCATAAATAAGTACATTTAACATTGTACTTAGTAAAGGTAGAGCATGTGCTCATCCGGAAATGTCCCGGGCATGAAGCACTGAGATGTCAACCAGTCTGATGCCACCGGAAGTGGGCACAGCTTGTGAATAGGTCTACGCATGATGCCATTAGCAGTACGAACGTCCGCGACGCGTACTAACGAATCCTGCCCTATATAAGTCTGAGTGACAATACCGCGTTTCCACTGCAATGGTGGTGTATTGTCTTCTAAGATAAGGACTAGCTGTCCTATAGACAAATTTTTAGAATGCCTTTTCCATTTATTTCTCTGCTGCAGCTGGTGCAGATAGTCTCTAGACCAACTCTTCCATATAGAGCGGGTAAATCTCTGCAAAAGCTGCCATCTCCCCAAGCGACCCATATTTGTATCCGAGTAATCGGGTTCCGGGAGCGCGGTAAGGGGGGGACCAACCAAAAAATGCGCTGGAGTCAAAGGCTCGGGATCCCCAGCATCATTTGACATAGTGAACAAGGGACGCGAATTCAAACAAGCTTCAACTTGAGTAAATGATTTGGACCGCTGCCCGCCCTGACGTAGAAACATAGGACCGGCGTAGTCGACGGCGCAATGTGAAAATGGCTTGGAGGGAGTGACTCTGGGCGCGGGTAATTGACCTAAAAGTTGGCTTGAACCAGTATACTCTTTGTGCAAAGACTGGTTTTGCCTAGACTTGTGTTCAAGGGTTTGAAACCTACGAACCGCTCCTGGAAGAGAATCACCGAGGCACTCTGTACTGCGGGGCAGCGACACAACGAACCTACCACTATCGTTACGATAGGTGTTTGCAAGAAAATGATCTTCACACTCCGTGTCCTGAGCTGAGGGAGTACGGCACGAAACCTCCTCCAACTGCCAAAAGGTTTTCAATTGCGACGAGATAGCATTATTGTTGTCGCGTGCTATGAACGAAGAGACCGGCTTAGTCATATCTACGTTGAAGGGTAAATTCCCGGCGAGTATAAACCCTAGCTTTGTTTCCTGGATTATAGGAAAGTGCGGACTGCGAACAAATTTAGTCGGCTCAATCAACTGCAAAAAATACTGTGCCCCGAGTAATATGTCAATTTGTGACGAATGATTAAGTTGCGGGTCGGCTAAAAATATCCCCTTTGGAATTTTCAACGATGCCATGTCAAAGGATTCTGTTGGGAGGCTATTTGTGATTCTGGGCAGAACAGCGCAGTGGACATTTAAAGTGAAATCCTTATAGCGTGAGTTTAGGCGCACCCGTGTGCTAAAATTGGCTTGACATAGTGAGTTATTTATGCCCGTGATAGGCAGCTCGGATTTGTTTATTTTTAAGCCCATGCGGCGGGCGAACCCATTGTACAAAAATTCGCTTGCGACCCTGAATCCAGCAGGATTCTTACCGGGCGCTTGTTACCGGCATGATCGGTGGTGATGCATACGGCGGTGGACAATAAAATCGATTTGTTAGTTTGTAACTTCAGGGAGCATTGCTTATTGCTCCTGTTGGTCGAGTTATTTATTGAAACGTGTATCATGGTGTGATGTCTTTTCGAGCATGCCTTGCAGGAAAATTTAGAAGGGCAACGCGAGCCTTCATGGCCCGAACGTGTGCAATTCAGACAGAGTTTGTTACTTATTAAAACCTCTCTACGTTGCGTAGGTTGTAAAGCTATGAATTGTGGGCATTCGAGCAATTTGTGATTACCACGACACAGCTGACAAAATTTATTGTTTGTTTGAGTGTGTATTAGTGACCCAGTGAACTTGTAGCAGTAAAATAGCTCAATACTTTATCGAAATCAGGCCTGATCAACCTGAGTATAGTTATCATTGTTGTGCATGCAAACAATGTCGATATCTAGAGCACAGCTGTTACGATCTACCCAGCCGGTCCGTTCTTATCAGCAACTGATAAGACCCCAATTCGGTAGGAAGCCTAACTATGTAGGAACCCAAGATTGTGGCAGTCTTGAAATGAGTCATTGCTGGTCAAGTTCGCCTACTACTGAGAGTCAACGTTTCGAGCGCTGCAGTACAACCCTTTTCTCGACGTGAGGATCTATGCACTTAGCCAAGTGCGAAAAGGGTTTAATTTTGATTCCTGAACTATCTGGGACCCTGATTGGTGTTACTTTGGAGCATTTTCACACCTGGGGCTTGGTGCTGTCATCTGGAGACTTCTTTCTGCCGCCGCGGATTTCCGCATTCCGCCGCCGCGTTCCGCGACCGACCTGGACTTCCGATACGCTTACTGTTCGATTGTGCGTGCATTACGCGGAGAACTTGTGGTGAGTGTATCTTTTCCTTGATTAATTTCCTAAACTGTGTCACGACTGGTGTTTCGACACGGACTTGCGGAGAGTTACTCTTCGAGGGATTATCACTTCTGCGCCACATAAATACTGTATACATTAGTATAGCGTATTACATAAGTTATTTAGATTTAAGTTGTTGTCAGTTTAAACATTTATTATTATTGCGGCATCAGCTAATGATATACAGTCATTTACTCTCATTGTTGTTTGGAGATACAAGCAAAACTTAATAAAATAGAATATGATTTCTTATTTTGTATATTTTGTAAGCTTTACATGATTGGTATAGTAAATTTGAGCAAACTGCCTTATCAAGTGGTTTAGTGATCAACCTTATTGGGACGGGATTGAATCTCCGTGTTCGCCCGTTGGTTTTCCCTGCACGGAGTGGCGCCCTTAAAAAAAAAAAACTATATATAAGTGAATTGGATTTCTGGTTACCACTCACACTTCTTGATACTGACGTAGGTGGTGTTAATATCTACCAAGGAACCCCACCCCTTCTCCACTAGCTAGCCTGGGTAAATTCGGCGGGTACCATTGGGCCGCACCGCGCGCTTAGTTGATTTGCGATAAGAAGCATTATCGCTAACCTGTCTGCCGCCAGACGAACCAGTCGGACCATTTACGTTTTGTAACAGCTGACGTCTTGAATTCAAAAATTTAATAAAATTATCGTAAATCGGAAGCTGTTTTTCGCCTAAAGTTTCCTTCCACAATCTGCACGTATGCTCGTCAAGTTTTTGGGAGAGAAAATGCACAAAAATAAGCTCAAATGTATTTACTGATAGGTTCAATGAGTTCAGCGCATTTATATTGGCGGTGAGCTCATCTATAAATTTAGAAATGCTGAGCACGGACTCCCGTTGCATGTGCCTCATGCCCAAGACATTAGCCGCATGATACGTGGTAACAATCAATTTACTGTCATACCGGGCCTTTAACAAGTCAATGGCCACCGTGTAATTTTCGTGCGTGATAGGGAGCGATTTTATGACATTCAGCGCCTCATCACTTAATGATAAATGCAAGTAATGCAGTTTTCGGATGCCAGTCAGGTCCGTTCGGACATGAACTAACTCCAAAAACATATTGTAAAAATGTTGCCATTCAATTATATCACCTGCGAAACAGGGTAGCTTAATCGGTTGCAACTGAATGGGAGGCGTGCTGAATGTAACTACATCGGATGGACTTGTTGCCTTCCTGCTCATCTCCTCGGCATGGTCTATTAAATTTTGCAGCTTGCATTTTATGCTGCATAAGTCATATTCGGTCTGAACCCTATCGCTCGCTGATGTAAAGTCAGAGTCCTCAGACTCAATTTGTGTTTGAATTTCATCATATTTGGCTGATAGCTCCATAAGGTGGCGAAGCTTTATTTTTAGTGCATGATGGTCATGCGTATCGTGATCGAAATTGTCTGCGTAAGTATTTATGCGAGATATAGAGGCCTTGATCGTGCCACGTTTCTTGATCAGCGCCTTCATATCCGTCATGATTGGGTATGAGAAAAAAATTCAAATGATAATACGAAAAAAAGCCAAGAGAATGCAAAGCGATGACCAAGACCAGGCAGGAAATGCAAATTATAAAGTCACGCAATGACACGGTAGTCCTTACTTAACACATCTTAAACTAGTTTTATATGATAATAAATACTGATTTAGGCAGTACAAACAATATAGCAGTATACTCACTAATGATGTGAATGCTATTTGAAAGGCATGACTTACAATTAAAGAAAATGTTTGTTGAGTTCGCAAAAAAATTACAAGTTCGTATTCAAATGAAACTGATTTAAAAAATTATACTATTATTTTTAATACTGCTTTCTTTACTTTAATGCCATTGAGAAAAAATATGCAAATCATGCAAATTGAAAACTAATACAAAACATGAGTTTATAGTCACTTGACAGGGTACTTATCGGCATGTTCTAGAAGGCATCAAAGGTTGTCGAAACCTTTGTAGTCTTGTCAGGTACCCATGAATAGATGATGCAGACATGGACGCTGCCTGTCCGGTGATATCCGATGCGGTCGAATCCTGTCTAGATAGGCTGCTCTGGATTTTCCCACATGCTGAATGCCACGTGCTAAGTGCTCATATGCTGCAATGATGCTTCAATGCTCCGGTTGGCGAAATATGACGTCCCCAATGTCGTGCGATACGAGCTCTAATTGTGGTGATAATTAGGAGTTGTTGAATTGAATCATGAAGAAAAAAAATGCTGATAGGCCTGCTTAATGAACTGATCCATGAAACGAATTGTCCATGAAGTTAGTCACGTCCGTGAAATACATATCCGCGGCCCGGAGGACCACATGTTGAGTGCCGCTGTTGACGAGAATGCTGTCGCTGGGCAAAAGTGCGGTCGCTTGGTGGCCGAAAATGTTGTCGCTTGTTGACAAAGAATGGCGGTCGCTTGTGGACCAAAAATGTTGCCTGTAAGGCTAAAATAATATCCGGCCCGGAGGACCAAATGTTGAATGCTTAACGCTCTCGAAAATTTCTAGTGTTGGTGTTGCAGTCTGAAGGTTGCTGGTATAGGAGTCAGAAAGTGTTTGAAAGAATAAGTGGACTGTATGAACTGAGTTAAGTTGCGTTTATTGTGACATTATGAGAAGAAGCGCAGGCCCAGGCAATTACGTATGGCGATACATCGCCGAAATACAATTACGTGTGGCGTAAACTGCCGTAATACATAACGTATGGTATAGAAAAATAAACTGTATGTGAAATTACATGATAAAATTTTACATTGCCGCGGCTAGCAAAAATGGAAGAATGTAGTGTACGAATGAAGAGTTGAGTCTTAACTAACCCGATCGCAGCAGCTGGCGACGCGTGCCGTACTGCCACGGATGACGTAAGTGCGTGGGCTGGTTGCGCGTGAGCAAGTAAGTAAATACAATGCGTTAACAACTAGATTCGATTGTAATGATTTCAGATAATATTTTAGGATGATAACTATATAATTTTGTGTATTTGTGTTAATTGTATGCAGTATGTTAGGGGTAAGAATTATGAACATGTGTATTTTGTATAATTTTTGAAATGTACCTAGAGAAAGTTCATTCACACGACAGTGAGACATCAGCTGACTGCTGGAGTTATATATGTAGTATGTCACTTATAAGTGATTCGCAGATTTTTCAATGTAATTAAATGTTTCAATAATAGATTTCCAATGTGGTTAAGAGATTTTAAATTAAATGGTGAAAGCAATTTGAGATAGTTATGAATTTTCAATGGGTTGTAAAAGATAGAATTTGGGTGATAGTAATTGTTTAAGTAGGGCATGTGAGTCAATCAAAGGTAGTTTCAAATGGGTGTTAGAGAAAATAAGATTCTTGGGAGCAAAAGTGGTATAGAAATTGAGTATTAATAGTGACACAGTAGCGATAGAGGGTATATGTTGAATATGAAAGGGATGTAATAGGAGAGTAATTAAATGATGGGGAATTTTGTAAGGGGGGTGGTGTGATAAGGACTCCTCAACGAAAAGCGTTGTGGCGGGAGGTGAATAGTTTTAAAATGTGGTTTGGCGGGGTTACCTAGGGAGAGTCCAGGGACCAATAAGGGGATGAGTATGGGGAAGGGAACACACGTCCTTAGTACAAAGAGGGTAGAGAGTATTTTGTTAGAAGGGTAGAATGAGTAAATGGGAGTTAGAGTAGTAAGTTAGTGTAGTAAGTTAGTTTTGAGAGATGGGTGTCATACTAGATAAAATCTGTTAGTGATTGTTAGAGTCAGAAGGGGGGGAGAGGTTATATTTAAACACCCAAGTTGTAAATCGAAATGTTATGAATAACTAAGAGTCACCCAAGCTAATTGAGAAGGAAAATGTTAAAGAGAGAATCATAGTTAAAATGTACTAATAATTGAAACAAGTGACAGATTTTAATAGAATTTGAAAACAAATTAAAGCTGTAAAATGTGTAAATTTTGGTCAATTTAAATATGAAGTTTATTGTTTATTGCAAGGTAATAATAACAATGTTATTTTGATTGTTCTGTGTTTATTATGGGGTATTATGTTTGAAGGTAAACATTTACAAACATGTTTCATGTATTTTATAGTGTAGCTTTGTGTAGGGTATATAGGTCAAGGTCATTCACATGACCCAGAGATATCAGCTGATGGTTGATGTTAGTTTCTAGTAATTAATTCATGCAATGGTGTTACTTAATTAAATTAAATAATTTTATTTTCTTGATAATGATAAAAGAAATAATTTTGGGAAATTAAAATTTGTTGAAAAAAAAAAATTTGAGGTTCCGAGTATATTGTTTTTTATATGTATTACTAGTGTGTTTATTGAATATATTGTTTAGTATATATGTGTAAGCAAATGTAATGATAAGTGAATTTATGATTTAAGAAGATGTTCCGTTTATGTGTTTTTTATGATTGTTAGTAATAGTCAAGAAGAAATGTAGATTCATGTAAAAGATTTTGAGATTTTAATGAAATTAATGGTAATGTAAAAGTTTGATTTTGAACTTCGATTAATTTTTGAACAAAATTTAAATGATTTGAATTTAATTAGCTGCTGTGTGTTGATTTGAAACGTAACGTCAAATTTGAGAAAAGAAATTGAACTTGGAAAGATAAAATATTTTATGGAGTTTGTGAAAAATGTAATAATAAGTATGTGTACACACCCAGTACTTGCCAAAGGCAACGCAGTATGCATGTAAGGGGGAACATATCGGTTGAGGATCTGGTATGGTATAAGGCCAGTGTTTTGATCTTGGGGTGGAATGTTAGAAGGTGAGGTTGTACTGTGGGGAGTATCTGTCCGAGTTTATGGTGTTGGGATCTCGAAAAGAGAAGTCCAGTAATCTCGTTCAGGTGCAGCCATAGTCGCCGAGCTAGGGGGGTAGTTTACCCATGATGCGTTTAGAAATTAGCGGGGGGTTGTTGGCACCATATCCTCACCGATCCTCTTAGGGGTTTAGCAATGAGAGTTCTTCTGTTTCGGCAGAAGACCTCTCATTGGAGGGGTCTTGTAATGGGGCGAAAAGGGGTATGCTATTTTGTTTGATTTTTTATTAAATGTATTCAAATGTATATGTGCCCAACGCAGCAAGTCCCATACGCAATACGGTTTTATTCGGACAATGAACAATGACATAGCTGTGAGAGCGAGGTGTTGTAATGGAACGCAGTGCAATTCCGAGAATTCAGTGTTGTGTTACACCCAGAGTACGCGCAACACCAGCCATGCGCGCAGACGACGCTACGCAGCCTGAAATGAAGCCAACAAAAATGGCTAAATTATAAAATTTGGTTCGCCACGTGGTTGGATGATGACGGAAGTCCGTGATAACTCCGCCCACCTGAGTCTCGTGACTCGTGGCAGTGAAGTATCGTCAATGTCTCACGCACATGGACAACACCGTACTTTGTGTAAGTTGAAGAACCTTTTGTAGCATACAGACTGTGGGTGTTTCCGTTTTGAACAACCTTTGGTGGTGGACGCTGTGTTAACGCTCTGCCAGTTGGAATAATCACGCTTGCCCGTCCGGGAGCACAAAGAACTCGCGCACATCAAAATTATTTTTTCTGTAAAAAAGTGTCAAACAGCCCTAAAAAATGAACTGATATCTCAGAATGGAGCCAGCGGAGTGAAGGAAGAAAATTTAAAAGTGTAGCGAACTAACGAAACATTCGGACATATAGCTAGTGCAACACCCGGGGATGAGAGGAACGCCGAAAGTTAAGTAACCGATTACTAAGTTCCCGATTTAATTCATGTAAATTAAAAGAGCGCTATAAAATAATGGGGAGGGAAATTTGAAAGAAAGAGAGTGTGTGGCAAGCTGGGTCGCCTTTATTAATTAATGATTATATTAGAATAAGCCTACAATGTCGAAATAAATGTTTGTGTTATTAATGGAGAGAGGAAGCAGTAATATCTCAATTTCGAGAGAAAGATGAATAATTCATGCATTTAAAAAGTATAGATAATGAAATAAAATTTTAGTTGTTTTACACAAATGCGAGTCGAGTATGTTACTAATATAACCTTGAAACCTCACTTGTATTACGCCGTTCATGTGACGAACTCTGGAGCTGAATTGTAAGGTGAGTTATCACGGGTAAGCAAAAATTAAATGTTATAAATATTTTAATAATTTGACTTAGTACAGTGTCACTTATGACTTGGTTACCTTTTGAATTAATTTGGGCTGTTTTATAATAATTGTATGTTCTTATTACTTTACAAAATCATGGCCTGTCTATTATTCTCTAATTTCTTTTCCTGTATTATTATGTTTGTAAGAATTTATCTCCTTACTTATCTCTATTGCCATTTTTTATAACTTGTCTATCATTTAATATTACTTATAAAATATAACACAAACTTTAGGTTTATGGTCTGTATACTTTTTTCAGCCATATTCCTTTTCATTAACTTACTTGAACAAATCTTTTAACAGTTACTATGCTAATCTTGTTTATATCTAGTTTATTCTTAATTATTTTGGTGACTAACATTATAACACCATTTATTTTATCTTACTAATTATCAGTGGCGAAGCTAATGTGTAAGTACTGGGTAGGCTGATAAAATATAAATATGCTTCCTTACCTTATATTTTTTTATATAATAGGTCCACACGTCGATTTTTCGTTGTTGCGAAAATATCAATTACACGTTCCTTGAAACTCTGACCCATAGAAAGTTCTTTAACTAAACTTTTTTCATTGACGATTGTACTGAGAGAACTTAATCGTTCATTTGTCATTGAATTTCTGAGGCAATTTTTTATCCTTTTTAATGTGCTCATAGTTCTTTCAGAGGAAGCTATAGTAACAGGAAATGTCAAGACCAACTTGATAAGTCGTGCCACTTCTTTATAGATGGTTTGAAGACCATTGCTAGTTATGAATTTCAGAAGGTCTACAGGGGTAAATGTTTTTCTTCATATACATTGTAATAAACGTAAATCTGTGTCCGAATTTTTCTTATCTTCGTTGAAGTTATTTAGTTGGAAATAAATTAATTATTTGTTAAATTATTTTTTATTTAGTTTTATTTTATTTTATTTAGTTTAGTTTGATAAATTAGTAAATAAGGATTATCCAGCAAAAACAGGCCTTCGCTGAGTTTACGGTTTTGAAAATGTCGCCAAAAGTAATTGTTCTTAATAATTCAAAATAGATTGTGTGGGTTCTTCACAATCGATGGGTGACTCGACTCAGTTTTATAGGTTACCTGGTCTCTTCTATTAATTGGTTGATGTTCGTTACTCTAGCCGTATTCCTCTTCTTGCTTATCGCCTGCAAATCCTTTATCTTAATTTACTTTAAAGAAATAATATACTTTATAAGATAACAAATCAATTTATTTGATTATTTTTAAACTCAGGGTAAGTACAACGGTTCGTGAATCGAACGGGATAGCAACCGTATCGACTCGCTCACCAAGCTCGACTCGAAAAAATACAATGTTAAAAATGAAATACAATATATTTTTTTATATCAGGTCGTGGATAATTTGAGCTGCTAAGAAAGATCAAAAAATGTCTACAGATAAAATACAATACATCACAATTAATTAATTAATACTCTTAATAAATAATAAAATGTAAATAGTATTAATTTAAAAGTATTACAATTCTGCGTTCTGTTTCAAATGTCACTCGAAATGACGAAACTGTTTCAACAAAATGGCCGTCGGCCAGCGTCTAAGCGTCTCCAAATCTGCATTACTTATTTTCTTTAAATTAAATAATGTTTTAATATTTTTTATGTTTACAATGTTATTAAATAAAGGTTTGTTGAATTTCACAAGTGTCTGGAGTAACAGTGTTCTTGGTGAATCTCGTGTTGTGTGTGTAAAGGTTATTTCGTTATGAGTTTATGAAGATATCTCACCACTCGGCGTATTAGTTTGAATAAATTGTCCTCTTGTTATTCTGTCTTCAAGTAATTCTGTTAGTATGGTTTGCCTGTGTAATTCTTTAATGTTTTTTCTTAATTTGGTATCGACATCTCTTTATTTTTACTTTCGGTTATTAGTTATTCATCAAATGTGATTCTCTGTTACATGAGTTCATCTATACAGCTTGAGTTTTAACAATAGACTAAACTAATTCTTCCGTTAAAAAACGGCTCTGATCCGGCTTTTGTGGTCTCTGATTGGTTGATTTTCCCCTGACCCCGGTCACGTGGTTTTAATTTTTTTACCTATGTAAATTTTAAATCTGTCACCTCAACTTACTCTTTATTTATTTATAGATTAAGTTAAATTTGAGTTATACGATGTTGTTGTTTGGCAAAATAGAATTATTTTGATACCGAATGTGGCCCATTTCGGCCCAGTATCACTTATTTTAACACATTTACAAATTTTAAGTCTTTAGGCTTTTACATATTTTTTCTTAACACTTCTTATTTCCTCCTTTGTTATTTAAATATGTCCTAATAGGGTCGTACTTATGTTAATAAGATAATAACAATAATGTTAATAAGATAATAGTAAGTATTATAACAATAATGTCTGATATTTCTACCTTATATATATAACATTACAATTTTAAATACCTATTCTTCATTTTCTTAAAGTAACAATAATATTAACAGCATGTCAGTTCAATGGCTTATCTTATGTTTTAATATTACTTTCCCTATTCATCTGATTATTACAATTATGAGTTTTTATATATAATTTTGTTAATACCTTCCCTGTTTCATTAAAGTCAGGCTTCTATTTGATTTTATCTGGTTTAGTTAAGACTATTTTGGGTATTTTACTGTTTAAGCTCAGCTCACCTCTTTTTGCCTATAGGTTTAGCATTTTGCTATTCCTTTACAATGATTTGTTACATAATATGAGGTTTTACCATGTACCTGATTTTGATATTTCTAAACAGCTCTTATAACTACTGTTCTTGAACAATTAGTAAATAAATATCACTATAATATTGACGACTCGGAACACTAAGTTTTTTATAAGTAAAAACGTAAAGTTTTACCTTACAGCCTAAACCGGCTTTCACCTATAGAAGGCTTCATCAGAGACTGTCGTTAGTAGCGCTGCTCGTCTTGTTGTTGGCGACGAGATAGTGTTTCGAAAGATTGAAGCTGTGTGTGTGTGGTGAGATGTGTTCGAATAATGCGTGCGATTTGAATTGTGTCTGTTCGTTTAGGATGTCGTTTTTATTTGTTTTTGTGTGTTTGTATATTTCTAATTGTTCTAGAGTGTCTAGTTTTCGGCCTTTTGTGTGTACGTGTAGTATGTTCATGTTATTGTCGATGTTTTTATATGTGTGGTTTGCTTCAATGAGGTGGTTTGCGACGGTAGATTCTGTAGTGGTGTGGAGTGCTTTTGTGTGTTCAATGTATCTCTGTTTGAAGCTACGTCCTGTCTGGCCTATGTAGAATTCACTGCAATTTGAACAATTTAGTTTATATACACCGGGTAGATCGAATTTGTTTTGTGCTTTGGGCATGCGTTTTGATAGTGTGTGTTCTGTTTTGTTAGTAGTTTTGTAAGCGATTCTGTATCCTGCTTTTTTGAATTTGTGGGCAATTTTTTCTGTTTGTTTGTTCATGTATGTTAGTGTTATGAATTTGTTGTTTTCTGTCTTTGTCTGTTGTTTGTTTTGTGTTTTGTGTAGGAGTTTACTGACTATTGTTCTGTCATAACCGTTAGATTCTGCTAGATATTTTATCGTGTTTAGTTCGTCTTTGTAGTCTATTTCATCTAAGGGGATGTTGTTAAGTCTATGTATCATGGTTCTAAAAGCAGCTAGTTTGTGTTGTATTGAGTGATTGGAGGTGTTGTGTATTAGTGTGTCAGTTGTAGTTGGTTTTCTGTATATACTGAATTTGTGCCTGTGTTCTAGTTTTGTGATGGAAAGGTCTAAGAAGTTTATGGTATTGTTGTGTTCGTATTCGGCAGTGAAGGTTATGTTTTTATGTATTTTGTTTATGTGCGTTAGTAACTGTTCACATTGTCTTGTGTTTCCCCTGTATAGTATTAGAATGTCATCAACGTATCTGTGCCAATATAGTATTTTATGTGAGTGTCTGTCATTGTTTGTGAGTATTTTTGTTTTTTCTAAGTGTTGGAGGAAGACTTCTGCTAGAATGCTGGATATGGGGGAGCCCATGGGTAGGCCATCGTTCTGTGTGTAGTATTTATTGTTATAAGTACAGTAGTTTTGTTTTGTGATAATGTTCAGAGTTTCTGTTATTTCATTGATAAGTTCGTCTGGTGTGTTGTTCTGTTTGAGTTTGTTTTGTAGGATGGTGATTGTTTCAGAGATGGGGATGTTTGTGTACAGGTTTTTAATGTCAAAGGAGGCTAATGTGGCGTTATGGGGGATGTGTATGTCTTTTATTTTTGTTACTAGGTCAGTGTTGTTTTTTACTGCAATGTTGTTGTCTATTTGTGTGTGTTGTCTAATAATTTTGTCTAGATATTTTGCCAGTTTGTGTGCAGGGGCATTACGGTAGTTGATAATGGGGCGGATCGGGATGTCTTCTTTATGGATTTTGGGAAGCGCTTGGAGTGTAGGTGCTGATGGTCGGATTTGTTTCATGTAGGGCTTTTGTTTATGTGTCATAATGTGTTTGGCTTTGTTGACTATTTGTTTTACTGAGTTTTGGTATCTGTCGGTGGGGTTGTGTTTTAGTTCTGTGATGTTGTTCTGTTCTATGAAGTCTTGTACTTTTTTGTGTAGGTTGTCTGTGGGGATAATTACAGTCGTGTTGCCTTTGTCAGCTTTTACAAATGTGATGTTGTATATAAACTAAATTGTTCAAATTGCAGTAAATTCTACATAGGCCAGACAGGACGTAGCTTCAAACAGAGATACATTGAACACACAAAAGCACTCCACACCACTACAGAATCTACCGTCGCAAACCACCTCATTGAAGCAAACCACACATATAAAAACATCGACAATAACATGAACATACTACACGTACACACAAAAGGCCGAAAACTAGACACTCTAGAACAATTAAAAATATACAAACACACAAAAACAATTAAAAACGACATCCTAAACGAACAAACACAATTCAAATCGCACGCATTATTCGAACACATCTCACCACACACACACAGCTTCAATCTTTCGAAACACTATCTCGTCGCCAACAACAAGACGAGCAGCGCTACTAACGACAGCCTCTGATGAAGCCTTCTATAGGTGAAAGCCGGTTTAGGCTGTAAGGTAAAACTTTACGTTTTTACTTATAAAAAACTTAGTGTTCCGAGTCGTCAATATTATAGTGATATTTAGTTAAGTAACGGACACGTCATGGACAACGAAATCCAAGAATTAGTAAATCTTTTAACAAACAAATCTAACATAAAAAACTTATGGGTATTGTAATAAAATAATAAAAGCTGTGTGTTCTTAAATTGGTGTGTTTAATTGGTGTGGCTCTCGACGTCTTACTGGCCTGAAACACTTCCTTAAGTTTCCCAGCTGGTCGAGTCCCAATGGTAGCAAGACCGGTCGAGTAGCGTAATGTTGATGAAGAAATATATGTTCAGCTCCACCAAAAGTTTCAAAACAAAAATTGTTGTTTTGAAGAAAATTAAAAAAAAATGTTTAAAAAAAATTATAATTTAAAAAAAAATTATAATTTTATTAATTAATTAATTATAATCAATTAATTAATATAGTGCCGTGAAGTTTTAAAAAGTGTAACACTCTTCTGAAAAATTTTATTGAAGTTTTGGTATATTTTAAATAAACTATCACCACTCATAAGATTGTCTTCGAACCAATCGATACTTGTTTACCTTTTTATTTTTTAGGTTATCTTCACTTATAGGTGGTAAAGTCCTGGTAGATTATTAATTAGAATTATATTAGTGATAACTAGTAATATTTATGAAATAAAGAACTATTTAGTGTTGAAAAGTATTAATGTTTTATTAGTTAATGGCAATATTGACTCTTATCGATTATAATATCGATTCTCAGGATATCGAAAAAGTTACAAAATATATTATATAAAATTCATACAGGGTTCTTTAAACAGCCAATTATTATCAAAGTCAGAGAAATCGGGCTAATATTTAAAAAGTATAACGTTACAACAAATTAATAATTATTACTAAATACAGACATTGAATAGAAAATAATATAATTGTTTTCACCAACAGCTGATGTGAACACTGAAGGCATTGAAATTGTCAAAGAAAGATGGCTGCCGTCAAGCTGATCCAAACGTTGCTCGATTCTGCTACGTTCCGAATAATGTATTTTCTGGCAGTATTCCTGTTCTGGTGTCTGCAAATCTCTTGTTAAATGTTGTGTAGTGCCTGGTGTAATGTTTCTGGGTTGTATTTTGTGTCTCTGTGTAATTATAAGTTCAAACACTTTTACCGATTCCGACACTAATATGGTTATTGTATTATACAGTTTTCTGGTGTTTTGTGGTGTTTTTCGGAATAGATATGTATTGTTCAGTGTTGTTTATTGTTTCTTGATTGTTTCTGTCATAATGTGAGTGTTCTAGAAGTATTTTATAAGTCACTCGCGATTTCACAAAAACGTACTATTCACTCGATTGACATTACCGTTGTAAGTTAGGTTAGATTCGATACAAAACGTTTGTCATGTTAACCGTTCAAATACCAATAATCAACTATCTTATTTCCTTCAGTTTCAATTAAACTCTTAGCCAATATAATATTATTCTTAACATTGTTCAAATATATTTTCATATCCTGTGCATATATAATAATTCACTATATGATTGCCTAAACTTTGGTTATTTATCAATTTTATTCACTAGATGTTATTTAAATTAATCTTTCAGTTCATTCGCTTATTTTTAGATTAAATAATGCCGTTTTATAGTGTTTCTGTCCAAAATTAGTAATTTTACTTTCATTTCGGTATTCTCTGAAAAGTCAAAACATCAAAATTTACTTCCTGTTATTATTTAAATTCAGCCATTTTATTAGTTATATTTAATATTAATAATCTTATTGTATTAAAAAGGTTTATATTCCCTTATTTTCTTGTAATTAACTGAATTAGTTGTATTCTGAAACATTATTCTGGAATATATGACTCCCATGTCTAAATTTCTGAGTTTAGTCATTTTCATTTTTATTTATAATTCTGAATATAATTTATTAAAATCTTTCTAAATGGTATGTGCAATTATATGCAAGAATGTTTTTTTAAATAAATGGTTGTCTTCAACCTTCAGACATTTTACAACAAAATCCTTATTTCTAACATGGAAATACGGTTCACAAAAAAGGTTTTTTTTTTTACTAACTCAAGTCTTAATTACTTCCTACTATTTACAAGTAGTAATTATTTTTATAGTTCTGATGTTAGTTGTATCAGACCCAAACAAATGGCCTTATATCTAACACATTTTTAAACATTCTTATACTATATACATAAAAACCTTATATCTATATTCTTGTTGCTAACTATTATTATAAGTGGGATTCTACAGTTTTTATACCGTCTTTTACACATTAATGGGGAATTGTACCCTGTCATAAATAAATAAATAGCATAAATTGTTCAAAAAGTATTATGAAATCTGTTTTTCTTTTTGCATATAAAACAAAAATGTTATTTTAAACAGATTTATGTCTTATAAGTAACATATTCTCACAGTACACATGTCAAGTCATTGGAAATTGCATATTTCATTGCATTCAATGTTTGTGATTGCCAAGAATGAAACACAAGGTTCATTTTCTATAATACCCAAAACTATCACTGGTTCACTTTGCACTTTTATATTATGTTATTGCTAAATGGTCGTATAGTCTTATTAACATAATAAGTTGGTTAGTGTTTTACAATGGAGATTTGTTCCATGGGTACTATATTATTGTTTCATCTTAGTTCACAGGCAACTTTTACTTTATACACTTCTCTCTCTTAAATTTATATACATGTGGTTTTCATTTCGTTATACTTTTATTGGTTAATGATTTATTTTGGGGGTATGGGGATTTGGGTGTCTTTTATAAGAGCATGACATCTTCTTCAGGATGCTGCCTTATTCTTCTTTCATCAGTCTTCTTTTCTCCTGCCTTCTGGGACTGGTATCTTCTCCATCTTCTTCTTGATGCCATCAGGTTTCTTGGGATCTTCTCCATCTTCTTCTTTATTTTAGAAATACACCACCTGTATTCGTTGATCTTGGCTTATTTTAGGGTTTCTATTCTATTTATTCTTCCTCGTTGTTGGTTTGGTCATATTCTGTACTGCTTGGTTATTCACTTTCTTACCTTCCTGGGTTATACCTTGAAAACCTTTGGTTATGAGACTGGTTTTGGATGACTCATCACTAGTAACTCATTTTATTTGAACTTGTATTTTCTTTATAATAATGATTTCTTTCCACAATTGCTATGAATTAATCTTTTTATATTAAACTTAATGCTTTCTTCCAAATTTAAATATTATAACTTTATTATTCTAATGATCAATTGCCATTCAATATTATGCATACATCTGTCACGCTACAGATTGCTCTCCTCCAGAAGTAATTATTTCAGACATGTTTATTGATGAAATAATTTCTTATGATAATTTCATCATTTCTTATAATTCATTTTCTTCTCCATTTTTATATCGACTTCTTTATATTAGAGTTTAATTAATTTTATATATATGGTTATTTGTTTTACTTCCGATCCTTTTCGGATAGTTAGTGTCTTCTGAGATATATTATAATTGTAATACATTTTCTTTCTTTTTCAACTTCGTGTTGCATCCTTGGGATATTAATTCCCTAACATTCCCTATCACGTGGGCTGGGGCAGATCAGAGGGGCACTGTATGCTACTTCTCTGCTGGCCATACACCACTTCTATAAATTGAGTACAGATGCATATCCATCCCTGCTCAAAAAAACATAATGCTGCTGGAATTATCTTCAGTCAGTCATCGAATAAATAAATAAAAAGTAGTCTCATTTTCGACTAATAAAAATATCTTTGGATTCTCCACTTCGTAGTCTCTCAGATTATCTCACATTTTCTATTTAATAAATCTTCATAATTATTATTATACTCATTATATATATATTTTTTCAAAACTCTTAACTTGTCTGATATATTTATTTTAATTATGGTTGAAAACCTTTCTTTTAATAATTCTGGTTACTGTTTACAGTGTAACTCTCTTTCTTCTCCATCTGAATTCTCTTTATACTTTCTTCTGGTTACTCATAGTATTAGCATGGTCTTTATATATAGTCTTTCTTATTCATTATTTGAATGGTCTTAATATATTATATTTAATTTTTTAACATTGTATCTTTACATTAGATATTCAGGTTGTTATATTGATCATTTTATTTAAACATTTTGGTTCTTTCCTTTCTCTTAGAAAGTTATTAATCCGCCTTCGCATTCATTAACATTAATTCATTTATATTATATTTCATGTGGTATTTCTTCTCTTTGCATTTCATATAGGTCTTATTATTATCATTTGTTCAAAATCATCTTCTCCATCCGTTTGGTATGAGTTGTTCTTCTTTGCTCTTAATTAACTGTTTTCATTATCGTTTCATAGGTAATTAGTCTCTTTGCTTCCAAATTTTTTTCTTTTCTTGCATATTACACTCTTTTTTGTTATTCTTCTCTACTCCTTCAAATGCTATTGTGAATATCTAGCATTTAATCTGGATTAACGTTAATTCTCTTTTCTGAATTAATCTCTCTATTTTCTTCTCAATTCAATTATAATTGACACATAATTATTTTTTGGAACTTGGTTAGTTTTAATGTAAAATTCAAACTATTCTTTTTATTTAATTGAAAAATATTTCTCATAAATCCTTGTAATATGTTGATCTTATCTTGTTTCAAAGTTCTGACGTTCTATCAACATTCAAATTCTGTTTAATTCATTTATTCCCAGAATTGTTTCATTCAGAATTGTTTATAGTAATGTGATCTTACTATTATTTCTGAATGTTTCGGTATTTCTCCAAATTCAAATTCTTCTTAATTATTTACCATAAAGTTTTCTCATAAACTTAGTTATAGTAAGTTGGTCTTACTTCATTTTTAAATTTTTCGTATTTTATTTTTCAAAATTCCTTCCTTCTTAATTCTTCTAAAATGTTTTTCTCATAATTCAGTGGTAGTAAGCTGTGCTTGCTTAATTTTAAATTTTTTTTTTAAATTAAGTTCAAAATTCTCTCTCTTTCTCCTTCTTCCATAAAGTTTTGTTCTAAATTATTAGGTTGTAGTAAGATGTACTTACTCCATTTTTTCTCTCTCTTTCTTTGTCTTCCATAAAGTTTGTTCAAAATTATTAGGTTGTAAGTTGTTCTTACATATTTTAGATTTTTTAAATTTATTAAATTAAAAATTCTTTTTCTTTCTCTTTCTTCCAAAAAGTTTGTTCAAATTATTAGGTTGTAAGTTGTTCTTACATATTTTAGAATTTTTTAAATATATATAAAAAATTCTCTCTCTTTCTCTTTCCTTCTATAAAATTTGTTCCAAAATTATCAGGTTGTAAGTTGTTCTTACATATTTTTAGAATTTTTTTAGATTAAATAATGAAGTTCAAAATTCAAAACTCCCAACTCATTCTTCGTAATATTTCTTCATAGAAGCTTGGTTGTACACTCCTTTGATTTTTCCTGAGACGATTTCCTTCAACTCATATGTATTGTTATGCTTATCATTTACCACAACATAGGGTCCAGTGTAAAGTAATAATAGTTTTTTGGTTATGCCTTCTAAGGTGCTAGGCAGCTCTCTATTTTTTAGGAGGACTTTTTCACCCTCTTTATATGTTACAATACGCCCTATTGCCTTCTGGTATTTAGTTTGCCGTTTTTCCTGATCTTCTGGTACCTTGTAAAACTTCAACTGGTTGAATTTCCTATTATTGTTCGTTGGAAATTCAATGATTTGTTCAATGTCTCGGGGAGTCGGCTTCTCATACATGGCTGAGTATGGTGAATTCCTATAGCTGGATGGTGGGCGTAATCTAGGAATGTTTCTGTCGCTGCTAGGTACTCTTGCCACTTTTTCTGTTGGTTGTGACAGTACGTGCGCAATATTCTACCCACTTCTCTCAGTACTCTTTCAGCCGGATTGCTACTTGGGTGGTAGACGGACGTCTTATAAGTTTTGATCCCAAGTGCTAATAAAGTGTCTCGCCATCTCCTCCCCTTAAATTGTGTACCATGGTCGGTAATAATGGAAAATGGTCTACCGACCTCTGGGATATACGAATCGATAATCACCGCCAAAACCTTTGATGTTGTTGCCCGATTAACCGGATATAGCTTTATATACTTGGTGTAGTGATCCATTATAATTACCAAGTATTTATATCTGTGTCGACCACCACTACGGGGAAATGGCCCGCAGATATCCAAAAACACTTTTTCCAGTTTTGCGTTGGAAGTTATCAGTATCATGATACCCTCTGTCTTTTCATTGTTTATTTTGGCACATTGGCAGATCTTACAGGACTTGATGTACGTTCTCACCTTGCGGTTGATATTCTTGATCTTACAGTTTTCTTCTAAAGCCTGTATCACTTTTAACGCTCCCATATGACCATACCTGACATGGTAATCGATGATGACCTCCTTTTCGATTTGGTGTGGGATTATCACCTTCCACGTCTCATCGTCCAAGGCCGTTTTTATGAATAAAATTCCCTTGTTAAGGTGGTAATATTTAGAAATGGTTTCATCATTGGCTTCCAAACGACTAACAATGTTTTTCAGCTTAGGATCAGACTGCTGATGGATTCGAATATTTATTAGCAAAGCTTGTAAATCGGCTCTGGTCGTGAATATGTTATAAATTTTGACCAAGCTCTCCTTCTCTCCTTCGAAAGTCTGATCTTCCAGATTTATACGTGACAACACATCCGCTACCACGTTCTTCTTTCCTGGAATGTATTCCCATTTCAGGTCATATTCTTGTAGGGCAAGTACCCACCTAGCCAATCGGCCGTGACTCAACTTGCACCTACGAAGGAACGAGATGGATTTATGATCAGTTCGTACCGTGACTTGATATCCGAGAATGTACGTCCGGAACTTGCTGCATGCGAACACCATGCTCAACAATTCCTTTTCTGTCACACTGTAGTTCTTTTCGCACTGGTTCAGTGTGCGACTAGCGAAGCTTATTACCAGATGTTGTCCCTCATCATCTTCCTGGTATAAAGTCGTTCCTAAGCTTAAGGTCGCTAGCGTTACAGTTTAGAAAGAACGGTTTCTTAAAATCTGGGTGACGAAGTATAACACTCTCCAGAAACTTCTCTTTTATCAAGCGGAAAGTAATATCTTGATCTTCACCCCAAGTCCATTTGTTCTTAGCAGATAATTGTGGTTGAAACTTGGCGGTCAACTCGGAATATCGGCTCTGAAACTTCCTGTAATAGTTACAGAGTCCGAGGAAAGATTGCAATTGTTTCCTGTTTCTTGGTTGCGGGAACCTCTGAATTGCCTCCACTTTCTCTGCTGATGGGGTAATACCTCTGTCGTCTAGGTTGAAACCCAAGAATTGTACCTCGCGCGCTATGAACTTGGATTTCTCCAACTTCAGTGTTATGTTGTTCTGCGCTAGTTTGTTTAGTACAAATTCCACTCTGCAACAGTGCTCCTCCCAGGTTCCGGATGTGATGAGTAAATCGTCAACATAGACGGTGGTAAATTGGAGCGCTTCTTGTCCAAGAATCTGGTCCATGCATGCCACAAATATGGCGACAGAATTGACAAGTCCGAAGGGCAGTCTCTTGAACTGGTAATTGCGCCCTTCGAAAATGAACACTACATACTGGCGGCTTTGTGGATGCAGCTCTACCTGCCAATAACCACAGACCGTATCCCAGGTGCTAATAAATTTAGTACCATGAAAACGTTTTAAGATCTCTTCTATTTCACCGGGAGAGGTTCTGTCATTCACAATTGTCTTGTTCAACTCACGCGCATCTAAACAGAGCCGGACTTGTCCGTCTTTCTTCGGAACAGCAATAATTGGACTAGTGTAAGGTGATTGACTAATCTCAATTATGTCATTATCTATCATCTTGTTTATCTCTGTTCTCACGGCTTCTTTGAGCGACTGCGCTATTGGATATGACCTCCGGTTAAACTCTACGTTTTCTTTAAAACGAAGTTGGCACTGGTAGTTTTTTACCTTCCCTGGTTCATCAGAAAACACCGCCTTGTATTTCTCATATATAGCGATTAGACGATCAGCCAGATGTGTTGGTATTTTCTTGTTATCGCTTCCGCACTGGAAATTCCGTATTTCTTGGATCTTAACTGACCATAAATCCTCTCCACCATGGTTGTATATTATGGGTTTAGAAAGATGGCTGTTTCTTATAATATTAATTTTCCGAAGTTGTTGATGTATCGGGCTGGGAAGTATAGTTGTGCCTCCTACCAGATCTGCGGTCCATGTTACTCCGTCTGGGAAAAGTGATACTTTATTTAAATTAAGATCGATTACTGCCGAATATCTACGAAGAATATCGCAACCGACTAAGATGTCAAATGGTAATCTGGTGGCGATTAAAAATTCCATGTCTAAAGCTATATCACGGCTAACGACACTTAAGGAAACTTGCTTCCTAATGGTTTTATTCTGGCGGCCAGTTGCACCTATCAACACAATGTTGTTGACTGGTAACATTGGCAAAGTTTTTTCACATGTACTCTGTATTCTCTCCAATTCATTGGAGTTTATTATTGAAATATTAGCTCCTGTGTCTATCATTATTTTAGCGGGAACTCCTTCCACCTCCGCTGTTATATAAATTATCTCATTATTACTGTTGCTGAGACTCTTCTCGTTTTCTTCCAAAAGTTCAGTTCGTATGTCTTTCAGATAGTGGTTACTTATAATAGTGATGTTTTTATGCTGGTTTGCTGGTCGCAATTCATCCTTTTCTAACCCAGGAAGTATAAGCAGTAACGGGTCATTGTTGTTGATTACTGCCTCCTCTCGTTTAAAGTATTTTGGTCATTGTTTATATTATTATTGACCGAGGCATCGTTCGGGAAACTCTGGTTTGTTTCCTGACGTTCTGTACCCTGGTTGAGGTTTAACGCCCTGTTCTGTTGTCTGCCAAGATCCTCCAGGCTTGTACTTCGTCTTCCCTGTTCGTGTCTTGGGCCGTCTCGTTCCGCACTCCTCCATCTTCGGTCGGCGCCGTGGAAGCTGCTCCTCCTCGGTTGATAATATCTCCTGGGTCCGCGATCTTCTGCTCTTATAAAATTTACCCTAGGGCGCAACACTCGGTTATTATTATTGCTATTATTGTTATTACTAAAATTATTATGATAATAATTTCGGTTAGGTGGGTAAGGTCTGTCACCATTATTGTTGGGATATGGATTTCTCTGACTGTATGGGACATTATTATTTTGTTGATAAAAATTGTTTCTATTGTTTGGGTAGGGGTTGTTATTCCTAACGCCGTTAAAATTACCGTTAAACTGGTTATTACGCGGCGGATTGTTAGGGCCGTCGTAATTACTGGGCTGCTTCCGGTTACTTGTATGGTTATTGCCGTTATTGGGGTAGATAGTCGGTCTCGCTTCTGGTCTCTCATTTCTCTTCCTGCTCTGCCGATAATACTCTTCGTTCTCGTATCCCTCCAATAACTCGGTCATTCCCTGGATCGTCTTGATCTGGCCACCTCTCCGGGCCCTGATAATGTCCTCATCATAATGATACGATATCTTGTTCACTAAACATTCTTCTGGGATTGCCGGCTCGAGGTGTTTTGCCATGCACACCTTCCCCAAGAAATATGCCGTCATACTGCTACCTAATTGTGCCCTGTATCTTCCATTACAAATATTGTCACGGATCAAGTTCTGGGTGGTCTCAGACCAGTATTTTGTCTTAAACATTTTCCGGAACTGTTGGTAGTCGGGAATTTCACTCCGGTTGGCCATCCACCAATTATCAGTTATGTCGCGGAAAGACTCGTCTAATATCTCCCTGCTATGGCTACATTGGGTAATTTTATGCTTGGTCAAATATTCTTCTACCCTAGCCAGGAACTCCATCGGTTTGCGTTTGTATTGCCGGAAGTTGAGCCACTCTCGGCTTTCGTTGACAGGCAATCCGGTGAAATGAGTCGGTCTGTTTCTTATTGCTTCCATCTCCTCTCGGCTTTGTCGCACCTGACCGGTGATACTGGCCATGGTCTCTTGTATATCATTACATCGTTCTGTGACTTGGTTGCGTACTTTTCCGAACTCTTCTTGATTTTCCTTCCTCTGTTCTTCTACCTTCCTACGACTATGTTCTTCGATATTCGTGAACTTGATGTTCACCACTTCTTTAAACTCATGCACCTCCTTTTCGGTCTGGTTGCACTTTCCATCAATCTCTCGAATCTGTCTATTGACCATTATATTTTCTTCTTCCATCTTCTTATTCATCGCTTTTTTGTTAACATTGATTTCTTTATTCAGTTCTTCTCGCAACAATTCCATCCTTTCGTCCAGTTTGTCCAGATTCTCCTGATTGACCTCTCTTAATTCTTCTCTCAAAATTTGATTGTCCTCTCTCAATTCTTCCAATTTCTCTCCCATCTTCTCTTCCAACTTCCTGTTATCTTCTTTCAACTCTTCCTTCAATTGTCGGTTGTTCTTCTCTATCTTCTTCCTGGTTTCATCGATTTTCTGATTGGTGTTCTCGATTTTATTAATCAATTCTTCTTTAGTTGACTTGAATTCTTCCTTGAACGCTTGGTTGTCTTCCTTCAAATCTTCTATGTTCTTGTTCATTCCAGTCAACTCTTCTTTTGTGGATTGATTATCCTTCTTCAATTCTTCTAACTTTCCTCCCATCCTCTCTTCCATCTTCTTGCTATTTTCTTCCATCTTCTTGCCGTTTTCTTCCATCTTCTTGCTATTTTCTTCCATCTTCTTGCTGTTTTCTTCCATCTTCTTGCTGTTTTCTTCCATCTTCTTGTTCATTTCATTCAATTCTTCCTTTGTTTTTTCTATTTTATTTCCCAAATCTTCTTTTAAAGACTGGTTGTCACTTCCCATCTTCTTACTCAAGTCTTCCTTCGTAGATTTGATATCTTCTTTCAAAGACTGTGTGTCCTTCTTCCTGTTCTGATCCATTGTTTCCATCATTGCTCGGATCATCTCTCATATTCTCCCCTCCTCCGTTCGTGTCGACTTTTCCAATTGTTCCTTCCGGACATTGATTTCCCCTGTTTGTGTGGGTGTTTCGGGTTGTTCGTCTGGTTGTTCAGTTTGTTTGGACAACACCGGCGGTAGTGAACTCTCCGCATCTACTGGCGTTGCCTCCTTATTGTCCATTTCCAACTCTATTTCTTTTTCGGCCTCCGCCGCCCGTTTCTTAGATGTTGCACGTCGTTGCATTTTCCCTTGAAATTCTCTGGCTTTGTAGCTGTTGCCTAGCTCCAACTAGTGATTGGGCAGAATTTATTGGCCTTCCAATCGCTAATTAAAGCCCCTAAAGTTGTGCGCCAATTTGTAATAATTTTATAAAAAGGTGTTGATTGTTGTGTAATTGGTGTTGATGAGACTCTGATGTAATCAATGTAATCAAGCCCCACTGTTTGGGTTAGCCAATTTGTAATAAAATAAAAAGATTAGATATTGAGTCTGTATGTTCTTAATTGGTGTGTTTAATTGGTGTGGCTCTCGACGTCTTACTGGCCTGAAACACTTCCTTAAGTTTCCCAGCTGGTCGAGTCCCAATGGTAGCAAGACCGGTCGAGTAGCGTAATGTTGATGAAGAAATATATGTTCAGCTCCACCAAAAGTTTCAAAACAAAAATTGTTGTTTTGAAGAAAATTTAAAAAAAATTATAATTTTATTAATTAATTAATTATAATCAATTAATTAATATAGTGCCGTGAAGTTTTAAAAAGTGTAACACTCTTCTGAAAAATTTTATTGAAGTTTTGGTATATTTTAAATAAACTATCACCACTCATAAGATTGTCTTCGAACCAATCGATACTTGTTTACCTTTTTATTTTTTAGGTTATCTTCACTTATAGGTGGTAAAGTCCTGGTAGATTATTAATTAGAATTATATTAGTGATAACTAGTAATATTTATGAAATAAAGAACTATTTAGTGTTGAAAAGTATTAATGTTTTATTAGTTAATGGCAATATTGACTCTTATCGATTATAATATCAATTCTCAGGATATCGAAAAAGTTACAAAATATATTGTATAAAATTCATACAGGGTTCTTTAAACAGCCAATTATTATCAAAGTCAGAGAAATCGGGCTAATATTTAAAAAGTATAACGTTACAACAAATTAATAATTATTACTAAATACAGACATTGAATAGAAAATAATATAATTGTTTTCACCAACAGCTGATGTGAACACTGAAGGCATTGAAATTGTCAAAGAAAGATGGCTGCCGTCAAGCTGATCCAAACGTTGCTCGATTCTGCTACGTTCCGAATAATGTATTTTCTGGCAGTATTCCTGTTCTGGTGTCTGCAAATCTCTTGTTAAATGTTGTGTAGTGCCTGGTGTAATGTTTCTGGGTTGTATTTTGTGTCTCTGTGTAATTATAAGTTCAAACACTTTTACCGATTCCGACACTAATATGTAAATTATAGTAAAAAATAAAACCATAAAATAGTTTTTGTGATTTCCACTCGTCAAATCAATCAAGCATTAATTATTTGACACTAATATGGTTATTGTATTATACAGGTTTCTGGTGTTTTGTGGTGTTTTTCGGAATAGATATGTATTGTTCAGTGTTATTTATTGTTTCTTGATTGTTTCTGTCATAATGTGAGTGTTCTAGAAGTATTTTATAAGTCACTCACGATTTCACAAAAACGTACTATTCACTCGATTGACATTACCGTTGTAAGTTAGGTTAGATTCGATACAAAACGTTTGTCATGTTAACCGTTCAAATACCAATAATCAACTATCTTATTTCCTTCAGTTTCAATTAAACTCTTAGCCAATATAATATTATTCTTAACATTGTTCAAATATATTTTCATATCCTGTGCATATATAATAATTCACTATATGATTGCCTAAACTTTGGTTATTTATCAATTTTATTCACTAGATGTTATTTAAATTAATCTTTCAGTTCATTCGCTTATTTTTAGATTAAATAATGCCGTTTTATAGTGTTTTCTGTCCAAAATTAGTAATTTTACTTTCATTTCGGTATTCTCTGAAAAGTCAAAACATCAAAATTTACTTCCTGTTATTATTTAAATTCAGCCATTTTATTAGTTATATTTAATATTAATAATCTTATTGTATTAAAAAGGTTTATATTCCCTTATTTTCTTGTAATTAACTGAATTAGTTGTATTCTGAAACATTATTCTGGAATATATGACTCCCATGTCTAAATTTCTGAGTTTAGTCATTTTCATTTTTATTTATAATTCTGAATATAATTTATTAAAATCTTTCTAAATGGTATGTGCAATTATATGCAAGAATGTTTTTTTAAATAAATGGTTGTCTTCAACCTTCAGACATTTTACAACAAAATCCTTATTTCTAACATGGAAATACGGTTCACAAAAAAGGTTTTTTTTTTTACTAACTCAAGTCTTAATTACTTCCTACTATTTACAAGTAGTAATTATTTTTATAGTTCTGATGTTAGTTGTATCAGACCCAAACAAATGGCCTTATATCTAACACATTTTTAAACATTCTTATACTATATACATAAAAACCTTATATCTATATTCTTGTTGCTAACTATTATTATAAGTGGGATTCTACAGTTTTTATACCGTCTTTTACACATTAATGGGGAATTGTACCCTGTCATAAATAAATAAATAGCATAAATTGTTCAAAAAGTATTATGAAATCTGTTTTTCTTTTTGCATATAAAACAAAAATGTTATTTTAAACAGATTTATGTCTTATAAGTAACATATTCTCACAGTACACATGTCAAGTCATTGGAAATTGCATATTTCATTGCATTCAATGTTTGTGATTGCCAAGAATGAAACACAAGGTTCATTTTCTATAATACCCAAAACTATCACTGGTTCACTTTGCACTTTTATATTATGTTATTGCTAAATGGTCGTATAGTCTTATTAACATAATAAGTTGGTTAGTGTTTTACAATGGAGATTTGTTCCATGGGTACTATATTATTGTTTCATCTTAGTTCACAGGCAACTTTTACTTTATACACTTCTCTCTCTTAAATTTATATACATGTGGTTTTCATTTCGTTATACTTTTATTGGTTAATGATTTATTTTGGGGGTATGGGGATTTGGGTGTCTTTTATAAGAGCATGACATCTTCTTCAGGATGCTGCCTTCTTCTTCTTTCATCAGTCTTCTTTTCTCCTGCCTTCTGGGACTGGTATCTTCTCCATCTTCTTCTTGATGCCATCAGGTTTCTTGGGATCTTCTCCATCTTCTTCTTTATTTTAGAAATACACCACCTGTATTCGTTGATCTTGGCTTATTTTAGGGTTTCTATTCTATTTATTCTTCCTCGTTGTTGGTTTGGTCATATTCTGTACTGCTTGGTTATTCACTTTCTTACCTTCCTGGGTTATACCTTGAAAACCTTTGGTTATGAGACTGGTTTTGGATGACTCATCACTAGTAACTCATTTTATTTGAACTTGTATTTTCTTTATAATAATGATTTCTTTCCACAATTGCTATGAATTAATCTTTTTATATTAAACTTAATGCTTTCTTCCAAATTTAAATATTATAACTTTATTATTCTAATGATCAATTGCCATTCAATATTATGCATACATCTGTCACGCTACAGATTGCTCTCCTCCAGAAGTAATTATTTCAGACATGTTTATTGATGAAATAATTTCTTATGATAATTTCATCATTTCTTATAATTCATTTTCTTCTCCATTTTTATATCGACTTCTTTATATTAGAGTTTAATTAATTTTATATATATGGTTATTTGTTTTACTTCCGATCCTTTTCGGATAGTTAGTGTCTTCTGAGATATATTATAATTGTAATACATTTTCTTTCTTTTTCAACTTCGTGTTGCATCCTTGGGATATTAATTCCCTAACATTCCCTATCACGTGGGCTGGGGCAGATCAGAGGGGCACTGTATGCTACTTCTCTGCTGGCCATACACCACTTCTATAAATTGAGTACAGATGCATATCCATCCCTGCTCAAAAAAACATAATGCTGCTGGAATTATCTTCAGTCAGTCATCGAATAAATAAATAAAAAGTAGTCTCATTTTCGACTAATAAAAATATCTTTGGATTCTCCACTTCGTAGTCTCTCAGATTATCTCACATTTTCTATTTAATAAATCTTCATAATTATTATTATACTCATTATATATATATTTTTTCAAAACTCTTAACTTGTCTGATATATTTATTTTAATTATGGTTGAAAACCTTTCTTTTAATAATTCTGGTTACTGTTTACAGTGTAACTCTCTTTCTTCTCCATCTGAATTCTCTTTATACTTTCTTCTGGTTACTCATAGTATTAGCATGGTCTTTATATATAGTCTTTCTTATTCATTATTTGAATGGTCTTAATATATTATATTTAATTTTTTAACATTGTATCTTTACATTAGATATTCAGGTTGTTATATTGATCATTTTATTTAAACATTTTGGTTCTTTCCTTTCTCTTAGAAAGTTATTAATCCGCCTTCGCATTCATTAACATTAATTCATTTATATTATATTTCATGTGGTATTTCTTCTCTTTGCATTTCATATAGGTCTTATTATTATCATTTGTTCAAAATCATCTTCTCCATCTGTTTGGTATGAGTTGTTCTTCTTTGCTCTTAATTAACTGTTTTCATTATCGTTTCATAGGTAATTAGTCTCTTTGCTTCCAAATTTTTTTCTTTTCTTGCATATTACACTCTTTTTTGTTATTCTTCTCTACTCCTTCAAATGCTATTGTGAATATCTAGCATTTAATCTGGATTAACGTTAATTCTCTTTTCTGAATTAATCTCTCTATTTTCTTCTCAATTCAATTATAATTGACACATAATTATTTTTTGGAACTTGGTTAGTTTTAATGTAAAATTCAAACTATTCTTTTTATTTAATTGAAAAATATTTCTCATAAATCCTTGTAATATGTTGATCTTATCTTGTTTCAAAGTTCTGACGTTCTATCAACATTCAAATTCTGTTTAATTCATTTATTCCCAGAATTGTTTCATTCAGAATTGTTTATAGTAATGTGATCTTACTATTATTTCTGAATGTTTCGGTATTTCTCCAAATTCAAATTCTTCTTAATTATTTACCATAAAGTTTTCTCATAAACTTAGTTATAGTAAGTTGGTCTTACTTCATTTTTAAATTTTTCGTATTTTATTTTTCAAAATTCCTTCCTTCTTAATTCTTCTAAAATGTTTTTCTCATAATTCAGTGGTAGTAAGCTGTGCTTGCTTAATTTTAAATTTTTTTTTAAAATTAAGTTCAAAATTCTCTCTCTTTCTCCTTCTTCCATAAAGTTTTGTTCTAAATTATTAGGTTGTAGTAAGATGTACTTACTCCATTTTTTCTCTCTCTTTCTTTGTCTTCCATAAAGTTTGTTCAAAATTATTAGGTTGTAAGTTGTTCTTACATATTTTAGATTTTTTAAATTTATTAAATTAAAAATTCTTTTTCTTTCTCTTTCTTCCAAAAAGTTTGTTCAAATTATTAGGTTGTAAGTTGTTCTTACATATTTTAGAATTTTTTAAATATATATAAAAAATTCTCTCTCTTTCTCTTTCCTTCTATAAAATTTGTTCCAAAATTATCAGGTTGTAAGTTGTTCTTACATATTTTTAGAATTTTTTTAGATTAAATAATGAAGTTCAAAATTCAAAACTCCCAACTCATTCTTCGTAATATTTCTTCATAGAAGCTTGGTTGTACACTCCTTTGATTTTTCCTGAGACGATTTCCTTCAACTCATATGTATTGTTATGCTTATCATTTACCACAACATAGGGTCCAGTGTAAAGTAATAATAGTTTTTTGGTTATGCCTTCTAAGGTGCTAGGCAGCTCTCTATTTTTTAGGAGGACTTTTTCACCCTCTTTATATGTTACAATACGCCCTATTGCCTTCTGGTATTTAGTTTGCCGTTTTTCCTGATCTTCTGCTACCTTGTAAAACTTCAACTGGTTGAATTTCCTATTATTGTTCGTTGGAAATTCAATGATTTGTTCAATGTCTCGGGGAGTCGGCTTCTCATACATGGCTGAGTATGGTGGAATTCCTATAGCTGGATGGTGGGCGTAATTTAGGAATGTTTCTGTCGCTGCTAGGTACTGTTGCCACTCTTTCTGTTGGTTGTGACAGTACATGCGCAATATTCTACCCACTTCTCTCAGTACTCTTTCAGCCGGATTGCTACTTGGGTGGTAGACGGACGTCTTATAAGTTTTGATCCCAAGTGCTAATAAAGTGTCTCGCCATCTCCTCCCCTTAAATTGTGTACCATGGTCGGTAATAATGGAAAATGGTCTACCGACCTCTGGGATATACGAATCGATAATCACCGCCAAAACCTTTGATGTTGTTGCCCGATTAACCGGATATAGCTTTATATACTTGGTGTAGTGATCCATTATAATTACCAAGTATTTATATCTGTGTCGACCACCACTACGGGGAAATGGCCCGCAGATATCCAAAAACACTTTTTCCAGTTTTGCGTTGGAAGTTATCGGTATCATGATACCCTCTGTCTTTTCATTGTTTATTTTGGCACATTGGCAGATCTTACAGGACTTGATGTACGTTCTCACCTTGCGGTTGATATTCTTGATCTTACAGTTTTCTTCTAAAGCCTGTATCACTTTTAACGCTCCCATATGACCATACCTGACATGGTAATCGATGATGACCTCCTTTTCGATTTGGTGTGGGATTATCACCTTCCACGTCTCATCGTCCAAGGCCGTTTTTATGAATAAAATTCCCTTGTTAAGGTGGTAATATTTAGAAATGGTTTCATCATTGGCTTCCAAACGACTAACAATGTTTTTCAGCTTAGGATCAGACTGCTGATGGATTCGAATATTTATTAGCAAAGCTTGTAAATCGGCTCTGGTCGTGAATATGTTATAAATTTTGACCAAGCTCTCCTTCTCTCCTTCGAAAGTCTGATCTTCCAGATTTATACGTGACAACACATCCGCTACCACGTTCTTCTTTCCTGGAATGTATTCCCATTTCAGGTCATATTCTTGTAGGGCGAGTACCCACCTAGCCAATCGGCCGTGACTCAACTTGCACCTACGAAGGAACGAGATGGATTTATGATCAGTTCGTACCGTGACTTGATATCCGAGAATGTACGTCCGGAACTTGCTGCATGCGAACACCATGCTCAACAATTCCTTTTCTGTCACACTGTAGTTCTTTTCGCACTGGTTCAGTGTGCGACTAGCGAAGCTTATTACCAGATGTTGTCCCTCATCATCTTCCTGGTATAAAGTCGTTCCTAAGCTTAAGGTCGCTAGCGTTACAGTTTAGAAAGAACGGTTTCTTAAAATCTGGGTGACGAAGTATAACACTCTCCAGAAACTTCTCTTTTATCAAGCGGAAAGTAATATCTTGATCTTCACCCCAAGTCCATTTGTTCTTAGCAGATAATTGTGGTTGAAACTTGGCGGTCAACTCGGAATATCGGCTCTGAAACTTCCTGTAATAGTTACAGAGTCCGAGGAAAGATTGCAATTGTTTCCTGTTTCTTGGTTGCGGGAACCTCTGAATTGCCTCCACTTTCTCTGCTGATGGGGTAATACCTCTGTCGTCTAGGTTGAAACCCAAGAATTGTACCTCGCGCGCTATGAACTTGGATTTCTCCAACTTCAGTGTTATGTTGTTCTGCGCTAGTTTGTTTAGTACAAATTCCACTCTGCAACAGTGCTCCTCCCAGGTTCCGGATGTGATGAGTAAATCGTCAACATAGACGGTGGTAAATTGGAGCGCTTCTTGTCCAAGAATCTGGTCCATGCATGCCACAAATATGGCGACAGAATTGACAAGTCCGAAGGGCAGTCTCTTGAACTGGTAATTGCGCCCTTCGAAAATGAACACTACATACTGGCGGCTTTGTGGATGCAGCTCTACCTGCCAATAACCACAGACCGTATCCCAGGTGCTAATAAATTTAGTACCATGAAAACGTTTTAAGATCTCTTCTATTTCACCGGAGAGGTTCTGTCATTCACAATTGTCTTGTTCAACTCACGCGCATCTAAACAGAGCCGGACTTGTCCGTCTTTCTTCGGAACAGCAATAATTGGACTAGTGTAAGGTGATTGACTAATCTCAATTATGTCATTATCTATCATCTTGTTTATCTCTGTTCTCACGGCTTCTTTGAGCGACTGCGCTATTGGATATGACCTCCGGTTAAACTCTACGTTTTCTTTAAAACGAAGTTGGCACTGGTAGTTTTTTACCTTCCCTGGTTCATCAGAAAACACCGCCTTGTATTTCTCATATATAGCGATTAGACGATCAGCCAGATGTGTTGGTATTTTCTTGTTATCGCTTCCGCACTGGAAATTCCGTATTTCTTGGATCTTAACTGACCATAAATCCTCTCCACCATGGTTGTATATTATGGGTTTAGAAAGATGGCTGTTTCTTATAATATTAATTTTCCGAAGTTGTTGATGTATCGGGCTGGGAAGTATAGTTGTGCCTCCTACCAGATCTGCGGTCCATGTTACTCCGTCTGGGAAAAGTGATACTTTATTTAAATTAAGATCGATTACTGCCGAATATCTACGAAGAATATCGCAACCGACTAAGATGTCAAATGGTAATCTGGTGGCGATTAAAAATTCCATGTCTAAAGCTATATCACGGCTAACGACACTTAAGGAAACTTGCTTCCTAATGGTTTTATTCTGGCGGCCAGTTGCACCTATCAACACAATGTTGTTGACTGGTAACATTGGCAAAGTTTTTTCACATGTACTCTGTATTCTCTCCAATTCATTGGAGTTTATTATTGAAATATTAGCTCCTGTGTCTATCATTATTTTAGCGGGAACTCCTTCCACCTCCGCTGTTATATAAATTATCTCATTATTACTGTTGCTGAGACTCTTCTCGTTTTCTTCCAAAAGTTCAGTTCGTATGTCTTTCAGATAGTGGTTACTTATAATAGTGATGTTTTTATGCTGGTTTGCTGGTCGCAATTCATCCTTTTCTAACCCAGGAAGTATAAGCAGTAACGGGTCATTGTTGTTGATTACTGCCTCCTCTCGTTTAAAGTATTTTGGTCATTGTTTATATTATTATTGACCGAGGCATCGTTCGGGAAACTCTGGTTTGTTTCCTGACGTTCTGTACCCTGGTTGAGGTTTAACGCCCTGTTCTGTTGTCTGCCAAGATCCTCCAGGCTTGCACTTCGTCTTCCCTGTTCGTGTCTTGGGCCGTCTCGTTCCGCACTCCTCCATCTTCGGTCGGCGCCGTGGAAGCTGCTCCTCCTCGGTTGATAATATCTCCTGGGTCCGCGATCTTCTGCTCTTATAAAATTTACCCTAGGGCGCAACACTCGGTTATTATTATTGCTATTATTGTTATTACTAAAATTATTATGATAATAATTTCGGTTAGGTGGGTAAGGTCTGTCACCATTATTGTTGGGATATGGATTTCTCTGACTGTATGGGACATTATTATTTTGTTGATAAAAATTGTTTCTATTGTTTGGGTAGGGGTTGTTATTCCTAACGCCGTTAAAATTACCGTTAAACTGGTTATTACACGGCGGATTGTTAGGGCCGTCGTAATTACTGGGCTGCTTCCGGTTACTTGTATGGTTATTGCCGTTATTGGGGTAGATAGTCGGTCTCGCTTCTGGTCTCTCATTTCTCTTCCTGCTCTGCCGATAATACTCTTCGTTCTCGTATCCCTCCAATAACTCGGTCATTCCCTGGATCGTCTTGATCTGGCCACCTCTCCGGGCCCTGATAATGTCCTCATCATAATGATACGATATCTTGTTCACTAAACATTCTTCTGGGATTGCCGGCTCGAGGTGTTTTGCCATGCACACCTTCCCCAAGAAATATGCCGTCATACTGCTACCTAATTGTGCCCTGTATCTTCCATTACAAATATTGTCACGGATCAAGTTCTGGGTGGTCTCAGACCAGTATTTTGTCTTAAACATTTTCCGGAACTGTTGGTAGTCGGGAATTTCACTCCGGTTGGCCATCCACCAATTATCAGTTATGTCGCGGAAAGACTCGTCTAATATCTCCCTGCTATGGCTACATTGGGTAATTTTATGCTTGGTCAAATATTCTTCTACCCTAGCCAGGAACTCCATCGGTTTGCGTTTGTATTGCCGGAAGTTGAGCCACTCTCGGCTTTCGTTGACAGGCAATCCGGTGAAATGAGTCGGTCTGTTTCTTATTGCTTCCATCTCCTCTCGGCTTTGTCGCACCTGACCGGTGATACTGGCCATGGTCTCTTGTATATCATTACATCGTTCTGTGACTTGGTTGCGTACTTTTCCGAACTCTTCTTGATTTTCCTTCCTCTGTTCTTCTACCTTCCTACGACTATGTTCTTCGATATTCGTGAACTTGATGTTCACCACTTCTTTAAACTCATGCACCTCCTTTTCGGTCTGGTTGCACTTTCCATCAATCTCTCGAATCTGTCTATTGACCATTATATTTTCTTCTTCCATCTTCTTATTCATCGCTTTTTTGTTAACATTGATTTCTTTATTCAGTTCTTCTCGCAACAATTCCATCCTTTCGTCCAGTTTGTCCAGATTCTCCTGATTGACCTCTCTTAATTCTTCTCTCAAAATTTGATTGTCCTCTCTCAATTCTTCCAATTTCTCTCCCATCTTCTCTTCCAACTTCCTGTTATCTTCTTTCAACTCTTCCTTCAATTGTCGGTTGTTCTTCTCTATCTTCTTCCTGGTTTCATCGATTTTCTGATTGGTGTTCTCGATTTTATTAATCAATTCTTCTTTAGTTGACTTGAATTCTTCCTTGAACGCTTGGTTGTCTTCCTTCAAATCTTCTATGTTCTTGTTCATTCCAGTCAACTCTTCTTTTGTGGATTGATTATCCTTCTTCAATTCTTCTAACTTTCCTCCCATCCTCTCTTCCATCTTCTTGCTATTTTCTTCCATCTTCTTGCTGTTTTCTTCCATCTTCCTGCTATTTTCTTCCATCTTCTTGCTGTTTTCTTCCATCTTCTTGCTGTTTTCTTCCATCTTCTTGTTCATTTCATTCAATTCTTCCTTTGTTTTTTCTATTTTATTTCCCAAATCTTCTTTTAAAGACTGGTTGTCACTTCCCATCTTCTTACTCAAGTCTTCCTTCGTAGATTTGATATCTTCTTTCAAAGACTGTGTGTCCTTCTTCCTGTTCTGATCCATTGTTTCCATCATTGCTCGGATCATCTCTCATATTCTCCCCTCCTCCGTTCGTGTCGACTTTTCCAATTGTTCCTTCCGGACATTGATTTCCCCTGTTTGTGTGGGTGTTTCGGGTTGTTCGTCTGGTTGTTCAGTTTGTTTGGACAACACCGGCGGTAGTGAACTCTCCGCATCTACTGGCGTTGCCTCCTTATTGTCCATTTCCAACTCTATTTCTTTTTCGGCCTCCGCCGCCCGTTTCTTAGATGTTGCACGTCGTTGCATTTTCCCTTGAAATTCTCTGGCTTTGTAGCTGTTGCCTAGCTCCAACTAGTGATTGGGCAGAATTTATTGGCCTTCCAATCGCTAATTAAAGCCCCTAAAGTTGTGCGCCATTTGTAATAATTTTATAAAAGGTGTTGATTGTTGTGTAATTGGTGTTGATGAGACTCTGATGTAATCAATGTAATCAAGCCCCACTGTTTGGGTTAGCCAATTTGTAATAAAATAAAAAGATTAGATATTGAGTCTGTATGTTCTTAATTGGTGTGTTTAATTGGTGTGGCTCTCGACGTCTTACTGGCCTGAAACACTTCCTTAAGTTTCCCAGCTGGTCGAGTCCCAATGGTAGCAAGACCGGTCGAGTAGCGTAATGTTGATGAAGAAATATATGTTCAGCTCCACCAAAAGTTTCAAAACAAAAATTGTTGTTTTGAAGAAAATTTAAAAAAAATTATAATTTTATTAATTAATTAATTATAATCAATTAATTAATATAGTGCCGTGAAGTTTTAAAAAGTGTAACACTCTTCTGAAAAATTTTATTGAAGTTTTGGTATATTTTAAATAAACTATCACCACTCATAAGATTGTCTTCGAACCAATCGATACTTGTTTACCTTTTTATTTTTTAGGTTATCTTCACTTATAGGTGGTAAAGTCCTGGTAGATTATTAATTAGAATTATATTAGTGATAACTAGTAATATTTATGAAATAAAGAACTATTTAGTGTTGAAAAGTATTAATGTTTTATTAGTTAATGGCAATATTGACTCTTATCGATTATAATATCAATTCTCAGGATATCGAAAAAGTTACAAAATATATTGTATAAAATTCATACAGGGTTCTTTAAACAGCCAATTATTATCAAAGTCAGAGAAATCGGGCTAATATTTAAAAAGTATAACGTTACAACAAATTAATAATTATTACTAAATACAGACATTGAATAGAAAATAATATAATTGTTTTCACCAACAGCTGATGTGAACACTGAAGGCATTGAAATTGTCAAAGAAAGATGGCTGCCGTCAAGCTGATCCAAACGTTGCTCGATTCTGCTACGTTCCGAATAATGTATTTTCTGGCAGTATTCCTGTTCTGGTGTCTGCAAATCTCTTGTTAAATGTTGTGTAGTGCCTGGTGTAATGTTTCTGGGTTGTATTTTGTGTCTCTGTGTAATTATAAGTTCAAACACTTTTACCGATTCCGACACTAATATGTAAATTATAGTAAAAAATAAAACCATAAAATAGTTTTTGTGATTTCCACTCGTCAAATCAATCAAGCATTAATTATTTGACACTAATATGGTTATTGTATTATACAGGTTTCTGGTGTTTTGTGGTGTTTTTCGGAATAGATATGTATTGTTCAGTGTTATTTATTGTTTCTTGATTGTTTCTGTCATAATGTGAGTGTTCTAGAAGTATTTTATAAGTCACTCACGATTTCACAAAAACGTACTATTCACTCGATTGACATTACCGTTGTAAGTTAGGTTAGATTCGATACAAAACGTTTGTCATGTTAACCGTTCAAATACCAATAATCAACTATCTTATTTCCTTCAGTTTCAATTAAACTCTTAGCCAATATAATATTATTCTTAACATTGTTCAAATATATTTTCATATCCTGTGCATATATAATAATTCACTATATGATTGCCTAAACTTTGGTTATTTATCAATTTTATTCACTAGATGTTATTTAAATTAATCTTTCAGTTCATTCGCTTATTTTTAGATTAAATAATGCCGTTTTATAGTGTTTTCTGTCCAAAATTAGTAATTTTACTTTCATTTCGGTATTCTCTGAAAAGTCAAAACATCAAAATTTACTTCCTGTTATTATTTAAATTCAGCCATTTTATTAGTTATATTTAATATTAATAATCTTATTGTATTAAAAAGGTTTATATTCCCTTATTTTCTTGTAATTAACTGAATTAGTTGTATTCTGAAACATTATTCTGGAATATATGACTCCCATGTCTAAATTTCTGAGTTTAGTCATTTTCATTTTTATTTATAATTCTGAATATAATTTATTAAAATCTTTCTAAATGGTATGTGCAATTATATGCAAGAATGTTTTTTTAAATAAATGGTTGTCTTCAACCTTCAGACATTTTACAACAAAATCCTTATTTCTAACATGGAAATACGGTTCACAAAAAAGGTTTTTTTTTTTACTAACTCAAGTCTTAATTACTTCCTACTATTTACAAGTAGTAATTATTTTTATAGTTCTGATGTTAGTTGTATCAGACCCAAACAAATGGCCTTATATCTAACACATTTTTAAACATTCTTATACTATATACATAAAAACCTTATATCTATATTCTTGTTGCTAACTATTATTATAAGTGGGATTCTACAGTTTTTATACCGTCTTTTACACATTAATGGGGAATTGTACCCTGTCATAAATAAATAAATAGCATAAATTGTTCAAAAAGTATTATGAAATCTGTTTTTCTTTTTGCATATAAAACAAAAATGTTATTTTAAACAGATTTATGTCTTATAAGTAACATATTCTCACAGTACACATGTCAAGTCATTGGAAATTGCATATTTCATTGCATTCAATGTTTGTGATTGCCAAGAATGAAACACAAGGTTCATTTTCTATAATACCCAAAACTATCACTGGTTCACTTTGCACTTTTATATTATGTTATTGCTAAATGGTCGTATAGTCTTATTAACATAATAAGTTGGTTAGTGTTTTACAATGGAGATTTGTTCCATGGGTACTATATTATTGTTTCATCTTAGTTCACAGGCAACTTTTACTTTATACACTTCTCTCTCTTAAATTTATATACATGTGGTTTTCATTTCGTTATACTTTTATTGGTTAATGATTTATTTTGGGGGTATGGGGATTTGGGTGTCTTTTATAAGAGCATGACATCTTCTTCAGGATGCTGCCTTCTTCTTCTTTCATCAGTCTTCTTTTCTCCTGCCTTCTGGGACTGGTATCTTCTCCATCTTCTTCTTGATGCCATCAGGTTTCTTGGGATCTTCTCCATCTTCTTCTTTATTTTAGAAATACACCACCTGTATTCGTTGATCTTGGCTTATTTTAGGGTTTCTATTCTATTTATTCTTCCTCGTTGTTGGTTTGGTCATATTCTGTACTGCTTGGTTATTCACTTTCTTACCTTCCTGGGTTATACCTTGAAAACCTTTGGTTATGAGACTGGTTTTGGATGACTCATCACTAGTAACTCATTTTATTTGAACTTGTATTTTCTTTATAATAATGATTTCTTTCCACAATTGCTATGAATTAATCTTTTTATATTAAACTTAATGCTTTCTTCCAAATTTAAATATTATAACTTTATTATTCTAATGATCAATTGCCATTCAATATTATGCATACATCTGTCACGCTACAGATTGCTCTCCTCCAGAAGTAATTATTTCAGACATGTTTATTGATGAAATAATTTCTTATGATAATTTCATCATTTCTTATAATTCATTTTCTTCTCCATTTTTATATCGACTTCTTTATATTAGAGTTTAATTAATTTTATATATATGGTTATTTGTTTTACTTCCGATCCTTTTCGGATAGTTAGTGTCTTCTGAGATATATTATAATTGTAATACATTTTCTTTCTTTTTCAACTTCGTGTTGCATCCTTGGGATATTAATTCCCTAACATTCCCTATCACGTGGGCTGGGGCAGATCAGAGGGGCACTGTATGCTACTTCTCTGCTGGCCATACACCACTTCTATAAATTGAGTACAGATGCATATCCATCCCTGCTCAAAAAAACATAATGCTGCTGGAATTATCTTCAGTCAGTCATCGAATAAATAAATAAAAAGTAGTCTCATTTTCGACTAATAAAAATATCTTTGGATTCTCCACTTCGTAGTCTCTCAGATTATCTCACATTTTCTATTTAATAAATCTTCATAATTATTATTATACTCATTATATATATATTTTTTCAAAACTCTTAACTTGTCTGATATATTTATTTTAATTATGGTTGAAAACCTTTCTTTTAATAATTCTGGTTACTGTTTACAGTGTAACTCTCTTTCTTCTCCATCTGAATTCTCTTTATACTTTCTTCTGGTTACTCATAGTATTAGCATGGTCTTTATATATAGTCTTTCTTATTCATTATTTGAATGGTCTTAATATATTATATTTAATTTTTTAACATTGTATCTTTACATTAGATATTCAGGTTGTTACATTGATCATTTTATTTAAACATTTTGGTTCTTTCCTTTCTCTTAGAAAGTTATTAATCCGCCTTCGCATTCATTAACATTAATTCATTTATATTATATTTCATGTGGTATTTCTTCTCTTTGCATTTCATATAGGTCTTATTATTATCATTTGTTCAAAATCATCTTCTCCATCTGTTTGGTATGAGTTGTTCTTCTTTGCTCTTAATTAACTGTTTTCATTATCGTTTCATAGGTAATTAGTCTCTTTGCTTCCAAATTTTTTTCTTTTCTTGCATATTACACTCTTTTTTGTTATTCTTCTCTACTCCTTCAAATGCTATTGTGAATATCTAGCATTTAATCTGGATTAACGTTAATTCTCTTTTCTGAATTAATCTCTCTATTTTCTTCTCAATTCAATTATAATTGACACATAATTATTTTTTGGAACTTGGTTAGTTTTAATGTAAAATTCAAACTATTCTTTTTATTTAATTGAAAAATATTTCTCATAAATCCTTGTAATATGTTGATCTTATCTTGTTTCAAAGTTCTGACGTTCTATCAACATTCAAATTCTGTTTAATTCATTTATTCCCAGAATTGTTTCATTCAGAATTGTTTATAGTAATGTGATCTTACTATTATTTCTGAATGTTTCGGTATTTCTCCAAATTCAAATTCTTCTTAATTATTTACCATAAAGTTTTCTCATAAACTTAGTTATAGTAAGTTGGTCTTACTTCATTTTTAAATTTTTCGTATTTTATTTTTCAAAATTCCTTCCTTCTTAATTCTTCTAAAATGTTTTTCTCATAATTCAGTGGTAGTAAGCTGTGCTTGCTTAATTTTAAATTTTTTTTTAAAATTAAGTTCAAAATTCTCTCTCTTTCTCCTTCTTCCATAAAGTTTTGTTCTAAATTATTAGGTTGTAGTAAGATGTACTTACTCCATTTTTTCTCTCTCTTTCTTTGTCTCCCATAAAGTTTGTTCAAAATTATTAGGTTGTAAGTTGTTCTTACATATTTTAGATTTTTTAAATTTATTAAATTAAAAATTCTTTTTCTTTCTCTTTCTTCCAAAAAGTTTGTTCAAATTATTAGGTTGTAAGTTGTTCTTACATATTTTAGAATTTTTTAAATATATATAAAAAATTCTCTCTCTTTCTCTTTCCTTCTATAAAATTTGTTCCAAAATTATCAGGTTGTAAGTTGTTCTTACATATTTTTAGAATTTTTTTAGATTAAATAATGAAGTTCAAAATTCAAAACTCCCAACTCATTCTTCGTAATATTTCTTCATAGAAGCTTGGTTGTACACTCCTTTGATTTTTCCTGAGACGATTTCCTTCAACTCATATGTATTGTTATGCTTATCATTTACCACAACATAGGGTCCAGTGTAAAGTAATAATAGTTTTTTGGTTATGCCTTCTAAGGTGCTAGGCAGCTCTCTATTTTTTAGGAGGACTTTTTCACCCTCTTTATATGTTACAATACGCCCTATTGCCTTCTGGTATTTAGTTTGCCATTTTTCCTGATCTTCTGCTACCTTGTAAAACTTCAACTGGTTGAATTTCCTATTATTGTTCGTTGGAAATTCAATGATTTGTTCAATGTCTCGGGGAGTCGGCTTCTCATACATGGCTGAGTATGGTGGAATTCCTATAGCTGGATGGTGGGCGTAATTTAGGAATGTTTCTGTCGCTGCTAGGTACTGTTGCCACTCTTTCTGTTGGTTGTGACAGTACGTGCGCAATATTCTACCCACTTCTCTCAGTACTCTTTCAGCCGGATTGCTACTTGGGTGGTAGACGGACGTCTTATAAGTTTTGATCCCAAGTGCTAATAAAGTGTCTCGCCATCTCCTCCCCTTAAATTGTGTACCATGGTCGGTAATAATGGAAAATGGTCTACCGACCTCTGGGATATACGAATCGATAATCACCGCCAAAACCTTTGATGTTGTTGCCCGATTAACCGGATATAGCTTTATATACTTGGTGTAGTGATCCATTATAATTACCAAGTATTTATATCTGTGTCGACCACCACTACGGGGAAATGGCCCGCAGATATCCAAAAACACTTTTTCCAGTTTTGCGTTGGAAGTTATCGGTATCATGATACCCTCTGTCTTTTCATTGTTTATTTTGGCACATTGGCAGATCTTACAGGACTTGATGTACGTTCTCACCTTGCGGTTGATATTCTTGATCTTACAGTTTTCTTCTAAAGCCTGTATCACTTTTAACGCTCCCATATGACCATACCTGACATGGTAATCGATGATGACCTCCTTTTCGATTTGGTGTGGGATTATCACCTTCCACGTCTCATCGTCCAAGGCCGTTTTTATGAATAAAATTCCCTTGTTAAGGTGGTAATATTTAGAAATGGTTTCATCATTGGCTTCCAAACGACTAACAATGTTTTTCAGCTTAGGATCAGACTGCTGATGGATTCGAATATTTATTAGCAAAGCTTGTAAATCGGCTCTGGTCGTGAATATGTTATAAATTTTGACCAAGCTCTCCTTCTCTCCTTCGAAAGTCTGATCTTCCAGATTTATACGTGACAACACATCCGCTACCACGTTCTTCTTTCCTGGAATGTATTCCCATTTCAGGTCATATTCTTGTAGGGCGAGTACCCACCTAGCCAATCGGCCGTGACTCAACTTGCACCTACGAAGGAACGAGATGGATTTATGATCAGTTCGTACCGTGACTTGATATCCGAGAATGTACGTCCGGAACTTGCTGCATGCGAACACCATGCTCAACAATTCCTTTTCTGTCACACTGTAGTTCTTTTCGCACTGGTTCAGTGTGCGACTAGCGAAGCTTATTACCAGATGTTGTCCCTCATCATCTTCCTGGTATAAAGTCGTTCCTAAGCTTAGGTCGCTAGCGTTACAGTTTAGAAAGAACGGTTTCTTAAAATCTGGGTGACGAAGTATAACACTCTCCAGAAACTTCTCTTTTATCAAGCGGAAAGTAATATCTTGATCTTCACCCCAAGTCCATTTGTTCTTAGCAGATAATTGTGGTTGAAACTTGGCGGTCAACTCGGAATATCGGCTCTGAAACTTCCTGTAATAGTTACAGAGTCCGAGGAAAGATTGCAATTGTTTCCTGTTTCTTGGTTGCGGGAACCTCTGAATTGCCTCCACTTTCTCTGCTGATGGGGTAATACCTCTGTCGTCTAGGTTGAAACCCAAGAATTGTACCTCGCGCGCTATGAACTTGGATTTCTCCAACTTCAGTGTTATGTTGTTCTGCGCTAGTTTGTTTAGTACAAATTCCACTCTGTAACAGTGCTCCTCCCAGGTTCCGGATGTGATGAGTAAATCGTCAACATAGACGGTGGTAAATTGGAGCGCTTCTTGTCCAAGAATCTGGTCCATGCATGCCACAAATATGGCGACAGAATTGACAAGTCCGAAGGGCAGTCTCTTGAACTGGTAATTGCGCCCTTCGAAAATGAACACTACATACTGGCGGCTTTGTGGATGCAGCTCTACCTGCCAATAACCACAGACCGTATCCCAGGTGCTAATAAATTTAGTACCATGAAAACGTTTTAAGATCTCTTCTATTTCACCGGGAGAGGTTCTGTCATTCACAATTGTCTTGTTCAACTCACGCGCATCTAAACAGAGCCGGACTTGTCCGTCTTTCTTCGGAACAGCAATAATTGGACTAGTGTAAGGTGATTGACTAATCTCAATTATGTCATTATCTATCATCTTGTTTATCTCTGTTCTCACGGCTTCTTTGAGCGACTGCGCTATTGGATATGACCTCCGGTTAAACTCTACGTTTTCTTTAAAACGAAGTTGGCACTGGTAGTTTTTTACCTTCCCTGGTTCATCAGAAAACACCGCCTTGTATTTCTCATATATAGCGATTAGACGATCAGCCAGATGTGTTGGTATTTTCTTGTTATCGCTTCCGCACTGGAAATTCCGTATTTCTTGGATCTTAACTGACCGTAAATCCTCTCCACCATGGTTGTATATTATGGGTTTAGAAAGATGGCTGTTTCTTATAATATTAATTTTCCGAAGTTGTTGATGTATCGGGCTGGGAAGTATAGTTGTGCCTCCTACCAGATCTGCGGTCCATGTTACTCCGTCTGGGAAAAGTGATACTTTATTTAAATTAAGATCGATTACTGCCGAATATCTACGAAGAATATCGCAACCGACTAAGATGTCAAATGGTAATCTGGTGGCGATTAAAAATTCCATGTCTAAAGCTATATCACGGCTAACGACACTTAAGGAAACTTGCTTCCTAATGGTTTTATTCTGGCGGCCAGTTGCACCTATCAACACAATGTTGTTGACTGGTAACATTGGCAAAGTTTTTTCACATGTACTCTGTATTCTCTCCAATTCATTGGAGTTTATTATTGAAATATTAGCTCCTGTGTCTATCATTATTTTAGCGGGAACTCCTTCCACCTCCGCTGTTATATAAATTATCTCATCATTACTGTTGCTGAGACTCTTCTCGTTTTCTTCCAAAAGTTCAGTTCGTATGTCTTTCAGATAGTGGTTACTTATAATAGTGATGTTTTTATGCTGGTTTGCTGGTCGCAATTCATCATTTTCTAACCCAGGAAGTATAAGCAGTAACGGGTCATTGTTGTTGATTACTGCCTCCTCTCGTTTAAAGTATTTTGGTCATTGTTTATATTATTATTGACCGAGGCATCGTTCGGGAAACTCTGGTTTGTTTCCTGACGTTCTGTACCCTGGTTGAGGTTTAACGCCCTGTTCTGTTGTCTGCCAAGATCCTCCAGGCTTGTACTTCGTCTTCCCTGTTCGTGTCTTGGGCCATCTCGTTCCGCACTCCTCCATCTTCGGTCGGCGCCGTGGAAGCTGCTCCTCCTCGGTTGATAATATCTCCTGGGTCCGCGATCTTCTGCTCTTATAAAATTTACCCTAGGGCGCAACACTCGGTTATTATTATTGCTATTACTAAAATTATTATGATAATAATTTCGGTTAGGTGGGCAAGGTCTGTCACCATTATTGTTGAGATATGGATTTCTCTGACTGTATGGGACATTATTATTTTGTTGATAAAAATTGTTTCTATTGTTTGGGTAGGGGTTGTTATTCCTAACGCCGTTAAAATTACCGTTAAACTGGTTATTACGCGGCGGATTGTTAGGGCCGTCGTAATTACTGGGCTGCTTCCGGTTACGTGTATGGTTATTGCCGTTATTGGGGTAGATAGTCGGTCTCGCTTCTGGTCTCTCATTTCTCTTCCTGCTCTGCCGATAATACTCTTCGTTCTCGTATCCCTCCAATAACTCGGTCATTCCCTGGATCGTCTTGATCTGGCCACCTCTCCGGGCCCTGATAATGTCCTCATCATAATGATACGATATCTTGTTCACTAAACATTCTTCTGGGATTGCCGGCTCGAGGTGTTTTGCCATGCACACCTTCCCCAAGAAATATGCCGTCATACTGCTACCTAATTGTGCCCTGTATCTTCCATTACAAATATTGTCACGGATCAAGTTCTGGGTGGTCTCAGACCAGTATTTTGTCTTAAACATTTTCCGGAACTGTTGGTAGTCGGGAATTTCACTCCGGTTGGCCATCCACCAATTATCAGTTATGTCGCGGAAAGACTCGTCTAATATCTCCCTGCTATGGCTCCATTGGGTAATTTTATGCTTGGTCAAATATTCTTCTACCCTAGCCAGGAACTCCATCGGTTTGCGTTTGTATTGCCGGAAGTTGAGCCACTCTCGGCTTTCGTTGACAGGCAATCCGGTGAAATGAGTCGGTCTGTTTCTTATTGCTTCCATCTCCTCTCGGCTTTGTCGCACCTGACCGGTGATACTGGCCATGGTCTCTTGTATATCATTACATCGTTCTGTGACTTGGTTGCGTACTTTTCCGAACTCTTCTTGATTTTCCTTCCTCTGTTCTTCTACCTTCCTACGACTATGTTCTTCGATATTCGTGAACTTGATGTTCACCACTTCTTTAAACTCATGCACCTCCTTTTCGGTCTGGTTGCACTTTCCATCAATCTCTCGAATCTGTCTATTGACCATTATATTTTCTTCTTCCATCTTCTTATTCATCGCTTTTTTGTTAACATTGATTTCTTTATTCAGTTCTTCTCGCAACAATTCCATCCTTTCGTCCAGTTTGTCCAGATTCTCCTGATTGACCTCTCTTAATTCTTCTCTCAAAATTTGATTGTCCTCTCTCAATTCTTCCAATTTCTCTCCCATCTTCTCTTCCAACTTCCTGTTATCTTCTTTCAACTCTTCCTTCAATTGTCGGTTGTTCTTCTCTATCTTCTTCCTGGTTTCATCGATTTTCTGATTGGTGTTCTCGATTTTATTAATCAATTCTTCTTTAGTTGACTTGAATTCTTCCTTGAACGCTTGGTTGTATTCCTTCAAATCTTCTATGTTCTTGTTCATTCCAGTCAACTCTTCTTTTGTGGATTGATTATCCTTCTTCAATTCTTCTAACTTTCCTCCCATCCTCTCTTCCATCTTCTTGCTATTTTCTTCCATCTTCTTGGACTGGTTGTCACTTCCCATCTTCTTACTCAAGTCTTCCTTCGTAGATTGGTATCTTCTTTCAAAGACTGTGTGTCCTTCTTCCTGTTCTGATCCATTGTTTCCATCATTGCTCGGATCATCTCTCGTATTCTCCCCTCCTCCGTTCGTGTCGACTTTTCCAATTGTTCCTTCCGGACATTGATTTCCCCTGTTTGTGTGGGTGTTTCGGGTTGTTCAGTTTGTTTGGACAACACCGGCGGTAATGAACTCTCCGCATCTACTGGCGTTGCCTCCTTATTGTCCATTTCCAACTCTATTTCTTTTTCGGCCTCCGCCGCCCGTTTCTTAGATGTTGCATGTCGTTGCATTTTCCCTTGAAATTCTCTGGCTTTGTAGCTGTTGCCTAGTTCCAACTAGTGATTGGGCAGAATTTATTGGCCTTCCAATCGCTAATTAAAGCCCCTAAAGTTGTGCGCCAATTTGTAATAATTTTATAAAAAGGTGTTGATTGTTGTGTAATTGGTGTTGATGAGACTCTGATGTAATCAAGCCCCACTGTTTGGGTTAGCCAATTTGTAATAAAATAAAAAGATTAGATATTGAGTCTGTATGTTCTTAATTGGTGTGTTTAATTGGTGTGGCTCTCGACGTCTTACTGGCCTGAAACACTTCCTTAAGTTTCCCAGCTGGTCGAGTCCCAATGGTAGCAAGACCGGTCGAGTAGCGTAATGTTGATGAAGAAATATATGTTCAGCTCCACCAAAAGTTTCAAAACAAAAATTGTTGTTTTGAAGAAAATTTAAAAAAAATTATAATTTTATTAATTAATTAATTATAATCAATTAATGAATATAGTGCCGTGAAGTTTTAAAAAGTGTAACACTCTTCTGAAAAATTTTATTGAAGTTTTGGTATATTTTAAATAAACTATCACCACTCATAAGATTGTCTTCGAACCAATCGATACTTGTTTACCTTTTTATTTTTTAGGTTATCTTCACTTATAGGTGGTAAAGTCCTGGTAGATTATTAATTAGAATTATATTAGTGATAACTAGTAATATTTATGAAATAAAGAACTATTTAGTGTTGAAAAGTATTAATGTTTTATTAGTTAATGGCAATATTGACTCTTATCGATTATAATATCAATTCTCAGGATATCGAAAAAGTTACAAAATATATTGTATAAAATTCATACAGGGTTCTTTAAACAGCCAATTATTATCAAAGTCAGAGAAATCGGGCTAATATTTAAAAAGTATAACGTTACAACAAATTAATAATTATTACTAAATACAGACATTGAATAGAAAATAATATAATTGTTTTCACCAACAGCTGATGTGAACACTGAAGGCATTGAAATTGTCAAAGAAAGATGGCTGCCGTCAAGCTGATCCAAACGTTGCTCGATTCTGCTACGTTCCGAATAATGTATTTTCTGGCAGTATTCCTGTTCTGGTGTCTGCAAATCTCTTGTTAAATGTTGTGTAGTGCCTGGTGTAATGTTTCTGGGTTGTATTTTGTGTCTCTGTGTAATTATAAGTTCAAACACTTTTACCGATTCCGACACTAATATGGTTATTGTATTATACAGTTTTCTGGTGTTTTTCGGAATAGATATGTATTGTTCAGTGTTATTTATTGTTTCTTGATTGTTTCTGTCATAATGTGAGTGTTCTAGAAGTATTTTATAAAGCACTCGCGATTTCACAAAAACGTACTATTCACTTGATTGACATTACCGTTGTAAGTTAGGTTCTACGCTAAACAACATAATTTTTTTTTTCCAAAACTGGTCCGGGTTAACGAGGTTCTACTGTACTTGGAAACAACGTTCAAGTAACAAATTTACATTTTTTTAAAACAGATCAGTCTGATATTCAGAGACAATTATTAAAGTAAAATAAATATTTTTGTGAATACAGACCATTTAAAAATTTTGTTTCAAAATATACAACCTTGCTCCAGATAACTGACTATATTGTTCAATTATTACTATGCCTAATATATGTTTTGTCACAGTATATATTTATGCACATCTGTTCATAAAATGAAAACTAAGAACTGGTATAAAGTACATATGAAGTCAATTGTTAAATACTGTTTTTGAATACTGAATAATTAGTTATTGCCAATAGCATGAAACTTTTACTTGGTTATATTGACTGTTCACATTCAAGTGTTTGGGTACAATATGTTTTGACTGTAAGATGAGTAAGCACCAATAAAAAAAGATTGTTACTATTAACTTTTTGTTTTATTGCAAGTCCTGTCAAGATGGGCTCCAGCCATTTTTGCTTCTGTCTAGTCCAAGTGGCTAGTTTTTAAATTTTTAAGTAACGCCCTTCTCACAAGTAACCGTTACAAATGGTAGATTTCTTTGGGTGAGGCGAGTCTTTTGTGTGCCACTCTTCACTTTGATCAGACTTGATGAGATCCCTCACTTTCAACACATTTTCGTCAGTTCGTGCTCTGCTTGGTCGTCCAGAATGGTGTTCATCCTCCACTGTTTCACGGCCATTCAAAAATGCTTTGTGCACCTAAAAACCTGAGCCTGGGACATGGATTCATCTCCGTAAGCTTGTTTTAACTTGTTAAATGTTACTGTTGCACTATCATGGAGCTTGACATAAAATTTGATTGCATAACGCTGCTCAATATTACTAAGCTCCAATTTTGATACAAAACAAACACTTTAAAAACTATAGCACAGCCAAATCTGTTAAAGTTAAGAAGCTGAAAATGTTTACGAATGTAAACAAATGTTACAGCTATCAGGTGTTGCACTTTTGGTCTCACAGTGTTGCCACTTCCTGGGAAAAAATTCAGTCTTATTACTTTTTAGACAAACCTCGTATATCTGGCCACTGACACATAATCGGAAAACAGATGGCAATACACCCCAGCAACTGTTCCAGTTTGTTCGAACTAATCTCATAAGTTTGTTTGATACCACCTCATAATACCAAAAATTCAAACACTGTGCACCAGTTAGTTTATTACACTGGACATAAAAAACAATATTTAGTCTGAATTAAGACAGGAAAAGGATAATGGGAGGATTGTAAATGATTACAATGTAAATGGTTAATAACAGTCAATATTTTACAGAAATGGAAAACAATTTATTTCAAAAACTTATCAGTCTTTTTACACAAAGTTACTGTATTTACAGTACAATAATAATGTAATAAGAAGAAAAATAACAGATTACAGTCAAATTACTGTACCGTACCTATATAATTCATGTAATAAAGGTGGATCCGCATGTTTATCCTACAATTTAACAAACGCTAGGTACGTAAATTAAGAAAATGTAGACTGTGTGATTTAACACTCTTGCTATCGTGTATACCACTTTTTCTAGAGCCCATGTGTACCATATCTGGCCATATTAAATTCTCCGTACAGCCCACGTGTACAAAAATTGGACACATGCATGACTGTGTTTTGAAGGTTTTTGTCAACATGTGGACACAGATCAATGCTATCAGATAGAGTTTTACATTCTTCTGGGCCAGAGTGAAAGAAATATGCTCTTGGGTTAAGTTGGCAATATTGTACTGTCAACAAAATCAGGTGTTAAAACATATACAGTAAAGCCCCGATTATCCGCGAGTGCCACGAAAAATATTTTTAATTACGAACCTCGAAAAAACCAATTTTAATCCAATCCAACAACAGGGAAAATACAATAGGCCCTACAGTGCGAAGGTCAAAAATTTCTGACAGGTTTATTGTGCATCGTAATCCTAGGCCTTCTCGGAATTTTGTTTTGGCTCTTGCTCTTTTGTTTTGGTCAAGTTCACTAACCTTCCCCCTCTACGTACATATTCTCTCGGACTGCCAGTGGTGTCAGTTGTCAGTAAGCGTGCTTAGTGGTCAGTCGTGATCAGTTCGTTAGTTCCTGAAATTAGTAATGGCTGAAAAACGAAAGAAGGTTGTGTTAACGACTGCACAAAAACTTGAAATGATTTCTAAAATAGAAAATGGCGCTTCAAGGAAGCAGATGTGTTTGAATTACGGGATCGGGGAAACAACAGTGCGAGACGTTTTAAAGCAAAAAGACAAACTGTTAGCCTTTGCATCAGTGTCGGACAGTGCTTCTGGGATGAAAAAACGAAAAACAATGAAGAAATCCACCTATAATGAACTTGACTCTGCATTAGCGGAATGGTTAGCTCAGGTACGAAGTGAGGGCACCCCCGTGTCTGGTCCACGGGGATTGCAGCTAAAGCAAAAATCTTTTTTGATTTGTTAGGCCTGGAAGGAAATTTTGATGCGTTGTCCTGTTGGTTACATCTTTTAAGAAACGTCATGGAATTAGAGAGATTGGTCTACACGGAGAGAAGCTGAGTGGTGATCAACAAGCAGCTGATGATTTTCAACGTGATTTTGAAGAGTTTGTGTTGTCTGAAGATCTGTCATATGAACAAATTTATAACGCTGATGAATCAGGGCTTTTTTGGAAGTGTCTTCCCACTCGTACTTTAGCATTTGAAAGTGAACATCAAGTGGCAGGTCACAAAAGTAGCAAGGAAAGAATTACAATCTTGCCATGCAGCAACGCTGCGGGTAGTCACAAACTTAGGCTTCTTGTAATCGGTAAATCTAAGAAACCGAGGTCTTTTAAGGGGACAAGAGCAGAAAATTTACCAGTTGATTATTTCAACCAAAAAAAAGGTTGGATGAACCAGCAGATTTTTCAAGAATGGTTTGAAAACATTTTTGTGCCTCAAGTACGTAAACATCTTGACTCAAAAAATTTGCCAAAGAAGGCTGTTTTGTTAATCGACAACGCGCCTTCACACCCAGCTACATGTGTGCTTAAATCTTCTGACGGGCAAATCTTCGCAAAGTTTTTGCCCCCAAATGTTACTGCGCTGATACAACCTATGGACCACGGAGTCATTCCAACCATGAAGATAACATACAGAACAAAGTTGTTACTGTCAATAATCGAAGAAGGCTGTGATCTCAAAGAATTTTGGAAGAATTATACAATTTTGGATAGCATTTATGATATTGCGTCTGCATGGGATTACATCAAACCCTCAACCCTTGTTAAATCATGGAGAAAACTCTTTCTGAGTATCGAAACAAATGTCAACCAAAACATTTGTGAAGAAGAGAATGAAGTCATGCCGACCGCTACACTTGTTGACCTAGTGACATCCGTTCCGGGAGGTGAGAATGTCGACGAAGAGAACATAGAAGAGTGGCTGGAATGTGACGCAAGTGAGCCGGGGTTTGAACGACTGACTGACGTAGAGATAACGAACAAAGCAATGGGAGTGAACGAGAACGAAGAAGAACAAAGTGAAAGTGAAGAAGACGAGGCGCCTGCGCGGATGACACACGAAACTGCTTTGCAGCACGTAGACGGATTGCTTCAATATTTAGAGGAACAAAACGATGACGCACATCCGGCAGAAAAACTCATGTTAAGGAAAGTACAATCTAGAATAAAGAAAAGGTGTTTCCAAAGCAAGAAGCAAAAACGAGTGACTGATTTTTTTAAAAAGGCGTAACTGAACACTTTTTGTTAACAGTACAGTATTGTTTTTTGTTTACTGTTCTTTATTTTAGTGATTTAGACGTACAGCAAAGGTTTCTGCTGTACTGTACATATTTTAAAAGTTTTACATATTATGTTTTTTGTACAATAAAACATAGTTTTTATGCTGTAATATTTTTTTGTCGTGTTTATACCTCATTTTTGGTCTTTTTTCGGGTTATCCGCGATTTTCACTATCCGCGGTGCCCTTGCCACCCAATTCCACGGATAATCGGGGCTTTACTGCATAAGATAACATATCTGGGCCGGAGGGAAATTTACTCTTCACAGGTCTGGTAGCGATAGGTTTTCCTGTCACTGGTGTCTGGGAGCGAAAGTGTTGAAGATAATTCAATCCTTTAAAAATTATATATACATATATAGTTTATTGTTGTGGGTCAGTGTCAAAAACTCAATTTAGAGCTGTAGTTTCAACAATGAAAGGTGCTCTGGATACACAGAGAATATGGTGAAAGCAATTCTATCAAAACATAGAATTACAATTTTACCTTAAACAAACACCGACAGTAAACTTAAATTGAAATGTAACACATTTCTCTGTTAAGATCCGTAAACTAATATAATAATATACAAAGAGAAGCATATGAACTATCCTTCATACTTCAAAATCTTTCCTATATAAGTAACCCTTGATGTTTTGATTTTCTTGCAGTATACTGTATACATATACTGTATTATCAAATACCAAATTATATCTACAAATGTGTGTTTTTCTTGTTTAGAAATCAGATGTACACTGCACAGATTTAATGTGTATCTTATGAGATTTTATACTGAAGATAAATCTGTGAAAACCACATCATGTGTTGTTTGTAGTATAAAAAAAAAATTTACATGTACGAGCTACAAGTCATTTATTATTTGATAATATAGTATTATAACATACTTGAAAATATACTGACTTTCATGGCAGAAACCATTTGTTTCCTTCTGCCAAGTAGAACTATGGGACCCGTTTTTTACTGACAAACAGCACTGGAGCAGCCTATCATCCTCAATGACAAGATGTTGAAGTTAAAACTATGCAACAATGATTTTTATAGTTGTCAGACATGTTCACCAGGCTGTTAGATTTCATCTGTTTGTTCTTTAAGCTTATGGCTGTATTACCTTGTTTCCCACTCAACTGAAGATGCCCACCATATGTGCGGTGAAATGTCTGGTGTTTCAAGAAATGTTAACAATAGACCACGGCCTAATACCCTGGTGAACATGTCTGACAACTCTGGCCACGAGAGTTTGGGTTCACTTAATGATTTTTATATTGACACCACCTCACAAAATACTAATGTAATGGAACTACATCAAGACCAGCCAGGTCATCTGAGTTGTAACCTTAATCTCTTTACTACTAAGTAGCTGTAACACACAACAGGCCACAGCTCTACAACCCTTCATACAGTTTACAATCGACACCACATTGTAATTAATTGATATTTACTATCTGCGTGTATAACAAAAAAACGGTGGCATATAAATTATTATGCATGCAAAATGCGATGCTATTTATATTGGATAATGTGCCGTGCTCTGAAACATTGCATTTTTGAACATAAGAAAGTGATTTTAACTAATACAGCCAATTCAGGTTTTACAAATCATTGCTTACAACGCAATCACTTCATAGATGCAAAAAAACAACACTACTGCACAATATACAAAAACGTAGTAAAGTGGATTTATTAAAATTCTAGAAATTAGAGAAAAACAATCAAAAGTAACAAAACTTTAACAAACGGATTATACTTAGTTTTTACAGACACTTGACCTTCCCACTAGCTTCTCCACCCCCTCCATCATACACACACCACACATGTCCGGATACACACCCTAAACACATGTTCACCACCCTCACATTCTTTGTTTAGTTTATTTGTTCACTGATCTCTTTGAGAATAGCTTAAAGCTGAAACAGCTGTCTGAGTTAAATAAAAACTGTGAAACGTACCAAGTGTTTATATATTTTTTTAAAAACATTTGTATAAATTATTGTATCAAGAAATTTTCTATACAAAATTCTGCTCAAAGTCTGACAGTGGCCAACAACATGATATTTGTGCTAATTAATAAAAAAAATTGTTTTTAAATTTTTCAATAATTTACTGGAAGAAGAAAATTTTATTCAGTTTTAGTTATCTTTTTCTTCTTTACGATTCTCATTGGACTATTTTTTATATATTGTAATAGTATATTAACAAAGTATAGTCATTTATATACTGAAAGCACCGACTGGTTTATTAAAACGTGCAGATCATGAAGGTCGTGCCATGAATAGTGAGAGTGCTATCTAAAATTCACAGAATCAATACTCTGTACCAGTTCTGGAATGGTGTTAATGTTCACTGCATGAAATGCTGTATTTATTCTGCAATTATTTTTTACTTCATTTCTACACTGTTTATATAATTTGTTTTACTACAGTGCGTTCTTGTAGAATTCTACTATTCTTATTTCAATTAAATTAAACTGTATTTTTACAACTTATAAGTCTAATTTAATTCTGAAAATTAAGTTAGACTGTATAACATTGGTTACAACAAGGCAAGTATATATACCCCGTACTGTATACAAACTGTACAAAATAATAAATTATGTTTAACAGATAAATTATATCTGAACTTCTCTCCACCCTTTATTCTACTGGAAAATATACTTGCATAAGATCTTCATACACTTTTACATCTCCTGGGAGAAACACACAGAAAATGACTCTGTCAATCTGTAAAAAAAAGGTATGTTTATGTTGGTTTAAATAACATGTTGTAACATAAAAAAAATATTAAAACAGAAGAAAATGAATAAACAGACACCTGAATTTAGTATATAACTATATATACAAATAAAATTAGTTATGTTTAATGCTGATTAAAACTTGTGTCAAATACTTTGAAGTTTTAACTGACAGTAGCTTCAGATAGGAAATTACTCTGATTATATTATTAAGAGAGATACATACGATGAGATGTTTTCTACTATTTAAAAATATATTAAATATGTTAATATAATAACTTCCACCTACCTTGAAAGTTTCGTTTTGTGTGGGGCCAGGATTCTTTCGTACGAACACTAGATACAAACATATGTTTCAAGGGTTCTCGAAATAACTAACTCTACACATCGTTATGAAGAGAATTGATAATTTTTAATGCTCAAATATTGAAATTATCGTTTACCAAATACATTTACATGTCGTCAAATGTTGTGCAACTCTTGCACCTTGCTTGTAACTGAACTTATTAACTATGGCTTACCTTATCATTTATAAAGACACAAACACAATTATAAACACAAACAGCCCAGCATTGCTCACTCACGCACACACACAGAAATTTTATTTATCCCTTAACATTTATAATAAGCCACCCCAGCCCTTACGCTTAAACCGCCGGCACGTGGTTCACGCTCGCACTCATTGTTTGTTAATTTATTATGGTTTATTTTCAAAAAAAAAACATTTGATCCGGTTCTACTCGTTAGATTGACCGCGGTCACATAAACTTTTCACTAATTGTTCCACTTCTTTACATTTAAATTAAAATTTTTTGTGACGAGCCTACTTCGCTCGTCCCGGCACCGGGGAGTTCAGTTAGTAGACTGGGGCCGATAACGTGGCAGGTGTTGCTAATGTGATCTCATACTTTGTACGGAAATCACTGCCTTGATCTTCGTCCCATGCTATGCATGTAGTTTTTGAAGTTAAGATAGCAGACTATTTCAGCTAGGCACTGGCTGATGTCATTAAAGTGGGCGGTCCTTAGCAGCATTTCCTGAGGACCGCTAAGGAGACGATGAATAAATTTGTTCTTTAGCCATCTTGGTTTTCGGGCTGCCCGCATCCCCCGAGCGCCTGTTTGAGTAGTGGCGCGCGTGCATCGACACACATATACAGAGTTCTGAGAAATTCGAAGGGGGCGCGAATTCCTTTGCCGAGTTACACAATACAGTAACTGCGTCTCTGCTTTGTTCCAACGCTGTTTCGTTTACCATGTGTTCTGTTGTAATGAACTACGTTGCACAATAATTCTATAAAATCCCGCACAAAAACGAAATAAATAAAAATGTAAATACCCCATACTGTAAAAAATAAAATGACCCAAAATTCTGACACGTTACAATACCCCCTCAATGAGAATTCTGCTGTCCAAAACAGAAGAAATCTCATTGATAAACCCCGAAGAGGACCGGTGAGGAACTGGTGCCAACAACCCCCTCTTGTTCTTACTCCTCATGGGTACACGACCCCCCTGGCTCGGCGACTATGGACGCATCTGAACAAGATCACTGGACTCCTCCGTAAGAGATCCCAACACCGAAAAATCGAACAGCTAAGTACCACAGCACACCTTGCCTTTTAACATGCTACCCCCAAATATCCTCAATCCCTGGCTTAAATTATGCCAGATCCTCCACCGATATGTTTCCCCTTTTATGCAAGCTGGGCTGCCTTTAGCAGACGCTGGGCTCACACACTCTGACATTATAGATTATAAACTTGCAAAAATTTTAAAAATTCTTTAAATTACAACGTTGTTTTCTGATAAAATTAATTCATAAATTTTGAATAAAGTCTAACATATTCTCTTCATTATTTTCTGTATTCTTTAAAATGACTTAAGATAAACATTTCTTCTAATTGAACATATCCTTAACCTAACATGTAATCACTTAAGAGTCTAACAATACAATGCAATGCAAAATAAATCAATAAAATAAACATGGTTAACACACAAATAATGAAATAATCAATACTCAAAATATTCATTCGCTGGCAGGTGAAAAATCAAGAATTTTTTTTTTCAAAAATTAAAATTTCCAAAAAAAATATTTTCCAAAAATCGTTTCCTAAAAATTTTTAAATTCAAAAAAATTTAAATTCATTAAAAGGTTTCCTTTACATTGAGACATTGTTTAACATTTGGTTTATATTGATCGAATAAACAAATTAAATTGCCTTCCTACTATACAAGCTTAGTGGGTGTATGACCTCATCAGCTGATCGAAACTAGGTCAAGTCCAAGACCCTTGAACTACATATGTTATGTATACTTTCTGAAAATACATTCAACATCTGTAACAATCTAACTTGAAATACAAAACATGATAAAATAAAATATTTAAAATTAACAAAATATTAATATAAATAATAAGCAAATTGACATTTAAATTATTTAAAATAAACACCTTATATCTTTACATGATCCAATTCTCTCAAAATTTTGTCACTGGTTTCAAAATAAAAATTTTATATATTCAACTACAACTTTCTTCATTTTACAATCTCATTCCCTATTACTGTGGGTGATTTAAATTATCTATTCTCATTTAATTTACTACTTGATCTGTATACATATATAATCTGTATACACACATATGATCTTTATCCCCCTGACTCTACTACCAACAACTGTAACTCACATGACACCCAACTCTATCAAAATATCTATCAAAGCACTCTAACCCCAACCTATCATTAAACTCAATTCGCCACCTTCTCTCTCTATATATAAAAAAAACTCTCTAACCCTTTGTACATAGGATATGTGTTCCCCCCCAAAAAAACTCAATTCCCTTATTTGGCCCCTGGATTCTACCTAAGGCGGCCCCTCCTCACTAAAATTGATTCTAATCCCGTCCCAACTTATCATTATGTTGCGGACTCCCACATTACACTACCCCCTACTACAAAATTGCCATCCCCAAAAAATCTCAATCTCATCACCTTACTACAACTACAACAAAATAACATCATTAATTATAAACAACAATATATCACTCAAAATTCTACATATATTCTCCACAACTACTGTGTCAACATCAATACTTCTCAAAATTCTATAATATTACATTACTTCAAAACAACATTACATTACTTCATCTCTACTATTTCTCTAATTTTGACTTCAACTTGGACAGATCTACTTGTCCCACAAAATATTCATCACCCAAAACTTATCTCTTATTAACTTTCACCAATTATTACTTTACTTCTCATTTTATCAAGTTATTTTTATCATTACTTTAAACCATCTGTAATACATTGAACCACTACGTTAAACCTTAATTACTTGGAACATTTATACACCATTTTACCAGCGACATGTTATTGCTGATCAGCTGATCTCCTAACACAATGAAAATACCTCTCATACTTGAACAAATTACATGAAATATATATTTATCAATACTCACTTCTATTACGTTAACTGCCTGCCAGTCAGTTTAATTATCTGCTTAGTTGAAAAAATACACACATAATGCAAACACATATTTCTATCAACACCTATATCTAACGTACAATAATAAAACAATACATTTAAAGTTATAGCATGAACACCTTATATTGAGTGTCTGAGCACCTAGTTATTTAACAGAGCACAAGCGTTTTTGATTGGATCAAACTTTGAATTTAGCAACAAATTTTTTAAGTGGCAAAATTTAAATTCGTAGCTCATCTGAGCCACCTCCCATCCACACACACTATTTTAAGTTATGTAAGGCTGTGGCGCCCCCTCGCTTTCACAAAGACTGTATATTTTGGAGTAGTTTTACCTCTCCGTGTCTTTGCTTCCGCTATTACATTTAAAAGGTTATGAACATCAACATGTTCTGGTCTATAATTACATCCCCTTAATGCGGGTCTACCACCTGGCTTTGCTGCCCCCAAGCGGGCAGAGTGGTAGCCGCTGTTCCATATTGCCGGGAGATTTCCCCTAATATTCGCCCCCCATTGAATTTCTACTATATACCAATTTCAAGTCAGCTATGGTCAAGGGACTTGATATGACCATAGCTGGCCGCTAGCCAAATCCACGATTAGTGCTGGTAAGGCAGTAATCGCCCGAAAAGTCGGGGAAATCTAACTTCATTTCACTGCCTGTTATACATCGTCTTATTATGTGCGACACGGTCGTCTATCAGTGTGTAAGCTTTAATTTACATGAAAAAGGTGTCGCACATTTTCGCCATTTTGGCCTCCGATGGAGGTAACACTCTCTGTTACCCCCAACCCATTTCGCTATCTACGGGGGCACAGGCCACCCCCGCAATAGCAACTTACTAACTAACTAAGAAATCAAATGTACAACATTATAGTACGAGACCTTCATTCATCACTAATCCCTTAACTCACTTACATCATTCATAATTTTCAACAATTATTTTCCTTAAAATTTTCAAAATTTATTATTAATAATTAGTATATATCATTTTCCTTTATTATTAAAAAATTTTAATTACCATATTTATTGAACACAATTATTTCCAATAATCTCACTATTGAATTAGAATCTTAGTTACCTGTAAACATTTTATTATACATGATTCATAGTGTAAAAGTTCTATACTTACAATCCAGTTAACCTGATATATACAAAACATAATCCCTATACCACAATACTTCCACCTCACCTCTGAAACATTTCACAAAAATATTAGTTTACATCAAATAATTTATCATTCATTACCGAATTTCCATCTCATAAAATAAATTAAATTCATTAAAAAATTTTAATTAATTAACATTCAAATAATCAATCAAAATATTTAACATGTATCAAATTGTTTTAATTTAATTAATTACCAAAAATATAAATTATATAGTTATCAAAACAATTACCATTAATCAATTACTGTTTTCAAAATTAATTCTGATACTTATTTAACTTGCAAATATTTCAATATTATTATTACAACAATCATCTTACGTACACACATTATTTACTTAACATTCCACAATGCACACAAATAAATTCACTATATTTTTATTTACAGACTTTAATTAATAACTGTTCAGTTTTTTCCGCACTTCATTGTCCAAATTTGCCATGTCCAAAACCATAAAACATAATGTTTATCACTGTCTTTTACTGTTTTACAGTTTAACCTCCATCGTCCCAAATAAGTCTTGGTTTTATACAATACTGTTGATTTTTATCGACAAACAAATGGTTATTTTGTGTGTCATAACCAGAACAACCAAACTCTCATTTTACCAGAATACTCACTCAACCAGTCTACGCTAGGCATTTTTGTTACATCTCCATCGGTAAATTCGCTCATTATTGGGTTAAATACTTTAGTCAAATCATTATAGTCATTATTATTTCCATATACTTTTAACCTTTCTTTCCATTCATCATACTTTCTATTTAAGTTATATAATTCTGTTACTTTCTCCACACACAATTCTCTGTTTAAATCTCTCTCATCCCCATACCAAATCACACTTTCAACATCATTATTACAGACAGAGGGTACAACATTATACAACATCAATAAACAACTCAACTCTTCTATTAATACGGGTCTCTGGCCCTTCAAACACAACATTTGTGAACACCTTGGTTCAGAAAAATTAATGGGAAAATTTACCCTCTGCCCTACACATTCATCTCCCCTTTCTTTCCATTCTTTTTCTAACTCATTAACACACATTAACATCTCATAATCACATTCTACAAACTCATCAGTACTCTCTGATATTATACTTTCAATTACACTATTATTCTCATTGTTTTCAACAACATCATTATTATTTATTAATTCTTTATCTAATACAACATTGCCATTACAACTTTCATTTGTATTACTCGTACTCGGTTCTACTTTATTCAAATTATTTCTTATTTTATTGGTACTTTCTAGACGTTCATTCTTGTCTTGTATATTATTTATCAACTCATCAAATTTTACATTTATATTCTGCTGCAACTGAATATTCTGTTGTTCGAGTTTTATATTAAAATTGCTATTCTGAACGTCAAAACGACGGTCTATTTTATCAAATTTTTCGTCACTAGAGTTAAAACGGCTCTCAAATTTTTTGTCAATTGCATCAAACTTATCATTCTGTATATCAAATTTTTTATTAAAATTACTGTTTTGCATGTCAAATTTTACGTTAATATCACTAGACATGGTTCTCATGAAATTAAATAGATCGTCCAATGACAACTCTTTCGCTTTACTTGTTACGGGAGTTGATATCGCTCCCGGTGTATTAAGAACAGATACTTCTGCATTATACTCATTTATTGGCGTTAATTCTATTTGAATACCGGAGTCAGCATTTACTTGACTCTCGGTCTGACTGTCAGATAGGCTGCCTTCATTGTTATCTGCCATTTCTTATTTTATACTTGATACTTGTGTGAACCTATAATATAATCAATATATAATGTATTATATAACCAATTTTGCGTTAATAACGCACTTTTGTTTTATTCCGCTAACCCCAAAAACATGTTTGTATCTTTTCTGTAGGTACGGTCTTTACTATTTTAATTAATAAAAACTGTCCCTGTATAGGAAGCCATTGAGATGTTTTCTACTATTTAAAAATATATTAAATATGTTAATATAATAACTTCCACCTACCTTGAAAGTTTCGTTTTGTGTGGGGCCAGGATTCTTTCGTACGAACACTAGATACAAACATATGTTTCAAGGGTTCTCGAAACAACTAACTCTACACATCGTTATGAAGAGAATTGATAATTTTTAATGCTCAAATATTGAAATTATCGTTTACCAAATACATTTACATGTCATCAAATGTTGTGCAACTCTTGCACCTTGCTTGTAACTGAACTTATTAACTATGGCTTACCTTATCATTTATAAAGACACAAACACAATTATAAACACAAACAGCCCAGCACTGCTCACTCACGCATACACACAGAAATTTTATTTATCCCTTAACATTTATAATAAGCCACCCCAGCCCTTACGCTTAAACCGCCGGCACGTGGTTCACGCTCGCACTCATTGTTTGTTAATTTATTATGGTTTATTTTCAAAAAAAAAAAAACATTTGATCCGGTTCTACTCGTTAGATTGACCGCGGTCACATAAACTTTTCACTAATTGTTCCACTTCTTTACAGTTGAATTAAAATTTTTTGTGATGAGCCTACTTCGCTCGTCCCGGCACCGGGGAGTTCAGTTAGTAGACTGGGGCCGATAACGTGGCAGGTGTTGCTGATGTGATCTCATACTTTGTACGGAAATCACTGCCTTGATCTTCGTCGCCGAAGCTTCATCCCATGCTATGCATGTAGTTTTTGAAGTTAAGATAGCAGACTATTTCAGCTAGGCACTGGCTGACGTCATTAAAGTGGGCGGTCCTTAGCAGCATTTCCTGAGGACCGCTAAGGAGACGATGAATAAATTTGTTCTTTAGCCATCTTGGTTTTCGGGCTGACCGCGTCCCCCGAGCGCCTGTTTGAGTAGTGGCGCGCGTGCATCGATACACATATACAGAGTTCTGAGAAATTCGAAGGGGGCGCAAATTCCTTTGCCGAGTTACACAATACAGTAACTGCGTCTCTGCTTTGTTCCAACGCTGTTTCGTTTACCATGTGTTCTGTTGTAATGAACTACGTTGCACAATAATTCTATAAAATCCCGCACAAAAACGAAATAAATAAAAATGTAAATACCCCATACTGTAAAAAATAAAATGACCCAAAATTTTGACACGTTACAACGAGGTGTGTTGAAAAAAGACCAAACTATTTGTGTAGCACGCCAACCTGCGCATAGAGCGAGCTGCACAATTATGTGCTGCTAGTGACAGGTTTTGACGCCGGAATACAGTTTTCTCTGTCCCGTCATGATCGTCAGTCTTCGAGCTACATACGCTGTAGTGGCCACGAGTGCACACCGTCCGGCAGATTTATAATGAACTGAGAATGAAGATTCATTTTGTTTTATTTGTCTCCAAGTCACGTTTATTAACTAAATAGAATTAATATTAGGCATTACCTGTATTAATTCCCCTTGAGCAAAAAGACAGAGTAGAAGAGACTAATATCAAAAGTATAGCTATCGCTAATGGGTATAACGGTGAAATTGTAGACAAGCTAGTAAGAAAACACTCAGTAAAAATCAATAGTAAAAGCAGCTTAACCGGCCCAGCTAAAAAAGATACTACGTGTATAGTAACAGAGTACACGAATGTACTACCAGTAATTGTAAAGAATGAGTTAAAAGAAACGTAAAATAATAGTGGCTTTCAAAACCACAAATAACATCAAAAAACGTTTGGGACAAAGAACTCACATCCTGGATGAAGAGAAAACTGGAGTATACAAGCTTGAATGCGATGACTGCGACAAATTTTATATAGGACAAACGGGCAGACGATCAGCCGAACGTTTTAAGGAACACCTACCCAAAAATGATTTCTCGAAAACAAGATCTAGTTACGTTCAACATTTAATGCTGTATAATCATAAGTACTCTGACTTCCACACAAACTTTAAACTGCTTCATAATTGCAAAAAAGGTGCATACATGAACGCTGTGGAGGAATATGAGATATACAAGGCTTCTAAGTTACAAGCGGACCAACTACATAATGATAAAGTTTCGTTTCGATCTAATCTACTGTACAACACAGCCATCGATATCGATGTGTCCACTGGAAATGATAACGGTCATACAGGATAAAGTACAACAGTTAATCGTTGGCAACGAGACGATGCGCATCGGACTGTGCCGAGACTATATCAGTGTAAAATTATGTGTGGTGTTTTTGTGTTTTAAATAATTGACGACCCCGTGCGGGTGAATTTGACGTTTTAATAATATTAAAAACCTGAAGATAAGGATTTATCCTCAAAACGCGTTGTTTTAGAAATTAAAACAGATAAGTCACAAGACGGGAAGTTAATACAGGTAATGCCTAATATTAATTCTATTTAGTTTGAGAATGAAGATCTTAACGCAACATGTGTATAAAACTTTGGTGCTTTATTGAGCCGTTTCAATTGTATTCCAAAGTTGTCATTACCATTTGAATTGGTACGCACTTGTTGACAGATTCTCTTTGATTTTCATCAACAAATGCAGTAAGAATTTTTTTCAGTGATACGATACATTTAAATTTTTCGATAAAAATTTAATTTTATGATCTTATATGGATGCACATTCTCTTGGAAAGTCTCATCCGATAAACAATGATTTACAATTACCACATCACGAGCTCTCTTCCCATGATCTTCGATGTCGCTTTGATCTACACATTGACCATTGGTTTTACCCTCTTTAAAATTTCTTAAAATCATCGTTTGGCTCATGCAGGCCTGCGTGTATGCTTAATTGAACAACCAGGATGTTTGTGTAAAGTTTTAACCTAGTTTTGTCGCAAGTTTCATATGCACACGTTGTTCTTCGAGGTCTCTCTTAATCACTTTGTCACTAATACGGTGGCGGCGAGCGTGCGCATGTCCCCCTCAACCTGATATAGCTCAAAGACTAATGATGATAGCGGAACAGAATAAATGGCAGTTTTTTTTTTGTCAAAAACTATCGTTAGGTGTGCTCAAAGTCGCAGCGCGTTGTTTGTGTGGGTTGAATGGTATTCAAAAAGGTTGGTCACACCTCGTATGTGTTATTTATATTTCCTATATTTCGTATGTGTTATTAATATTAGATTAGGTCCTAAGGGGGGTAAATCTTTATATATAGACTACACATTATGGGGTTTTTTTTACAGCACTCCAAATAGTGAAGTTGCCTGGTGATCTGCCTGTGGTATTACTTTACTAAATCCACAAAACCATGCACTGTAAGTATAATATGACTTTTATCACAAAATGTGTCAAACTTGAGCTATGTCGACTATGATTTAAACTGCTCTTATGACCCATTATTTCAATTTAAAAAATTATCATGTACTAAGTTTATTTCGCAGGCTACCGTGGCTGGAGTCAATAATAAAAGAATTCATCTCCAGGCTGTTTGGCCATGGTTGATTGCTTGCTTCAGTCATTTTCTAAATATTTGGCCACCCACCTGAGGTCTTCTTCAGTATAAAAAAGTTAAAATGTTTGACAAAGGGTGGTAGGTTCGGATCTATAACATACTATAGAGCATACATAATTCGTGAAGGCATTTGACAGAGTACAAGGATTTGTATTGTGGCATATTATGGTCACACAGAGAATCTGGGGACATAAATTGCATAAAAAACTTTTATAAGCATACTAAAATAATTAATGACAGTGGAACCTCATTCTTCAAGGAAACTGTGATGACTTAGGTTTTCAGGGAAGGATGTAGCTGTCACCAGCTTTATTTAATTTATATACAGTAGAGCGTCGATAATCCGGACGTAAAAAATCCGGACCTTGTCCACAGAAAAGTTCGATTCGTCGGCAGCGGATCAAAATCGAGATTCCAATAAATCGGGAACGTTCTGTGCAAGCTTGTTCAAATTACTGAATGTCTTTGAGCCTAGCCTCTATGCAGTGTTATAGTACATGAACGGGTGGAAGAAAATGTTTTAGATGAAGTTATGTCATTATTAAAGTTAATGCCAGGTTTCGAAGACTGCGATGAAAACAATGTAAGCGAATGGTTAGAAAGTGATAAAATGACCATGGATATCAAATTTTAAATTATGAAGAAATGACTAACACTATAGCTGAGGTCGAGCCCCCAGACGGTAACGAATAGGATGAAAGTGAAGACATCGCTGATGAGGCATCAGCCGTGCATGTCGATGCATTCAACGCATTGGAAACTGCAATGTCTTGGCTGGAAAAGCAGCCCGAATGCTCTACTATCCAACTTTTGTTACTAAAGAGACTCAGAGACCTGGCCTCCAATAAACCCACCTCAAGCCTTGTTAAAAAAAAAATTTTTTTTCGTAGTTCTGATCTGTGTAATGAAATTTCTTCAGAATTTGTGATTCAAAAATATTTTATACAATATGTGTGTAAGTGTTTGGAATAAATATATCGAAAATGATGTTTCTAACCTAATGCTGAGTTTTCGTAAGTACCCTGTCTATCCTTATACTTTAAGTAGTAATTTTTTGTAAGTTATATGTTCGAAAATCCGGACAAATGGATAATCCGGACTGGGTCGAACACCAATTAGTCCGAATTATCGACGCTCTACTGTATTTTTAATTTCACTGGATGTTGGAAAAACAGGACTACATTTGGGACAGCAATTAATACCTACACACGCCTAAATACTATTTTGTATGCTGATCAGATTATTATTCAGAGGAATGAAGGTGACCTTCAAATGTTGATCTACCTGCTTGGCAAGCTTTGTCTAAATATAACGTGGACAATTCTACAGTTAGTACTAAGGTGACCACTTTTAGAGGGAAAGACTTTAAAGATAAATGGTGCAACAATTGAATAAATACCCTACTCCTACTGTCTGGGATGTGACATCACATATGGCAGTAGAATTCAATGGATTCTAACAAAAAAAGAAAAAGAGATCTAACTAAAGTTTTTACTGAATCACGGGAGCCCCTACTATGTTACATGGGTCTGAGAATTGATATAAAGAGGTAGTGCCTGTGTTTGAAGTGACACACAGAGATATTAGCAGGATTCACAATTCTGAGGTTTCTGCATTCTGTGAAGGGATGCAAACGAGCAGATAGAATGGATACGTATTGAGCATGTACGCTGGGAACTAAATATCTGCTCACTGCTCACTGAGTGAAAAGATGGGGAAATTTAGGAATCCATGATGGCATGATGGCTGACAGGTTGCCCAGGCAAGTTAAACAACCTCCTGGAAGACTGAGGAAGAGACTGACCAGATAAGCAGATATTATCTAATCCTTGTATGGAGTAGAACAGGCAGAGATTTATTACTCTTATCTGCAACCATTTTTAAAATCAGATGCTTTTTGCTTAATTTGCACACATTTATCTACCAAAAATATAAAGATTATATAACTACGAGGGTCATCTCAAAAGTAAGTTTCCCTATTATTTCTTTCAAAGAGAAATGGAGCAAGCAGGCTGACGAATGTTGGAGAACATTTATTTCTTCTGTCCCATGACAATGCACGTCCTCATTCCTCACAAGTCATGCAGAATTTGTTGTAGTCCTTTTGAAGGGAGATTTTCGACCATCCTTCACATTCAACCGATTTGGCCCCGAGTCATTTTCATATTTTTCCCATCTCAAAGAACACCTGGGAGGAGAACGTTTTGAAACCGATACGGAAATGAAACAGGCTGTTGAGGACTGTCTCCGAAATCTGGGCACACAGTGGTTCAAAGAAGGAATTGAAAAACAGTTTTTGTGCTACAGAAAGCGGATTGACAAGGCTGGAGATTACATTGAAAAATAAGTACATGATTTTGAATAAAAGTATAGTTGTCTTTTTAATTTTTACATCGGTTGTTATTTTTCCTAAATCAGAGAAACTTACTTTTGAGATGACCCTGATATAAAAATAAAACTGGTATTCATATTAACACAAGTTTTTCTTGATTGGAGTTTCATTTTTTACTCTGCTTTTGTTTTTCAATTGTCAAGTTGTTGTCTACAGTACTTCAGCCAGACATTTTGGTTACAGCAGTGACAATGGTAAACTTGCTGCGCCTAGGATGACAGCCTGACCGAGGCAGCTCACCTTGTTTCTGTCTGCTTCCTGTGTAATGGTACAGAACCCTAGGCCTGTTTAAATTTGAATCTAGGCGCCCGCCACAGCCACTGTGATTGCGTGGTGGATGGTGCAGGTGGCGAGTATGGAGATGCCAGTGTCAAGTTAAACAAATAATAAATTTAGTGATGTTTTTCTAAGAACAAACCTTAAGCTGAATTAAATTTAGTATTTTTTGTGTTAAAGTATTTGTTTATATTAATATTATATTTAATTTTTATAATGAATTTACCTCAAGATATTTCTTTCCTTATTAGGAACATGTTTCAGATACCATTGTGTACACATCCTCAGCCTTCCGGATTTTGTGTGTACCCATCCTCACACACAAAGTCCAGAAGGCTGAGGATGGGTACACAATGGTACCCGAAACATGTTCCTAATAAGTAAAGAAATATCTTGAGGTAAATTCATTATAAAAATTAATAATAATATATACATCAAGAAACGGACTGTAGCAAAAAGTGTTTAAATTAATATTATATATGTGCATTTGTTATAGATATGTATAAATATTTAATAAATGTCTGGGCCTTGTTTGTTTTGAACAGGAAACTTAAAACCAAATTAAAAATTTTATTTCAAATCATCAAAACAGATGAGAATAATGGACCTGTCTATAACAGTAATGGATAAGATAATTTGTTAGTATTATTATATATAAGGGGTGGAAGAAGTGTAGTGGCACAACAGTCACATTATGCATAAGAACTTGTAAAGTTTAGGCTTATTTCTAGTTCAATAGTCATGTTTTCGTTGTGGACTTTGGCCTCATTTTTACAATGTTACAGAATGTATAACCCCCGTTAAATATATGATTGTGTAATATTGTGTTATTAGGATTAAATAATTCTTGCCATTAATATAATGTTATTTTTCTCACTTGTTGGTGAATTACAATCAATAATGTTGAATTAAGTGTCTTATTTGTCACCTAACCTTGACTTACTCCTGTGCTCAAGGGGCTCGTCTAAAACGTTCCTGGCCCCTTTTTCTGTGGTAGTCAGTTTTTCAGTGTTTTCGTTATTTTGGGGATATGGTGATGTGGCTACTCCACACCGCCTATCCAGTGGAGAGTGGAGGTGGCGACCCTGGGGATCTTTACTTTTCGGTCACCTTACACCTGCTGAATCTAGCACAAGACACTGGGCTAGCCAACCGTGTGGAAACCGCCAGTATGGGCAGTTATACCAGGTCACAAACTGATCGTGGAAGAATGTGTGATGAAACAGAATCTGCACTTGAAGAGAACAGATTGTCAGATGGTCAAAACAAAATCTATACACAGTACAATTATGACACTTACGTCATTAGGATGCTCACTGAGAAACTTTCTAACAGTGCTCAATGCCATATTTGCAGCTGGTTCTATTGGATAGCCTAAAACATACGTATAAAGAAATATTTTAATACAAATCAAATATTATTATACCTTGGAATGCACAATACAATTTTACTTGTTCCAGTAAAGCTATCCCCATTTACACATCAGTAGCAGAGGTTAGGATCAATGCAGGTCAGACTAAGTGCAGACAATACAATGTGATCTCCAGTATGCTTAATTGTCTTTAACTTCCACACCTGACAAGCTCAAGTACCAGTGGCATGGCGTGGGTAATTAACAGCTGTTGCCGGTTGCTGTTAGGCATAAAACGTACCCTAAAAATTAATTATTTGTAATTTATCTTAGAGTTGTATTTGTAGTCGACTTGTGCTGAACTTTGATTAGGCAATCCTTCACTAAAAAGAGGTTTATAATAGAGTCCTAAAATGTAGGCATTTTCTTCAGGTTTTGTACAACAGATTTTTGAATCGACATAGTCCAGACAGTCTGGTCTGATCCTGAGTATTCCACTGGAATACTTATAGGGTTGAAAAATAACCATTCTGCGGATGTACTTGTAATAGGAATTGTACGTATCAAGGCGCACAGTTCTGTAATTTCCTTCCGCTGGCATGTAATTTTACATTGATTTTTAAAGTCGGCATAGTTTTCACAATGTAGTAAAGCAGGAAGTGCTAGTTTAGCAATATCTGAAAAGTTAGCAGTAATTTGGCCTTTCAGAGTGTTAATTATTTCAAATAACTGCATCTGTAGGAAACGTTTTATCAACATAACAACCAGTTTATTTACTCGAAGTTTTTTTTTAACATGATACTTCTTCTGGTACTGTATATTTCAGTTATAGTAATGTTGCCACTGGCAACAGCGGTTATATGGACGCCATGCTACTGCCAAGTACGTAATATAATTTTACTTTCTTGTAAATCTAAAATATCACAAAATTTCAACTATAATTTTGGTAGTATCTAAAAGAAAAAAAAAGTAGCTTCAACAGTTCTGACAGTTTCAAATTTCAGGGTTTTATATAAAGTTTCATATTTAAGTTTTCAAGATTTACAACACAGGTTTTGTCCTCATGATAAATTAAAAATTAACCCCAATAAGCAGCAACTATAATTTCTGTAATGGTAAGGGACTTTTCACTATTATGAAATTTTAAAATAATAAAAACGCCCTGAAACATTTATTTATAGTCAGAATTTGTCACATTATATTTCAAATTAAAGAAATAATTAAGGAGAATACAGTAAAAGACATAGATACACATTTACTGAATTCTGTCAAATTTTATGACTTAGTAAATAAACTTTATTGTGGAAGGAAAACATATTATAATTGACATGCATTAGAAAAAATGCTTTATTGTATATTGTATTTAAAAAAAATATATACAAATTGTGTTTCACAGCATAATCTTTTAACACAAAACAAAAATGTATTTAACTTATTGGCATTTTTGACAACTAGCAAATTTTTATTATAACTGTACATAAACAAAAGTGCAATTTGACTAATTTGTGACTGACACGTTCATAACTTACACGCTGTTTTCTTTTTCATACTTGGTTTTGATAGTTATTGGACACTATAAATAATATTTATTTAATAAAAATACTAAAACAAACAGTAAAAAACATTTCCAAAAGCTCTCTTAACAAATAAACAACACTGAAAATGCATAGACATAACCAAAAATTGAATCCCAATCACTCATGGCTTAAATGTTCATGTTTTCACATTTTGTTTAAGTACACACTAAACATAATTACTTAAAAATATTAAAACAAACACAGTAAACACAGTTATAAGTACAATATAAAGAAACACAAATCACAGTAAATGTGTACACCATAAGCAACAAAATTTGTTAGCTGACACTACTTTTGGATTAATTTTCAAGCAAAACTAACAGAAACAAATTATCGCATTATAATATACCAAACTTTTCCTACGATCTTCTAGAACTACTTTATTATATTATATATATTATCAAACATAATTTCTTCTGCAAGAAATTGTATTAGAAAATATAATATTGGTACGGCATCACAGAACAATCTATGTGTTTATCGAACGTTCCAGACGGATCCAGAATGTAATGCGGTGGTGTACGTAACTCTTGACGCATTCACGAGACTTTTCTCTAAGCCACCAGCTGCGCGGACTGTGTCTAGGCGGTAATTAATTACGTAGTACATCAAGTAGTCCGTCGTAACAATATTTAGAAAATACAATAAAATATTAACTATTGTATTAAAAGTGGTGCAATCTAGTCAGCTTTAAACACATAAAAACAACAAAATACTAAGATGGGAGAACGAATCTGATTTCGAGACATTCAGAGTTGGGCAACAACATCTCAAAATCGATGTTCGCTGCTTCACAGTTTAACAATACCACCTCGACTAAACAAATCACACACATACATACACACATGCGCTCACATACAGATTCTTGCTTACCATAAATTCCTGTGGAGATACAAGGAAATGCCTGAAACACACAAAAATCCATATTTCAGTACATGTCTATAGATCTCAATACATGAAATGAAAGTTTCAATCTGCAAATTTCTTATACTGACAGTTAACATGAATAATAAATTAAAATCATGCTCAAAATATGTTTCTGTGACAACACAGAAAATAAATATTCACCTACACAGCCTATAATTACTGACTTACCCTCATATCAATATATTGTTACGACATCACAGAACAATCTACATGTTTGTCGAATGTACACGAAGAATCTCGCTCTATTGTGTGTGGCGTACGTGCTTGTAGACGCATTTGCGAGTCTTCTCGATGCCGCCAGCCATGCGGACTGTGTCAAGGCCGCAGTTAATTATGTAGTTCATACGGACGCTAAGACGCAATTAGGAATGGTCTAGATTTTCGGAGGCTATAAATACATGGCAGCAGCGGCCTTAAGTTTCAGTATTAGTGCGATATATTGACAGCGCGGTTCGAGAGTTATTGTCGGGCAAAATTACTGTGCGCATTCAAGTGGTTATTAGTTAAGTGTTGTGTTTTATAATCGGACAGTAATTGTAATACAATTGTGTTTAGGCTATAAATACATGGCAGCAGCGGCCTTAAGTTTCAGTATTAATGCGATATATTGACAGTGCGGTTCGAGTTATTGTCGGGCAAATTTACTGTGCGCGTTCAAGTGGTTATTAGTTAAGTGTTGTGTTTTATAATCGGACGGTAATTGTAATACAATTGTGTTTAATTTTAGTGGACATTTTATTCCGTGTGAACAATTTTTATTTGATTTGTTGTACAGACTGTGTTGTTAATTACGAACTGTTAACTTATGGAAATTAAAGCTTGTAATTACTGACTTAATTGGTGTCTTGTACTTATTTTGTTTCCACTGTACCTACGACGATTGAGTAGACCGTCGTAACAGTGGACACTTTGTACAAGACGAGTGTAATTTGTAATTAATCGGTAAACATGGATGCCAGTCAGATGATGGAAGCTTTACAAACACTGCTGCGGTAGACACAGGAAGAAGCAGAAAGACGACAAAAAGAAGAACGAAGACAAGAAAGACAAGAAGCAGAGGAACGTCAGAAAGCACTAATGCTTGAAACAGAAGAAAGACAAAAAGAAGAACGGAAGCATGAAACAGAAGACATCAAGGAGTTAATACAGGAGCAAAAGCAGACACAAGAACAAACCGCTGCAGAGTTGGGTCTCCTACGAGGTGAGCTTAATAAACAAGTTACTAAAATATCGGAGGTACAAGAATCAATGACATTAAAAATAGATGAAGTAGAAAAATCTGTCTCGAGTGTTGAAGAATTGATGTCTAATAAAATAGCTGAAGTAGAAAAATCAGTCATGAGTATGGAAAAAGCTATGTCAACAAAAATAGAAGACTCGATTACAAATATAAAAGAGCAGATTAAAAATGAAGTCGAACAGTGCCTGAAGTTACAACCAAAACAGCTTTGTGAACAGACTGTACCAATGATAAAGAGACAGAAAATAAGTCAATAGAGAAGGTCACCTCGCCTGCAGTTGGGACAGTTCATGTCAAGGCCCTGACCTTTGATGGAAGCGTGCACTGGGCGACGTATTTATGCCAATTAGAAGCTGCTGCATGCGCAAATAATTGGACAGAGAAAGACAAGGTTGTTTCACTCATTCTCTCATTAAAAGGATCCGCGGCAGAACTACTACAGATAGTGCCACCTGACAGCCAAAACACCTATGCCGAATTGGTAAAAGCTCTGGAATTACGGTATGGTGATAAATATTTGCGAGATGTGTACTGTACCCAGTTGAGAGCAAGGCGACAGCATTCCGGGGAGAGCCTTCAAGAGTTTGAAGCAAGTATCGACAGACTAATTAGACTGGACTATCCTGAAGCGCCAGAAGATTTTTGAACGAGTTTTGCGATGCAGACATTTACTGTCGGTGTCCGAGATAACGAACTACAGCAAGTGTTACGAATGGCAAGACACCAGAACAGTGCGGACACCCTGGTACATGCTTTGCAATTTGAGGACGCCCAATCAGCATCTGGTTGGACAAGTCATAAAGTGCGCGCTAAAAGATCGTGACGGCACATACAATGAGGAAGAAGAACAAGGAACAGAGACTCAACGGTCAGCACCACAGAATAAAGTAAGAAAGGATGGAAGACCAAAGTGTTATCGATGTGGGAAACCTGGACATCTACAACGAGATTGTCAGGTTAGAATTCAGCAGCAGGGAAATGAGCAATAGTCGATACAACGGGGTGTGTGCTGACTAACTGGAGGAACGAAGCCCCTAGAGAATACGCAATTTCTACACTTCAGAAAAACAGCGGGAGCTTGGTAGTTACCGGATTTGTTCAAGAAAGGCCAACCTCAATTACAGTTGACACAGGCACAACAGTTTCTATTGTGTGCCCCGATGTGGTGAAAGATCTCAAGCCAGGAAAAATTTGCTGATTTGGTCATGGAAAGTCAGGGAAATCAAATTCAAAATTTCAGTATGAACCCTGCAACTGTCCTTCCGGATTTTGAAATCTCAAGAGCCATGTAAGTGCAGCATGGTCAGTACGTAGTGAAAACTCTCTCCCATAGAGGTATTTATGGAAGTGCTCCAAAACTCTGACAATTGCCAACAACTCTCTCCTTGTAACACAATAATTTCTCTCTGGTTTGGAACGCGTCTTGCTGTAATACGCTATTACTCGTTCTTCACCGTTCTGCACTTGAGACAAAACTGCTCCTAGACCAGTATTGCTTGCGTCTGTGTCTACAATGTACTTCCCTTCGGAAGCTGGAAAAGTGAAAATTGGCTGCGAACATAATGCAATCTTCAAAGTTCTAAATGCTTGGTCACACTCTCTTGACCACTGGAAGTTTCGTTTATTTTCCGTTAGGTCATGTAGTGGTTTAGCAATAGTAGCGAAGCCTTTCACAAAACGTCGGTAATATGAGCATAACCCCAGGAAACTCCGAACTTCGTGTTTACTTTTCGGAACTGGTGTCTACTTTACTAGGATCCATGCTAACACCCGATGCCGAAACCAGATGGCCCAGTACAGTACTTCCTTCTGGAATTGAGAACACTTCTTCGGGCTCAGCTTCAGTTGGGCACTGTGAATTCTAGTTAGAACTTCCTTAAGGTTTTCCAAATGGTATTTGAAAGGCTTCCCAATCACTATGACATCGTCTAAGTAAACAAGGCAAGTTTTCCACATCAGGCCTCGGAGTATCAGGTCCATCAGTCTCTCAAATGTTACCGGTTCATTACAGAGTCCAAATGGCATGACGTTAAGTTGGAATAAGCCACTTGGGGTCGAGAAAGCAGTCTTTTCCTTGTCTTCTTGATGAAGACCCACTTGCCAATATCCACTCTTCAGGTCCACTGTGGAAAACCACTGTGCTCCCGACGTGTCGAGTGTATCATCAACGCGAGGTAATGGATAGCACTTTCTTTGTAACGTCATTTAACCTCCGGTAGTCTACGCAGAAACGCAATCCACCATCCTTCTTCGCTACCAGCACTACAGGAGAAGACCAAGCACTTGACGAAGGTTCGATTACTCCCTCTGTCAACATGGCCTGTACGAACCGAGACATTTCCTCTTGTTTAGATAATGGAGGCCTTCGAGGAAGTTGGCGTATTGGTGTTGTGTCCCCAGTATTGATGCGATGTTGCACAAGAGAGGTTCTTCCCAGTGACTGTCCACGAACTGCAAAACAATCTTTGAATTCGTGAAAAAACTGTCCGAGTTCTTTTACCTCACCACTTGAGAGGTCGTTCAATAATTCTTGAGTGCCTCTGGTAATTTGGAATTATCCGAAGCACTGGATCTTCGTTGCGTCATTCCGGCTACCCAGGCCACAGGAGTCAATTTGCCTAGGAGTGTATTGCTTAGTAAAGTGATAGCTTAATCCAAAATATTCGCCACTCTAATAGGTACATTTCCGGTTTCGTCAGATTTTACTAAACTTCTGGCAATTAGTAGGCTCAGTGTGCTGACTACCTGGGGTTCGAATATAGAGCACTGGTTGCCCCTAGTATCTACCTTGGTTCTACCATGATGATCATTTTGGAGTTTGGCAGAACAGTTACGGCCACTTGGTTTATGACGTCCATCGATTTTTCTGCTGTCGTCATTGTTGATAGCATTACCTCTTCGCCCTGATTCTCAAGACATTGTTTTTGAAGTCGACTATAAATCCGTATGCGTTCATAATGTCCACACCAAGAATTGCTTCATCCACAATGTCTGCAATAAGTACTTGATTAAACTCAAGTCGACCGAGGCGTAGGTGTATCTCCACTTTTCCATATACTTTTACAGGACGTCCTGTGACGATTTCATTAATAAAAAATAAAATAATTAATAAATAGGTAATGTAAAAGCTGAGAAATTTTAAATTTTAAGAAAATCGCACGTTTAAACTAAATTTTATTGCTATCATAAAATTATAATAATATTTAATAAAGAGTTTTAATAATAAAATAAAAAGTAATACGAGTGTACAGATAGGGAAAACCTTGTTAATTAACCCTGCATAGACATGCCCTAACCGGAATTAACTTGAATACCGACCCCTAAACAAACTAATAATGCTTGTAAATTTGATATTAATTAAATAAATAAACAAGACCACAGTAGTGTACTATAATAAAGTCTGTAATTAAGAATAGCTTTGGATAATTAAAAGGTCAAACTTTAACCCTTTAAATAGAGGATAAATGTGGAACTATTTTATTGCGACGCGTAAACTCCGCGCGATTAACTGACCCTTCCTAACATAGTAAGGGAGTTGAGATGAAGCGCTCGCGTAGAAGACACACGCTTGAACCATGTCTCCGCGAAAGACAAAATATTTTTATTTAGAAGACCAATACAACAATGTGTAGCTAAAGTATTGGCAAATTAGTGTGGTAGCAAGTCTAAATGTTAAAAAACCAAAATGCATAAATAACTGTGTAAGGGATGACATCTCATTTATTTAATTGGTAAGATGTCTTATGTTGTTTTAAATAATATGGTACGAGCTACCAAAAGTGAGAACTTTTATAATCAATAATGTGACGTGCGATTCTGCAACAAACTAGAACAGTTATGGCACTTATACTACTAACGATGTTTAACTACGAGACTTCTGAGAACCTCCAAGCTACTTCATCATGAACTAACCACTTCAAGAACTTGCAACAGGAAAGTTAACTCCACTTAAGATCAACCGCAGACGAACACCATAAGGACCAAGGACCTTGACTACGAGTAAACTGATGGATATGGCAGGTGACACGGAGACTTGTTCTCCGTGATTAATTAAAATTCTAACCAATGAATTGTTAAAGACAATTGAAATAAATAAATAGAAAGACTTTAAATTAAAGATAACCACATTATAAGATGTAATATGTTATAGAATTCAAAATATTTGTAATAACGAATAATGCTGTTGTATATGTATAGCTTCACTGATACAAATTCATAGATTAAGTCCATTCTTCAAATGCCCCCCCCCCAAATAGTATTATAGAATATAAATAAGCGAGCTTAACTCATAAACAAGTTTAAGGTCCCGGATCCGTGGATAACGCTAGCACTGATAAATCCATATGGTTTTGGCCCCAATTCTTTACAAATATCTGTTATAAATTGTAATCTCTTATTCAGAAAACCTTATATGGGAATATTTATATAGAGCTGTTGTAGTAATGATTTAATAAAGAGATGTCGTTACTTTACACTAAAATTGTGAGTGAATAAATCATCAGACCCCCATGTAAAAGTTCCTTTAGTAATAACTACAGCTGGTTTAATTAATTAATAATCAAAAGTTGATTACGAGTACGGCAGCCTGTGCAATTGATCAGAGGTAAGTATGCACAGGTTCCCAATGTTATAACATAACGTAAGTAAAGATGTTATAGTCCAGTAGCTGTTCGCAAGCTGCAAGAGCACCAGATTGCGTATGCGTTATTTTTTGCGTACAATACCAATTTTTCAATATATAAATTAGCTATTAAACATTATTGTAGCCTATTTACTCAGTTTAAAATATTAGTTTTTAGTGAAATTTATTTTTATTTGTAAGCATGAAACATTCATACATTATCTTATTGAAAATTTACTTTAGTATGCTTAACATTATAATTGTCCATCATCATGGATGAATTTAAATAGATTTATTTTTTTAGTAATCGGCCTCCACCTTCCCCACAGCCGTCCACAACGCACTCCTTTTTATTTTTTCCAAAAAGTAAACAGTTGTATTTATACAAAAAACAATAACAAAATTAATTAGCTTATATTAAAAAATTACAATAAATGTACATTATTAGGTTAAAATATCACAAAAAAATTCATACAAAATCTAAAGGAAACATACAAAGCAACAAAGATATTGTATTATTCTTTAAAACTAAAACACTCTTTGATACAGGTAACCTAAAATTCCATACCTAATTTTAATAGATACATGAATACAAATTTAACTATCATAGCCTAGGTAAATAAAGTCGACCATGATCATAAAAGTTCTAAATGGGGAGATTTAGCCTAACTTTTTCTTCTCAAGAATCTGAATTTTTGATTTTATATTGTCTTCTTCTTTCAAAGCTTGCAGTTTTAACATCTTTTGTAACAGTACAATTCTGGCCCTATTATATTTTGAGGAATAATGGATATAAATGGTAATTTTATTTAAAGTCACATAAATAAAACCTAGTAAAGTTTTATAAGGGTTTTTAACTGCGTAGTATTGAGTGGACAAGATTTGCGTCAAGGTCAGGGATAGACTCACAGAAACAGCAAAAACAGTCGTCATGTGAATGTGTCAACCAGCTGCGCACATGATTTCGTCAGCCAAAAGTATGCTACTATGCAATACATACTTTTGTACACAAAGGATTGGACGAGTTACACAAAGGAATGAGAGACGCAGTTTGTCCCCACCTCAGTATTGCAGCACTGTAAATCGTCCTTAGTTTCGTCTCATCAGTGTAGCGTACCGGCCGGTAATTCCCTAAAAGCTACTTACATCTAAATTTTACACAACCAAGTTTTGTAATATAATGTAAAAGTGCAGTATTCATATAAATATGAAATAACAGTGCAACGTAAAACATAAACAAAAGTTTTCGTTAAAGTTTTTTAACCTTTTAACATTAGTGCGCGTGTAACGATGCGACGTCTTCGGGACAGATTTGCAGCTAAGTAGCAAACTTATAAAAACAATTTTCAATATTCTATTTAAATTCAAATAAAATGAGCTCAGTTAGGGATGTCCATAAAATTGTACTGCATGAATGAGTGTGTGATTGCGTGAATATAATATAAAATATAAAATTGAAGCAGTGCTGGGTTGTGAAATTATTTATAATTATTAAATCATAAAAAATATAATTGAATATGTTATTTTGGAGGGCTTATGAAATGTTTAAGGGAAATTTTTAAACTTATACAGTAGAACGGCGTCTCATGACGCAACGCTAAAAGGCATATAATAGCGTGCTTGTTTTCGCACGGTAGAGTCACATGTTTTGTAGTAATATGTTATTAAAACATAAAAAATATAATTGAATATGTTATTTTGGAGGGCTTATTGAAATGTTTAAGGGGATTTTTTGACTTAAATAATGTAACTGCGTCTCATGACGTAACACCTCAAGGTGTATAGCAGTGTGCTTATTTCGCACGGTAGAGACACATGTTTTGTAGTAATATGTTATTAAAAGGTAATGTCATTTGGTAAACATTTCAAGCAAGAGTTATTATTTCAAATAACACATTCCGCTATTTTCTAGTTCGCTTAACCGAATTCTGCCCTTAAGGTAAGTAAAATTTCATTGCTTGTATTATAACAAGATGGCGCCCGAGATCAAAAGTTGAATAAAATTATTGATATTCCATAGTAAGATTTATTGGTCAGTAATAAAAAAAATAATATAACACTTTCTCTGCTCTTCAAGTTTCTTGATCTCTATAGATAATTTTTCTTTTTCAACCTTTTTCTTCTCTTCTTCTTTTTGGTTGTTTTGACTCTTTGAGATGTTCTTCATCTCCTATGGGCAGCTTTTACATTTGTCAACAATGTTTGAGTGATAGGAACTTTAAGAATACTTTCATGATATCTTATAGCATTTTCCACTGTTCTTTGAGCAAAAAGACTATGTTCTTGCAAATTCTCCACTAATAATGTTTTATTTACAGAAAACCCTCCTTCTACTGTTGCATTTCCATGCGAAAATATCAGTCCTAATTTAATAATTTGCCACAATTCTGAATAACATTGATTCCCAAGTAATAAAGAAGAAGAAAAATCAAGTCTCTTGGAAGGACAATCACCATCCAAAAATATTTTGAATTGTAATTGAAGGGTAGAATGAGCTTCACTGCAAAGTCGAGTGTATTGTGCTTTTGCTTTCTCAGCAACAGAATCTGTGATTCGGTTATTGGTGTACTGTCTGGCCGCGATTGGAGTGCGCAGGGTAGGTAAAGTGGGGGAATGTACTAAGTAGTAACAATGCATCTGGCGGTCTAGTGTTGGGGACACCAAGCTGCGCATTCCAATCGCGGCCAGACAGTACAATGGCTCTAGCAATAAACCAAATCTTTGTTTCCCTAGTTCTGGCTGATGAAAAATTATACTAGGATCCAATGATGAGAGCCCTTGGACAGGCTTGTACTTCAGAGGATATCTTTCTAATATCTTTTCTGTCATTTTGACTAGCACAGTCTGGCATTCAAGTTTGAATTTTAGGATATAACTTTCTTTTGAAGTGACTTCTTTGAGAAGTTTTTTTGTATGAAATCCGAGATCAATACTTTTTACATCACGCAAATTTTCTTTGTCATGTAAATCGAATGAAAAAAGCTTAGTTGTTGTAGTAGGCATTTTACTGGATTTAAGAAATCTCTTCATCAAATTTTGTACGAGACTTTGCAAATATGTGAACAGGAATGGACCAAGTGGGTATGAGGTTTAGAACTTTCATAAAAATGGTTCACTTTCCAAGGAAAGCATTTTAAAAAAAGCCTGTTTGCATTTCAGAAATATATCTTTGGTTTGAACAGAAACATTTTTTAATGGTTTTGTATTGAGATATTTTTGGCTGTCAACAAATTTCTTTATATCATCAAAAATACTTAAAACTCTGTCAATAGAAGACACATTTTCAAGCCATCTAGTTGTACAGTGTTTTAAAGGAAAAATAGATTTTCCAGTAAGTTCAATGAACTCAGCACGGCGGGCTGGTGAATCATTAAAGATGTAATAAACATCTCGCAAAAAGCTATCCACTTCCCACTTTGCCGTCTTTCTGAAAAAAATTTCACAGACTTTCTGAAAAATATACTTAATTTCCCTGACTTTCAGCATATCTTAAAATGTTTCCCTGACTTTCCAGGCCAGTATGAACCTTGAGTTGGCAAGGTGGCTTGAACGTCTGCAAGAGTACAACTTCAAGGTACAAGATCGGCGGGGGCGCCTGCATGGTAATGCAGATGGCTTATCACAAAGACCGTGCCCAGCAGACTGCCGACATTGCCACAGAAAGGAAGAACAAAACTCAAGCGAACATGTTCAAGCCATCACTGTAGATTTCCTGGCTGACGGCTGGACAACACAAGACTGTCGACAACAACAGATGACTGATGAAGACATTGGACCAATCTTGACAGCAAAAGAGGAAGGATGCCGCCCGGATTGGCAAGATATCTGCCATGGTTCCAAAGTGCTGAAGGGCTACTGGGCACAATGGGAATCTCTTACCTTAGAAAATGGATTGCTGAAAAGGGCTTGGGAAAGTGAAGATGGACGAGACGTGGTCATGCAGTTGATAGTTCCTCGAAGTAAAGTGCAGTCTGTTTTGAAGGAGATGCATGATGAAACATCTGGAGGGCATCTTGGCGTTAACAAAACCCTTGACAAAATACAGAAGCGATTCTATTGGCTTCATCTTCGCCACGACGTAGAGGAATGGGTTCGGACGTGTGAAATATGTGCTGCAAGCAAGGGCCTACAAACCAGAAGCTGGGGAAAAATGAGACAGTATAATGTTGGACTACCTTTCGAGAGAATTGCCATAGACATTGCTGGACCATTCCCAGTTACTGACGATGGAAATCGGTACATCATGGTTGTAGGTGACTACTGTTAAAGTGGGTGGAAGCCTACGCAATTCCAATGCAATTAGAAAACCAACTGCGAGAAATGAATCGCTTGGTAAGAGGATGGCTGAAGATTGCCAGTGATAAAATGAAAACTCGGTATGACATTCGCAGCAATAGTGTGGGTTTCCAAGAAGGAGATCAGGTCTGGTTGTTCAATCCAAAGCGCTGTCGTGGTCGCTCACCTAAGCTTCAGTCTAACTGGGAAGGACCCTACACTGTGAAAAAAAAGAATTAACGATGTTGTTTATCGGATTCAACACGAAGGACAGCGAAAGTTCAAGGTCGTCCACCTAGATCGCCTGGCTAAGTACTACTTCAGAGACGGTTTGCCAGTTCGGGACAAACAGGCTTAAGGAGGCGGCAGTGTTACAACATCACAGAACAATCTACGTGTTTGTCGAATGTACCAGAAGAATCTCGCTCTACTGTGTGTGGTGTACGAGCTTGTAGACGCATTTGCGAGTCTTCCCGATGCCACCAGCCGTGCGGAGTGTGTCAAGGCCGCAGTTAGTTACGTAGTTCAGACGGATGCTAAGACACAATTAGGAACTGTCTAGATTTTTGGCGGCTATAAATACATGGTGGCAGCGGCCTTAAGTTTCAGTATTAGTGCGATATATTGACAGCGCGGTTCGAGAGTTATTGTCAGGCGAAATTACTGTGCGCGTTCAAGTGGTTATTAGTTAAGTGTTGTGTTTTACAATCAGACGGTAATTGTAATACAATTGTGTTTAATTTTAGTGGACATTTTACTGCGTGTGAACAATTTTTATTTTATTTGTTGTAGAGACTGTGTTGTTAATTACGAACTGTTAACTGTGGAAATTAAAGCTGGTAATTAGTGACTTAATTGGTGTCTTGTACTTATTTTGTTTCCACTGTACCTACGACGATCGAGTAGACCGTCGTAACAGTATGCAACTACAGTAGAGCATCAATAATCCGCAGCATCAAAAATCCGGACCTTGTCCACAGAAAAATTCGATCCGTCGGCAGCGGTATCAAAATCAAGATTTCAATAGATCGGGAACGTTTTCCACAAGCTTGTTCAAATTACTGAATGTATTTGAGCTAGCCTCTATGCAGTGTAACAGTAGACGAATGGAATGTGGGAGTGGTGGGGATGACAACAACAACCCCACTCCTGACTCGATCGGCACAACACACCCCGCCTGACAACAGTATTGTTTAGTTTGTTTGGGTGAACGGAATTGTCGTGTGCTGTGCTTGTTCATAGTTTATTTGTGCTTGTGATTTCATATTCGAGTTACCGAATCAAAATGGTATCTCCAGGGTCTCGTAAGAGAAAAATATATTTTCTTAAGAAAACGACGCAAGCGAGTGGTTAGAAAGTGATAAAAATGACCATAGATATCAAATTTTAAATGTGAAGAAATAACTAACACTACACCTGAGGTCGAGCCCCCAGACGATAACGAAAACAACGAAAGTGAAGACATCGCTGATGAAGACCTTCATACGCCGATGCATTGTAGCGGGTCGAATTTTGGGTGTTTTATTTTAACCGTTTGGGGCATATATTTATATTTTTATTTATTTCGTTTTTGGGCGGATTGTCATTGTGCAACGTATTTGTCAGTATAACAGTCAATGTAACAGAACAGTGAAACGACGCTATAAGACGCAGTTGTTGTTGAGGAATGCGGCTGAAGAGTTTACCTCCACAAAATTCTGAGAACTTTGTACCTGTGTGTGGCAGCGCACATACGCAACTGCTCAATCACGCTCCAAGTGACGCTCTGGCAAAAAACTAAGATGGCCAGAGAGGGAAATTTTCATCCTTCATTTGGTTTCACTACGGAAATGCTGTTTTAAGTCCCACCCACTTTTATGACATTAGCCAGTGCCTATTTGAAATCGTCTGCTGTCGTCACTCAAACAACTACGTGACTAGTATGATTCGAAACTGGGACGACTAACTGGAAGGCATTGATGTCCGTCGTCTTGACTAAAATGCTCCCGGAGTGGGGAACGGAGAGACGTCGGCAGTTCGTTGTCGACTCCAGCCTGCGCAGGCCGCCCGTCAACCGGGCTCGTCACAAATTTATATATTTTAACAGTAAAAAGTTTAATAGGAGAAAAGTTTATGTGACCGCGGTCGAGTTTAAAAAGATTAAAGAATGTAACTGTATAATTTTCGGAAAATCAACAACAAGCAATTAGCAGAAGATGAGTGCGCGCACGAACCACGTTGTCGGCGGTTTTTCAGTAAGGGCTGGGGCTTTGTTACAAAGGGTTATGGGGTGTTAAAAATGTTTTAGGGTTGCAATTAATAAATTTCATGTATGTGTGAGAGTGAAAATTTGCAGGCTGGGCTCTATCTGTATGTCTTTTATATAGTGATCACTAAGGTAAGATAGTTGAGTAAGTTAGTTTGTAGAAGATGCCAACAGAACAAAGAAACATGTAACTTAATCTGTAAAACAATGATCAAGAGTTTTTGAACAAAATTTAAATATGATTCTGAATAATTAAAAAATCTAATTTCTCTTCCAAAATGAGTTGTGTCAGTGCTTTGCATAACCTATAGACCATGCTTGTATCTAGGTACATGTGATCGAACCCTGTGACCCCGTAAGAATTATCGTAACGGTAAGTAACAATTTAATTTGAAAGTTAATTATAATAATAAATGTGACGGTCAGTAAGTCACAATGGCGCCACGAAACAGGCACGAATATAATTAATTATAATTAATTAATTGGATTCCGCATCGACAGAGATACAAGCGTGTTCTAGGTTAGCATAGCGACCTAGCATTATATTACAAAATTTAAGTAATGACACCATTTATTTAATTAATCCATTTAAGCAATTTATTTGATTTAAGCATATCAATAATACAAAATGTCAAATAACGTAAATAAAATGAGTGTCGAAGTGTTCGACGACTCGAACATTAGTAACTTTGAAGCACGCTCGACTCCAAGTGTGAGTCAGAATGAAATAGAAATAAGTGAAACAGAATCAAGAATTATGGATGAAGGAATTCATTCAACCCCAATTCAAAATAAAAACTCAGATAACAATAATATGATGAAATATTTATGTAGCATGGTATGTAGTATGAAAGAGAGTTCAGACAAGCAGCAGGCGATGTTAGAGTTAAAATTCAGTGAACTGAAGAATGATTCTGACGCTAAATTCAATGTATTAAAAAATCTGAATAATGAGTTAAAAAATGAAATACAAGAAATGAGTAAATGTGTAGAAAGTACTAATGAAACGATAAGATCCAGTTTGAATAAGTTAGAACAGGGTGTGGAGCGAATGGGAGTACATGTGATGAGGACAGAGAAAAATAAAACAAATGAAAATTGTAATGACAAATGTAAAAATATGATACCAGAGAAAGAGTTAATAAATGATAACAATAATGTTGAAAATAATGAGAATAATAGTAATGTATTTGAAGAATTAGTATCGGAGACTGATACGGTAAAAATAAAGAATGAGAGTACTGATGAGTTGGTGGAAGGTAGTGATTATGAGATGTTAATGTATGCTTATGAGTTAGAGAGAGAGAGGAAAAATAATGTTGTAGTAGAATGGGGACAGAGGGCAAATTTTCCCCTTATTGTTTATAATGATGATGATGATGATTTAATGTTGTTTTTTCAGGGCAAGAGACCCTTATTGTTAAATGAAGTAATGTTGTATAATGTTGTACCCTCTGCCCGGAATAATTGTGAGAGTGTGATGTGGTGTTATGAAGAGAGAGAAGGAAATAGAGAATGGTATGTAACAGAATTGTATAATTGGAATAGAAAGTATGATGAATGGAAAGAAGGCTTAGAAATATATTTGAATAATAATGATTACCATAATTTGATAAAAATAATTAGACCGATAGTGAATGAATGTAATGACGGAGACTTAACAAAAATACTTAACGTAGACTGGTTTAATGAGTATTCTGGTAAAATGAGTGAATTTGGTTGTTCTGGTTATGACACACAAAGTAACCATTTGTTTGTAAATAAAAAGCAACAGTGTTATATAAAACCAAGGTTGATTTGGGACGATGGAGGGTAGACTGTAAGACAATAAAAGACAATTAAACATTTTGTTTTATGGTTGTTTGACATGGCAGATTTGGACATGAAGTGAGATACACTTGAACAGTTTTGACGTATATTTTGTAAATAATATGGAATTCATTTGTGTGTATTGTGAAATGTAATGTGTATATGTTTTAGAAAATGTTGTATTAATAATAATAATATTATTAATATTTTTGCACTCTAATTAAATAACAAAATAATTATGAAGACAATAGTTAATGATTTGTAGAATGTTGATAATAATTGAGATATGTTATTTTAATAATCAAATGAATATTTAATTTTAATAATAAATTGAATTAAATAAGTGGAGATGTTTAGATATTGTGATTGAATGTTGTGTGTTTGAATTTTATAAGGTAATTAAATTGTTTGGTGAGATTTTGATTTAATAATAATTAATAAGTAAATAAATGGTAAATGGTTTATTCGGTGGAACATAATGGTTAAAAATATATATTAATAATAAATTTAGAATTTTTGAAAATCTGATTACAACACAGGATAAATTCATCATGATGATAAATAGAAAGAGTTAATGAAAAATTTTAAATAATAATGTTTATAAATTTTTATATAAATTATTTAAAAGAGAATTGTTTGTTTGATGTATGCTAATAATCCAGGTTTATTGCTATTTGTGCAATCATTTTATTGTTGTGTGTTAGATATAGTTGTTGACAAAATGTATTTTTATTATGTGTATTTTTTTTTTCGAAGCCAATAATTAGCCGCCTGGCAGGCAATCAACATAACAGAAGTAAGTGTTGATAATGTATTACATGTAATTGTTCAATTTTGAAAGGTATTCATGGTGTTTTAATTATGTTAGGATATCAGCTGATCAGCAATAATGTCACTGGTGTATTGGTTTGTAAATGTTACAAGTAATTAATGGTTGGTATACTACAGATATTTTGAAGTAAAGATAAAAGGAATATGAGAAATAAAATAACAATAATTCATGCAGATTAATAAAAGATAATTTATGGGTGATAAATGTTTTATGGGACATGCAGACCGGTCCAAGTTGAATTAAAAGCTGAATGTGAGGTTGAAATAATGAGTATGATGTAATGTTGTTTTTGAGTTAATGTATGTTATAGAAGTTTGTGAAATATTGATGTTGACACAGTGGTAATGGAGACTTTATGTAGATTTTGAATGATCTATATTTATGTTTATAGTTAATGAGGTTATTTTGTGTATTTGAAGTAACGTAATGAGATTGAGATTTTTGGGGATGGCAATTTTGTATTAGGGGGTAGTGTATTTGGGGAGTCCGCAACAAGGGTTGGGACGGGATAGGGACCGATTGGCGCCGGAAAGGGTTACCTAGGGAGGGTCCAGGGACCAACATAAGGGGATGAGTTTTGGGAAGGAAACACGTATCCTATGTACAAAGGGTTGGAGAGTATTTTTTTTTTATATGTAGAGAAGGCGGCGTTTTGAGTTAAATGGTAAGTTGGGGTTTAGAGTGTCCTGATTAGTAGATATTTTGGTAGAGATGGGTGTCATGGGAGTTGAAGTTGATGAATATTGGAGTCAAAGGGGTAAAGATTATATATGTAGACAGAATAAATGAGAATAAATAATTTACATCACCCCCAGCAAGGTAGAATTAACTGTTAACTAAGGAGAGGAATTTATAATAAAGAATGTACAATTGTTTTTTAAACCAGTGACAGAATTTTGATAGAAGTGAAAATAATGTAAAGTCAAGAAGTGTTTATTTTAAATAATTTAAATGTCAATCTGTTTATTATTTATATTAATATTTTATTTATTATAAATATTTTATGTTATTATGTTTGTATTTCAAGGTAGGATATTACAGATATTTAAAGTGTTTTCAGAAATCCTACATAACATATGTAGGTCAAGGGTTTTGTACTTGACCTAGTTATGATCAGCTGATGAGTTCATACACCTACTAAGCTTGTAGAGTAGGAATTCAATTTTAATTTGTTTGCTTGATTAATTCAAACTAATCTTTGAATAATTTTAATAAATGTTATTTAACAAATAAATGTAATAAATATTTAATGAATAATTTTTTTTGAATTTTAAAATTTTGAAAATTTTAAATTTTTTTTGAAAAAAAAAAAAAAAAAAAAAAAAAAAAAAAAAACTTGATTTGTCGCCTGCCAGCGAGTGAATATGTTGAGTAATGATTATTTTATTGTGTATGTATTAATGATGTTTCTTTTATTGTATTGCTTTATATTGGTAGGCTATAAATTGTTCTCATGCTAGAGTAAGGATGTATTTGTATTAACAGGAATGTTTAGGTTAAGTCATTGAAACAAAAATTAGAAAAAAGAGGAAGAGAATTTTTTGGTAAAAGATTTTTTTTTAATATTGAATTTTTTTGAATTTATAATAAATTTTAAAAGGAAGTTTTTATTTTAATGTGTTATGATAATATGTAATGTTAATGTGTGTGAGCCCAGTATCTGCTAAAGGCAGCCCAGCTTGCAAAAAAGGGGAAACATATCGGCGGAGGAGCTGGGATAATTTTAGCCAGGGATTGAGGATTTTTGGGGGTAGCATGTTAGAAGGCGAGGTGTGCTGTGGTGCGAGTCTGATCAATTTCTCGGTGTTGGGATCTCTAACGGAGAAGTCCAGTGATCTCGTTCAGATGAGTCCATGGTCGCTGAGCCAGGGGGGTCGTGTACCCATGAGATTAAGAACAAGGGGGTTGTGGCACCAGTTCCTTACCGATCCTCTTCGGGGTTATCGATGAGATTTCTTCTGTCATGGACAGCAGAATTCTCATCGAGGGGGTATTGTAGCGGGTCGAATTTTGGGTGTTTTATTTTAACCGTTTGGGGCATATATTTATATTTTTATTTATTTCGTTTTTGGGCGGATTGTCATTGTGCAACGTATTTGTCAGTATAACAGTCAATGTAACAGAACAGTGAAACGACGCTATAAGACGCAGTTGTTGTTGAGGAATGCGGCTGAAGAGTTTACCTCCACAAAATTCTGAGAACTTTGTACCTGTGTGTGGCAGCGCACATACGCAACTGCTCAATCACGCTCCAAGTGACGCTCTGGCAAAAAACTAAGATGGCCAGAGAGGGAAATTTTCATCCTTCATTTGGTTTCACTACGGAAATGCTGTGTTAAGTCCCACCCACTTTTATGACATTAGCCAGTGCCTATTTGAAATCGTCTGCTATCGTCACTCCAACAACTACGTGACTAGTATGATTCGAAACTGGGACGACTAACTGGAAGGCATTGATGTCCGTCGTCTTGACTAAAATGCTCCCGGAGTGGGGAACGGAGAGACGTCGGCAGTTCGTTGTCGACTCCAGCCTGCGCAGGCCGCCCGTCAACCGGGCTCGTCACAAATTTATATATTTTAACAGTAAAAAGTTTAATAGGAGAAAAGTTTATGTGACCGCGGTCGAGTTTAAAAAGATTAAAGAATGTAACTGTATAATTTTCGGAAAATCAACAACAAGCAATTAGCAGAAGATGAGTGCGCGCACGAACCACGTTGTCGGCGGTTTTTCAGTAAGGGCTGGGGCTTTGTTACAAAGGGTTATGGGGTGTTAAAAATGTTTTAGGGTTGCAATTAATAAATTTCATGTATGTGTGAGAGTGAAAATTTGCAGGCTGGGCTCTATCTGTATGTCTTTTATATAGTGATCACTAAGGTAAGATAGTTGAGTAAGTTAGTCTGTAGAAGATGCCAACAGAACAAAGAAACATGTAACTTAATCTGTAAAACAATGATCAAGAGTTTTTGAACAAAATTTAAATATGATTCTGAATAATTAAAAAATCTAATTTCTCTTCCAAAATGAGTTGTGTCAGTGCTTTGCATAACCTATAGACCATGCTTGTATCTAGGTACATGTGATCGAACCCTGTGACCCCGTAAGAATTATCGTAACGGTAAGTAACAATTTAATTTGAAAGTTAATTATAATAATAAATGTGACGGTCAGTAAGTCACAGCATTCAGCGTAGTAGAAACTGCACTGTCTTGGCTGGAAAAGCAGCCCGAATGCTCTACTACCCAACTTTTGTTACTAAAAAAGAGACTCAGAGCCTCCAATAAACAGACCTCAAGCCTTGTTAAAAAAAAAAATTTGTGACTTTTTCATAGTTCTCATCTGCATAATTAAATTTCTTCAGAATTTGAGATTAAAAAAATTTGTTATACAATATTTGTGTAAGTGTTTGGAATAAATATAGCAAAAATGATGCTTTTAACCTAACGCTAAGTTCTTGTAACTACCCCGTCTATCCTTATACTTCAAGTAGTGATTTTTTTCTGTATATGTTCGAAAATCTGGACAAATCGATAATCCGGACTGGGTCGAACACCAATTAGTCCAAATTATCGATGCTCTACTGTATGTTAAAAAAATAACAGTAAAACAAGAATTATAAATAAGAAGTAAAATTACCACAGTGCGTAGTTTTTCAGCGACTAAGATAGTGAGCGAGTTGTTGTAGCAGGCCTGTAATAGATCAGGTTTCTCTTCTTGTGGCCCAACTGTGTGAATCACATCTGCGCACAAACATAACTAGTAAGCTCCCTCCTGACCTACTGCTCTCGTTCAGTATTTTGAACGAAATACATACATTACTATTACTAGGTAAATTAAAATATAGTAAACCCTCGATTTAACGGACTAATTGGGGCTGAGGGGTGTCCGTAAAATCGAAAGTCCGTTAAATCGCAAATTTTGTTTTTTGAGGATATATTTAAATCGAATAGGCCTATAACACTTGAAATTTTAATACTATTAATATCATGCAAATACCGTATTGTTCCGAATCAAGCCGCACTTTTTCTCCTAAAAACATGGTCGCTAATTTGGCATGCAGCTTGCATTCGCGCGCTAACGAAATTCGAAGTTATACCTGACTTCTGGCGGGACGAACGCTTTTGGTGTCTCTGAGTTGTTTACTGCCTAAGCAACAGCAGTTTGCCTGGCTGTAGTTAACTCTGGCGTTATGATTTATGACTACAACCGAATGTTTTAACAGCAAACAGAAGAAAGAATAGGAAGATAAAGTGTAAGTGCGTGCGCACACACGCGTGTTCGCACCCTTCTGTAGGCAGCAAGACAAAGGAAGGATAAGTAGAGGGGTGTGAGTAACATGTTTCTAAATAACGGCTAAACTACCAGTGTGGTTTTCTACTGTAACAGCGACAACATCGCTTATCTATACTTTGTTTTTATTCGGCGTTTGTGTAGTATGTTTGCGGTATGAGTGATATTGTGGAGACTAAAGGCACGCAGTCAGATCAAATTAAACGTAACCCGTACGATGCGAATTATACATTAATTGTGATACAAAATGTAGAAAAAACACAATCGCGAAGTCGCAAGGAAATTTGATATTGATGAATCCTGTATTCGATGATGGAGAAAACAGAAGGAACGACTTTTAAATGCAAATACTGCACGACGAGCATTCGCGGGACCACAAGTGGGCGTTTTGTAGCAGTAGAGTCCAGCGTCTGTGAATACTTAACGGCTTTTAAGAAGGCAAGGACTCCCTGTCACTAGACATGTTTTAAAATTAAAAGCTTTAGAAATCGCAGAAGAATTAAATGTTTCCAGTTTCAAAGCTAGCTTCCGGTGTAAAAGACGAATGATGCGGTGAAATGGATTTGCGCTTAAATAACGTACATCACTCGCGCTAAAACTACCGAGTGACTACGAAAAAAAACTCCTCAGCGGTTTGTCATTCAGTTACGCAAGAAGCATAATTATTCACTTGAACACATGGGAAATGCCGATGAAACGCCCGTACTTTTTATTTTTTATTTACGTATATTTACTGTGGACCAAAACGGAACCAAATCTGTAACAGTAACGATTACGGGAAATGAAAAGTTACGTGCCACTGTAATGCTTGCTGTATTAGCTGATGGACGAATATTTCACAGTGAAATAAGATGCATATCAGTGTATATTGTTCAGTGTTAGTCGTCGTGATGTCTTCCACTGAACGTGTGCGATGCCTGCGTCAACGACAACGCAAAGACAGGGATCGTGAAGAATTAAATAAATTCTTGATGAATACTCCATTCTCATCAAATACAATTGAAGAAGAGAAAATGTGCGTGTTTCAAAAGAAGAAGAAAAGAAACGAAAGAATGCTCCGATAGCCAAGCAATATCGCCAGAACAGGAGAGTCTGCAGTTTATGCACATTATAAGTTTCAAAAGCCTAAAAACATTATCATGCTTTGATGTTTTTTTTTTTCAAATTCTGTCCGTTAAATCCGAAGTCCGTTAAACCAAGGTCCGTTAAATCGAGGGTTTACTGTATTAAATCAATTTTCAATTATACAGTCATGCAATAAACACTAAAAATTCCATATTACTTCGCTGGTTTTTTATGACAATATTTATAAACTTAATACTTTGCTGGCGTAAGATGTCCATATCTTCTTCTTCTTCTTCTTCTTATTATTATTATTATTACGTGTTTCTGGATTGTTCTCCGATGACACGATGTCTCCTGTAGATCCTCTCTGCCACCACCCAATATGAGTTGTCGTTCAGTATTGCGTCCATACCAAATCCCCTCAGTCTCGGTACTCCTGGGATGTCCGTCCGTCAATCCACTAATATGTGCTGTCAGGTCTCCTGATGCAGATGACACAACAGACAGGTAGTGGCCTGGGTCAGGTTGAATCTGTATAAGTATGACTGGGTCACAATGTGGCCAAGCCTTCCTCTGGAGTCGAATGTTTGAACGCTACTAGGAATGTTTCTATATATGGAGACATCCCGTGCACTGACTTGCTGTTTGTATGTTGAACCTTTGGTGGAGTTTAAAAATGCGTTCTTCCATGTCTCCATGAGTCCTGCTGAAATCTGAAGTAGCAGCCGGGAGTGATATTACACTTTCCACCAGTGGGGACTGCATAGTTGCGTCCTTAGCCATCCTGTCCGCTTTTTCATTACCGGCAATATCTACGTGGCCAGGTATCCATTGTAAAGTTAACTCAATTTTGCTGCTTTCCAGTTTTTTGATTATGTGGAATATGTGAACTGTTCTGAAATAGTATGCTGATGGTTTATATTGTTGCAGCAACAAGATGTCCACATACGGCTTATGTAACTCCCGAGTTTTGACGAGAGACGTAAGTGTACATCTTCGCGTATAGCACAGTTTTACATGACGAAAGCCACCGATTTACGCTTTTCGACGATGTGTAATCATGTAACTATAAAGACTGACATTAGTAGTTCACAATTCTGCACATAGATCGCAGAAGTATACACATTTCTATTCACGTATGCTTTGTGTTCAACCGCATGGTTTTGTAGTCGAATGTGTAAGTGCTTCAAAACATACCATACCAAAAAACTTTTTAGTGAATGTAAACAAAGTTGCGTATATATTGTGTACTAACAATATTAGTGAATATTCAGAAGACACGGTTCAGTAGTTTTGTGACAATTCTGCCTGGGTATCTCTTAGTTTTTGACAGAACTTGATGCATTACCGCAGCTCCACGTGTTAGTTCATTGTAAAGAAAATGAGAATGTGTTACACTGTGTGAGTTTCTGACACGACTGGTGGCACTGCGAGGAGACAACAAAAATCACACATGTACATGAAAGTCCTTAGATGTACCCATTGTTGGCAAGTTTAGATCATAACTAGTTACTGTGAACAAAAATAACGTTGGATATTTTTTGTTCAGACATCGTATATTACTACAATAGTATAGCAGAAAGAGTTAATGCTTCGCTTAGCTTTTATGTTTTGGGATGTTGTGTACCAGTGCTATCACTCACTTAGCACTGCTGTACCGCATGCCAGTCACATTGGATATTGACTGTCTCATGCACCAACAGTTACTGCTCGAAAGAAAGCAGCAGATGGCAGAAACGGAAAGCACTGGGGTACATACCTAATGTTATGACAGCAAAATCTATTCTTAAAACATTATTTTTTCCAATAAAAAATATAAAAGTGTCAAAATCAAAATTAGGGAAAAAATAACAGACACAGACTAGAAACAATTTCAACAAAAACCAAGGAAAGTCTCCGTTGTCCCCTTCTGTCATAACATTAGGCACAACTGGTTTGTTGCACACCTCGAAAGTTTAAACAAGTACAAATCAGAAGAATGCAAACCTAGATCACTAAAGAACACAGAATGCCTTCTCCACTGCTGAAAACTTGACATGAATCTTTGCAAGCTCGCCACAAGCAACCACAGTAACATTACACAGCATATATAGTAATTTCTGTGACAATAAACAACAGTACTTACACTTTGCTGGCAACTTGTAGCCAGCAGTAATCTTAGCGTCTCCAGTTGGGCAACCTCCCAGTGTAATACACTCCTTTAATAGTAACTGTCCAGCTGCTCTATGTATTGCTCCATCCACTGAAACACACAGTACATTTTACAGTAAAACTTTGATATTATGCATCTAAATCAAATAGGCTTTAAATGGTACATGGAGTCAAGTATTAAAGTACATTCTGCAATCACTCATATACTTTTGAATCCAGTTGTTTAGCACTGTGATTTAGAAAACTTACGTTCCTGTGTCTGGTCAATTTTCCTAATCAATGTCTGAATTCAGAACATTTAATCGTATAAAAAATTCAGGCAGTCTGTAATATTTCAAAATTATAATACAGAATATTGTTGTTGTTTCCAATGGCGCAACTTGGCTCATGCCATTCTTGATCTAGCTTCCCAGTAACGACCAGGTAGGTCTTTTCTATTCTGTTCTTCTTTATTCTGTTTCTCACAGACCAGGAGGTACTCCTTGTCCATTTTGATTCGAGGGCATTCGCAAATAGTGCATATTCCAGAAGGGAGGATGTTGATCGTGTTGAGGTGCTCTGCTAAGCAGTCGTGTCCTGTGGCCACATAGAAATTGGCAAACCGATAATCTTCTTGGAAGTTCTTTGTTCTCAGTGTAGAGACTAGATATATTTTCATATAGTTTGCCTTTCAAGTCTTCTTTGGTTCTGTGATTGAAAGCTTTTTAAGTTGTTTAATCCTTCTATCTATTGTACTAAGCCCCTTGAAGGTTTCTGTTTTATGGAGGTGCCCTTTTTAGCCAACTCGTCCACTGCTTCATTGTCCTCTGTGTGACGGCACCCACTGTATTACCACTCTGCAAATATTATTTTTAACTGTCTTGTACTTACCTCTGATGGACTGTATTATGATGCTCTTGGATGAGTCATTATTTGCAATGGCTTGTATAGCTGATTTCGAGTTTACTAGAATTACAGAAGCCTTTCTCAGCCAAGGTCTCATCAACAGTTGTCTCAAGGCTTCATCAATTGCATAATATAGAACATGTGTAGTTGAGTTTTTATAGCTGGTGTGATTCTCCATCATACATCATCCAACAGCCTGTAATTATTTGAAAAATGGTGCGCGCGCGCGCGCACACACACACACACACACACACATTTAACTTTCAAAACTAGTTAGGAATACTTTTCATTTACCTCCACCGCCTCCTCGCAATCTAGAATTAGCAGCGTTGACTATTGCGTCTATTTCCAACTGTGTGATGTCGCCCACCCACAATGAGACTTTTTCATTTAGTGCAGCATCTTTAGGAAATTTTGGTTCAAGTCTGCCAACTGAAATTCAATAGTTTAATATATTAAAAAAAAAAACACATTTAGTGGTTCTGTTATTCTGTTCAATCATATAGGCGCACGTTACCTGTGGTTCTGTTGAAATATAAGCTCTAATGTCCTTCCCTCTTTATAAAGAAGAGTTTTGGGGATTAAACAACTCCTAGAATAAGAGTATTTTTCCAAGTACCAACAGCTTCCTTGGAGAATAGATGAGCAGGAAGAAGATCAAGGAATCTGTTGTTTGTGTGGGAAACTGTCCTTACGAGTGAATAAGCCATCAGAAGGCCAATAGTACAAGGTGTGTTTGATAAGTCTGTGTAAAAATAAAGCAGACACAAATTTTCAGGAAAAAACTTTTGTATTTCTCAACACAATCTCCTTTCAAGTCTATACACTTAGTCCAATAATGTTCAAGCTTTCCGATCTCATCCTTATAGTATGATTTATAGAACTCTTCAAAATATGCAGAGGTTTCGACAACAATTTCATCACTTTGCATAAATCTCTTTCCAGCAAGCCACTTCTTCAAATTTTGATACAGATAATAATCCGAAGGTGCTAAGTCTGTTGATAAGGGGGGGAGGAATGTGGAAAAATTTCATAACCTAATTCAAGCACTTTTGCTGTCAAAATTGCACAGAAAAGTCAGCTGGTGTATTGTTTTGGTGAAAAATAACCTTCTTTTTCATCAAATGTGGTCGTTTTTTCTTTATTTCCTCATTTAGAAGATCCAACAGAGATGCATAATATTGCCCAATTATGGTTTTACCCTTCTCCAGAAAGCCAATTAAGATTATGCCACAAGGAACACAAAAGACAGTGGCCATCACCTTAGTCGCTGATGGAATGGTTTTCGCTTTTTTTGGAGCAAGTTCTAATGCAAACCCACTGTTTTGACTGTTTCTTGATTTTGGATTGGAAGTGATGTATTCAAGTTTCATCAACTGTTATGAAAGGGTGCAATAATTCTTCTCAATTACGTTTAAACAGCTCCAAACCATGTTTAGAAATGTTTATTCATTCACACTTTTGATTGATTGTGGGCAAACACGGCAGGCATCTTGTGGACAGTTTTCACATACGTAAATGTTCGTCATGCTTATTTGCTAAACTGCTAAATGTCATGTTCTGGACGAGGGCCTTTCAGCATTTCCACCATTCTCAAGTCCTAAACCACGACAAGTCTTTCAGAGTTGGAGTTACAGAGACTGCTAATTCAAATAACAAGATTTAATGTTCGTGTAAAATATGATGCACCCATTCATTTAAGATGGCTATTGTCTTAGCAATTTCACTCACTTTCAATCTTCTGTCCTCCATGACAATATCATGGATTTTTTCAAGATTTACTGCAGCCGTATGTAACCTCAGATTTACTGGAGGCCGTCCGGAACGTTCACCGTTTTTCGTGCTCAAGTGACCGCTATGAAAATAACCAAACCAATTGTAAACTGTTCTAGTCAATGGAGCTCACTATAATATTTATCCAGTTCGGATTAAGTTTTTATATGCGGTTTTGCCTTTCAAAAAATAATGTTTCATCACCACACGAAATTCTCTTTCATCCATTTTTTGCAACACACAATTCTTGATAAATTCAACAATTGGCAACAATAGAATTATGAATGTACATGACTGAAACGTGGTGAACGCTCCTAGCGTAGATACGGAAATCTAAAAATAACATTTATGTACTATGAGCGCCATCTCTTGACTTTGCACGGACTTACCAAACACCCCTCGTACATGATACAGAAATCACTGCATTAAAGGGCAGACCGAGCTCTTTGGGTAAGTAAAGGCAGAATGTTTCAACCCCTTCTCGAATCCTTAATTAGGTACACTAGGTCTGACTTAACTATTAAAGGAAAAGAAGATCAAATATATTAGTATGCTCCCAAAGCTGCAGAAGTCGCTCACTATTTTGAATGAAGTACATTTATTATTATACAAATTTCTATAGTAGATAATTTTTCAGTCACCCAATTAGTCTAATATTTCTTTAATAATAGGCATATAACAATTATAGAGCACACCATCATACAATTAACACTAAAAATTCGATACTTTCAGACTTTTGTTACAATTACTTTTAGTCTGACACCCTGTTGGATTTTCACAATTTTTTATCCTTTTTTGGGCCCTGGGGTCCTAAAAGTTTAAAATTTCCAAACTTAACACTGCATAAGTTAAAATTCTCTTTAATTTTGATATCCCACATGAATATTCGCGATTTTATCAAAAATTTCACCGACTTCTTGAGCGCTGGCATCCAAAAAATTTGAAATTTTCAAAAACGAATATTATATTCAGACTGTGTTTAAGACTCGCTTTAATTTTTAACCCTCACATGAGCTTCTGCGATTTTTTCTCAATTTCAACCCCCTCACACCTATTGATATTTTGTGAGATCAACTTATTGTAAAATCAATAAGCTTCTTAGGACAAAAATATGGCCACGTATACCAAGTTTTATGAAAATTGGTTGATGTGTTCAAAAGTTATCGTGAGACAAACTTTATCCAGACAGAGAGACAAATGCTAAACGGTTGAGTTAAAACTGTGAACTCACTTTGCCTGCTTAATAAGAAAAGAATAGAATGAAGCAAAGTTAATTCCACTATATAAAAAAGGGGAAAGGACAACTTTTTCAATGATATCCGAGTTGCTCTTACCTAGAAAATGTTCTCGGGTATTGTTTGGCCCAAGATACGCCATAATTATTTTACAACACTGTTGCTTTTGCGGCCTGAAGAAGATACCCGAGGATGGTATTCGAAACATTGCCGATGATGTTGCTAGTGAATAGCAACCGACCACAGCCTAACAGCCCAGTTTATAATCATTCTGATCATATGTAGAAAAGTAGTTCAGCATGTGAGTGTCAAATAGGAATAAAAATGTTTTGTAAATATATTCTTTGTGTGTTCTAATAATCTATCAGAATTCATTGTGTGTGGTCTCCACGTTGCATTAATTAATTGAGATAATACATAGATACCTGATTATATTGTCCTTCTTGCAACTTCAGTCATTAGGTACGACGCGTTTCAGGCTCACAGTCCCATCTTCAGGTAAATATCACTCGAGATGAGCTTGTCAGTACAAAACAGCAATTAACACACACATAAACGCTGAATTCATTATACACACGTTGTAACGGGACAGAATTGGGGGATTGGGTTTATTTAAATTGTAAATGCGACGAAAGGGAGTAACCCACACAGGGCCTCAATTTTAACAATCGACATTCAATTTCGGGGCACCCAGTTGCACGTTTGGTCTGTCCGCCCCTCAGCATGCTACATTTCCAGGTGCTGAGGTATGTGAACGAGTGCGCGTATGCCTGCCTGCACAGATGAATCGGCACGAACTTTTTGCGAGCCCTGGAATGCAGGTTAATGTTACACAAACTCGCACCCCAGAAGACATCACGTGACGCCCGTTGGGCCTATCAGAAGCAAGTAGCCACACTCAAGAAGGAGCTTTGGCCATCTTGAAAACGTCAGCGTCTGGGGAGTCGGCTAATAACACCTAACACGAGCAGTTGCGTTATCGCGCGGTCCGCCCGAAATACATTTAATAATGTAGACGGACCGGCAGAAGAAGTGAAAATGTGGTCTAAATTATAATTTAAAGTGGTATAAAAAATGTGAGAACTTAGTTACAATTCAGTGACATCAAAATTAAATTGGGAGTACTAATTTTGGACAAAAAAGTGTGAAACGTAAGGAGTGCAATGCATAATCTGCCATGAAGACATCATCACAGTAACCGTATAATAAACAATCATTATATGAATTTCTAATAAAAGCGCTAAATAAAAGGGGAAGGGAAAAAGTGTGAATGTTGTGTATGAGCAAATACTGGGTTGTCTTCTCCGAATACCATGGGGTCATTAATGACCCCAGTCTCACGGAATTTCGAAGAAAATATATTGAAAAACTGGAAGGAATTAATTGTGGCTCAGTGACTTTTTTTTTAAACTATATACTGCCACTTTCATCTTCATTCCAGCTGAATACTTCAATATCACAACTGTAATCACGTAGTGTTTCCTAAAAAATGTGGCTGGGGTCCTCGCGAGACCCCTGTGGTATTCTGTGTACCCTTTTTCTGAAAATGAAATCGTTGTGTAGTTTCGTAATATTGTGTCACTCGAGTCAGTTCATGAAGTGTAAACACAGCTGCAGTTCCAAAAAGTCATTTTCCCCTTTTTACAAACAAGATGTTCCTAGAAATTGGGAGTATCGAGTTGTAGCTACGTACGAGCTTACCTACTCGTAATAAACTTTGCCCTCACTCACTGTTGTTCACTCATTGCCCTTAACTCATTGTTTAGTTATCTCTTTCCTTCCAGTTCAGTTTGATTCTACGTTCAGTGTGTACGTGTTGTGAAATGGATCGTCTTGTGTCTTCAAGAACCAAACTTCTTGTAGAGAGGGCTAGAGTTGTAGCCAATGACCTCGATGAGGTACAAGAAACTACAGAATGTTCTGCAGCTTAGGACGTTGTTGAAATAGCTGATGAAGCAGATGATGAAATTCAAGGCGATGAACTTGATGAAGAAATTGTGGGAGACTTTGGAGATATGTTTGTCTCAAAGGGTGATACTTTTTGGCTGAAAAACCCCACACTTCATAATTGTCACTTTTTCCAAATAAATACTTTCTGAGCAAGTATTATTCATTTTAATCATTTTCTAAGATGATTTTCCTTTTCCTAAGTACCAACAGGTGTGAAGTGAAAGAGTTGAACCACCTGGCACACAAAACGTCGTCAAGAACCAAAATTAAGAATGGGGTCTCATGAAGACCCCCGTGGTATTCTATGTTCCATCTGGACCGTGGTATTCGGAGGGTTAATTAGTTTAATAAATAATTTAATTTAATGCTAAGAATAAAAAATATTTGTGGTTTTGTATTTCAATGTGTTTGTGGTTTTGGTCAGATGGGATCACTACCTCAGTATTTAATTTTGTTCATTTGAAATGTTAGAGAATAGAGAAGGAGAAAGCATGTTTTTTTAAATTGATTTATAAAAAAGAGAATGATAAAAAGAATAATAAATGAAGTTGGAATAGTTAACCGTAAATGAGAGTAATTATTACAACATAAAGCCCTAAATCACTTATAGGTTGCGAGTTCACATGACGACCTTGGGACCCGATGAAGGTAAGCAGTGTGAATAATAAATTTTATTAAATATTATTTGATAGATTGTTTGGACGATTACAGTTGGCCCCCGAACAGGGACTGTTTGTACAAATTTAAATTTTGTACAGACCACGTCTACTCGCAAATATAATGTTATTTAGAGGTTAAGCAGAAATACATATAAATTACGTACATAAAATGATGTTAGGTTAAGTGAGTAGTAAAACAACAGTGTGAGTTTTGTTAGTATACGAAAATTCCATAAAATATGGAGAATAAAATAAATGAGATTGACGTAATTGTCGGCGATGAAGCCGAAAATAAATCGATGTTTGAAAGTAAAGAAAATGTGTCAACTGAGTCGGCTAATAGAAGCGACTCAGGAATTCAAACAAATGAAATGATAAGTGAAAGTAATTTTACCGAGTCAAAAATAATGAATGAAATTGAAATTCATTCAACGCCAGTTTCAATGAGTCAAAATAAGAAATCTGATGCCGATGAGATGTTGAAACGTTTGTATAGTATGATAAAATTTTGTGAAGTAAACAGTCGTTTTGATGTTAGTGATATTAACACGAATGAACAAAAAAGCGAAATTAAAGAAATAAAAAGTAATTTTAATGCTAAATTTGATGAAGTAAACACTAAAATGAACGATAAATTAAATGAACAAAATAATGAGATAAAGTTGATGAGAGATGAAATAAAACAACAAAATTTTAATTTTAGTAAGCAAATGAATGAAATTGATACGCGTTGTAATAGTATGAAAGAACAGATAATAGAATCAATAAGTAACAATTGCAAGGAGAAGATTAACGAAATGAATAAAAGGTTAGACAGGAAATTAAATCAGATAATGAATAAGAAGGTAAGTGACAGTGTTAGAAATATGACAAATAATAATAATGATAAAATAGTGGAAGTAGTAGAGTTAGGGAATAAAATATCGAATAGTGATGATAATTATGAGATTATAGTGGGGGTAGAAAGTGGTGAAAAGACCGAGAAATTAAACGAAAATAAAGACGATCAGTTAACGCATAATACGGTAAGTAGGGGTGAGAAAAATGACAATATAATTGAAAATGTGGTGGTAGAGAGTAAGATGGTGAATATTGAGAGTGCTGATGAAATTTTAGTTGAAGTAGAGTGTAATAATGAAATGTTAGTGAGTGTTGATGGGTTAAAGAGGGAGAGTAGAGAGGGTTTACAGGGAGAGGGGTTGCAGAGGGTAAATTTTTCCCGTGGTGTTGTGGGGGGTGAAGAAAGGTCTTCACGAGTGTATTTGGGAGACGTATGGTCTACAAATAGTTGTCCCTTGATTTTTTGTGCATCTGGTAGATGGTGTAGTAATAAAGTTGTATTACCTTCTGCGTGGATTAATAGAGAAAATGTGAAATGGCATGATGATGAGAGATATTTTCAGAGAGAAAGAATGCTAGAGATGTTTACGATAAGTAGAAGTTACAAAGAGTTACAGAGAGGTTAGAATTGAAGAAAATAGACGATATTGTCGACTTACCTTGTGAAATAGATATTGATGATTATTTTGATGATACCGTTGTAGATGATAAACACTTACCTTATGATGTGATTGATATAGTAAATGAATATGATGATATAAATTACATGGGAATAACAAATAATATTAAGGGAGACTGGACAAAAATAACTAATGTAGACAAGGTTTATGAAATAATAAAAAGGAATAATCCTGTAAATTATAATGGTATAACGAATGACACAAGAGTTTACGGGTTATTATATAAATAATAATAATGTAATGAGTATAAGTAAAGATGAGAATTGTTATGTGAAAGTAAGACTAGTTTACGATGATGGTGGTTAGAGATAAACTGTGAAGGAACATTTAATTATTTTAGTTTATGGTAATTACTTGGCTAACTTATGAAATGAGGTGTGGTAAACAATAATGATATGACGAAAAATTGTAGATAAATTTATAGTGAGGTTAATTGTGTTAATTGAGGTATGTGAACGAGTGCGCGTATGCCTGCCCGCACAGATGAATCGGCACGAACTTTTTGCGAGCCCCGGAACGCAGGTTGTTACACAAACTCGCACCCCAGAAGATATCACGTGACGCCCATTGGGCCTATCAGAAGCAAGTAGCCACACTCAAGAAGGAGCTTTGGCCATCTTGAAAACATCAGCGTCTGGGGAGTAGGCTAATAACACCTAACGTGAGCAGTTGCGTTATCGCACGGTCCGCCCAAAATACATTTAACAATGTAGACGGACCGGCCAAGGAGTGAAAATGTGGTCTAAATTATAATTTAAAGTAGTATAAAAAATGTGAGAACTTAGTGTGATGTTCTGAACTATCAATCACAATTATTAATATCCAAATCTCAAATTAACTTTTACTTACCAGCACGATTACTTCTTCAAGGTCCCAGGGTTCGATCGCATGTAGCTGGATACAAACATGGTCTATGGGTTACGCAAAGCAATGACACAACTCATGTTTGAAGAGAATTACTATTTATTATCAATTACTTTTGAATTGTTATAAAAATTAGGAAGGTTCATTTAGATACACTTTTTAAAGTTGTGCAACGCTAACATAATCAAACTTATGGACTACAGCTTACCTTGTATATCACATAAAACACAATTACCAACACAGATACAAACAGAAAGCAGCCCAGCTTTGCCCGCTCACTCAAACACACACAATTTATTTCCCCTTAAACATTTTATAATGAAATTTCCCCCTCGCCGGCCACGCGGTCTCTGCGCACATTCATTGTTCCGTTACTGTCGATTCCCGATTAATTACTGTTCCAAAAAATTTTATGCTGCTCGTTACTTTTCTTGACGCGGTCACATACTATTTTTCGGTTGTTACAACTTTTTGCCTTGGTAAATAAAACTTTTATGGCGAGCCTACTTGGGACCCGCACAGTACTGTGAACTGCTGCTTGTAGACTGACCACGGTAATGTAACAGGTACCGCTATTGTGATCTCATAGTTGTATGGAAGTCACGGCCTTATCCTTCGTCGCCGAAGTTTCGTTCCATGCCATGCATGTAGTTTTTTAGGTTAACATGGTCAATGATTTCAATTAGGCACAGGCTGACGTCATTGTAGGAACCGGACTTAAACAGCACTTCCTACCGCTCAAAAGCACATTGCTGAATTTTACTCGTCCCAGGACATCCTGTTTTGTGGCTGGATGCTTCACTCGAGCTTGTGGTGGTACAGTTGCGTCTGTGTGCTGCTACACAAGTACAAATTTCTGAGAAGTTTGAAGGGGGTAAATTCTTCGCTCGCCGCGTTACACAATAACACCTGCGTATCGCTCTGTTACCACTGTTTCTTAACATCGTTCTGTTACACGGAAAATGACGTTGTACAATAATTTTTGTAACTTCTGACAAGCCCGCCCCAAAATGAAAGAAATAAAAGATATACTTGCCCCATACTGTAAAAAATTAAAAACACCCAAAATTGACCCGCTACATTAGTTACAATTCAGTGACATCAAAATTAAATTGGGAGAACTAATTACGGACAAAAAAGTGTGAAACGTAAGGAGTGCAACGCATAATCTGCCATGAAGACATCACAGTAACCGTATGATAAACAATCACTATATGAATTTCTAATAAAAGCGCTAAATAAAAGAGGAAGCAGGGAAAAAGTGTGAATGTTGTGTATGAGCAAATACTGGGTTGTCTTTAATTAGTTTAATAAATAATTTAATTTAATGCTAAGAACAAAAGATATTTGTGGTTTTGTATTTCAATGTGTTTGTGGTTTCGGTCAGATGGGGTCGCTACCTCATGTAACGGTACAGAATTGTGTGCTACCATAGTTTCAACTTAAATCAGTAAATTTTTAAGCAGTCAGGATTCACCTGTGAGGTGCCCCCTGTAACCAGCAACATACAGTGTTATCATAAACTGTTGTCTGGACTGCCCAGCCCAGACGTATTACGCAACAGCTCTCCAGCAGTCTTTGTGTGTGAATCACAGTAAGCAGATTGTCACCCTAGTGTTTGCATCAGACAGTGACAGCAGATAGTCGTCTGCACGTTACAAGTAAAACGGTGGGCTCGGGCGCAAGATAGGCCGAAAATAATCTAATCGGCCTATCAAGTAGAACAAGTAGTAAAGTGTCCCCAACTATTCTTTGGTCGCCACGATTTTTTATGGTTCAAAATCGAAACCTATTTACACTTTCTGCCAGGTTCGTTAGACGAAATCTTTCATACTGGATAGGTGCTGGTAATGTGGCGTAATAATTAACTTAAAACATTGTTACGCTACTAATACATTTTATTAAATTTCATTTTTTAGTTACGTTCTCATTCAGTTCTAAATTTCAAACAACTCTTTACTGCAAATTATTCCTTTAAAAACATTTTAATGAAATTACATGGATGTTAATTCTTGTTTATTCTAATCATGAAAAACTGAGATAATTTTAGCGTTATTTTCTCCTGTTAAACCTACTCTTACACAGTAACAAAAATAAACGTTTCAACTAAGTTATCCTACAATATTATTTTGATCTATTAAGGCGGCCCAGCAATGCCCACACACAACTCGCATACCAATTTTACAAAACCCCAAATTTATTTGATCAGTTTCAATGGCATCATTAAAATTTTGATATGACTACTTTTACTTGCACAACGGCGTCTCCTCCAGCCTTGTCGCGTGGCCCGCACCAAGTTCTCGTTTGAATGTCCAACAGTTATGCGTTCATCGTTTACCGTCTTTTCTTTCGACACACTCACTTCATTCTGATTTAGTTAGTTCACTTTTGAATAATGTTCCGGGTTTTTACCGGCTAGGTCGGCCGACCTTTATAAAAAAGCTTTCAGTGAAATTTAAACTGACCGCACGCGGTCTGTAGGTGAGATGAACTGGGAGGCAAACTTTATCTGATGATGTGACATTGGGCGGGCAGCACTGCCTTGCCTGCCAACAAATTTCATCGCCGTTCACAGCCTTCGTTGTCGAATTTTTAGTAGCTGTACATCTAACACACAGGATTTACGTGTGCTGTGCGACTACGATATTTCACTGCCTTTTCTTTCGTTTATGTAAAGTTATGCGCTCCGCAGATGTTGGTGTTTGTGCATTTGTGAGTGGACGTCACACAGACGCAGAGTTCTTAGAATCGTGACACAGTCGACAACATGACATTCCTTTGTAAATATTTCAACACTGTGTGTAATGCTTTTATTGTTTAGGCTGCGAGTTAGATTCAAACAAGGACTGGACACCCATATGAAATGATTTGAAGTATTTTAAAAGATGAAAACCGAAATTAATAAAAAATAAAAAACCTTCTAATTCACCCCATTACATGTTAACGCTCAGTTTGCCAAAAAACATGCTTGAGAACAATGTAAGCTGACATACTAAAAAGAATAGTGATGGTATTTGTGAAACAACGTTAAAATTTGTGATTGACCGAATAATCAAACTTAAACAGCATAAAATCAGTTTTCGGAGTGTTCTACAAACTAAAAGTGCGTAAAACATGGTTGAGTAAACCGTGGATTACAATGACCAGATGAGTAGCAAACTAAAGAACATAATTAACTGAATAATGTTAAACGTCATTTTTAGTAATTTCCTTTGTTATGGATAGTATATTAAATTTCAAATGAGATCTCTAAGGGAACATATCAATTAACGTACTGGTTCATAATAAGTTGTCATAGGCTAGCTGATTACAAAATGTTTATTTTATTATTTTATTAATCCATAATTCAAATTTCACCTCAAAATAAAATCAGATTTTGTTTAAAATACAGCATGTGTTAGAGTAAGTTATTACGCCCGTTGAACATAACCTGTCCTGTATGGAAAATCTCGTCTAAACGAACCTGGTAAGTAATTAAAAGTAAATAATGGGAAAATGTACAAAGGTTTCCATATTTGTCCTTTTGTTTAAAAATATTGGTGGCGACCTATAATTTTGGAATCTTCTGTTTTTGGTGAGTCAGGGCGAGTGAAGTAAAAGGTAACTAAAAGTTTAATATAAGGGGGGGTAAGAAATAAAACGTAACACTCAGTATTTAATTTTGTTCATTTGAAATGTTAGAGAATACAGAAGGAGAAAGCATGTTTTTTTTTAATTGATTCATTAAAAAGAGAATGATAAAAAGAATAATAAATGAAGTTGGAATAGTTAATCGTAAATAAGAGTAATTATTACAACATAAAACCCTAAATTACTTATAGGTTGCGAGTTCACGTGACGACCTTGGGACCCGATGAAGGTAAGCAGTGTGAATAATAAATTTTATTAAATATTATTTGATAGATTGTTTGGACGATTACAACGTATCGCGCAAGAACACGATGCACATCGATGAGAACATAAAAGGTGTACAATTTTTCAATGATACCCGAGATGCTCTTACCTGAAAAAGTTGCGGGTATCATTTGCCCAAGATACGCTTGTAACGGTCCAAAAATATGGGTATTTTATTTATTTCATTTTCGGGGTTTCATAAAAATATTTGTGAATTCATTTCTCAATGGTGACAAGAACACGTGGTGAATGGAACAGTTTGTAACGAGACAGCAACACAATATTACGTTGTGAAATCAGTCAAAGAATTTGCACCACCCTAGGTTTCCAAGAACTTTGCTTGTGTATGACCATGCGCCCGTATGCACGAGACGGGTATACGCGCGGACCCACGCGGTCAGGAAACGCCAAGATGGTGAAAAGTATATTTTCTGTTTCGTCTCCTTGACTGAGCTGAAGGAAATGTGGCTAAGTCACCGCCTCTTTTGTGACATCAAGCCAGAAGCGCCTAAATATCGTCTGCGCACACTACAGAAAAAACCACTATGTATCATGCGCCTAGCGACTAAACTGCAACAACTCAAGTATGAGCGTCGACGAAATTCGTTAGGCCAGGCATCAACATCTGCCCGCTCCATATAGAAGCGTTACGCAGTCCACGAAAAACAGAGTTCAGCTACAGACGCCTACAGTTTCATTCGGCCCCGGTCGGTGGAGTTTTCATAAAATGTAACTAATTCAATAATATCATTAAGACCGACCGGGACCCAAGAAATTAATAACCATATTACCATGATTGACGTGCAGTTGGTGCAGTGACATGGAGTGATTAATTAAATACGTAATCGTTAAAATGGGAATCGGATAACAGAAACACGTGTTCGGTCGGCACTGAACAGTGAATTAAAACATGAATTAAATACAATTACCGTGAATCAAACATGAATCAGTAAACGAATCAAGGGGTAAAGTATTAAATCGAGTGTGAGTGTGGATGAGCAGAATGGGCTACCTTAATTATTATAATATTTGATAGATTATATAATATTTTATGTTATTTAAATCTGAGAGATAAATGTATATGTTAAAACTTATTTTTTCAGTGTCCTTGTGCTTAATTCATTAAATTCAGCTGGTTTACTTTGAAATATGTGTTTGCCTAAGTTATTTCGTCATTGCCACTTTCTCATTTCTGTGCTGCAAGATTCGTCTAAACGTTCCGGGGATTTTCTGAATTATTATTGGGGTGGTCAGATTGCTAAATTGTCCTGTTTTATTAAGGTAAAGTATGTAAGGTTTCGGTATTATAACCTATCAAAAATACCGTGGCGACTCTAGTCTTCTGAGAAAAAATTGATGCAGCAGGTGAGTACAAGGACGAGTACAGGTAAGTCCTGGCAGTATATTTTATTTATTAATATATTTCGACCTATTTTTTAGCATTACACGCTGTATTTGTTTTACAACATTGTGTACTCTTTTATGTTCTCGATGATGCGCATCATGTTCTCGCGCAATATGTGTGTATAATAAATTCAGTGTTTATGTGAGTGTTAATTTTTTTTGTACTGACGAGCTCACCTTGAGTGATTTTTATCTGAAGATGGAACTGTGAGCCTGAAATTTGTTGTACCTAACGACTGAAGTTGCAAGAGGACAATATAATTAGGTATCTATCTAATATCTCATCCTAACAGAACTTACTTTCTGGATATCTCAAGTACAGTAGAACTTGGCTAATTCGAAGCTGAAGGGACCAGTAAAAAATTCGAATTATCCAAAAATTCGAATTAGGAAAGTTTTAATAAGGGTAGAAAAATCAAATCAAAAACCGAAATTCAGTAAAGCAATATGTTATACAGTAGAACTTGGCTAATTCGAAGCTGAAGGGACCAGTAAAAAAAATCGAATTATCCAAAAATTCGAATTAGGAAAGTTTTAATAAGGGTAGAAAAATCAAATCAAAAACCGAAATTCAGTAAAGCAATATGTTATATTATTAAAAAATTTCCTTATACATATGTATTACAAACGTATAAACATGTTTCAGTACAAAATATAGCATTTACAGTTTTTTAAAAAAGCTAGAAACTTTTGATTGCATTTTGCAGTTAATACACTGAGTTGTAGTAAACTCTTCAAGTTTATTAAGTGCTTGGAAAATAGCATCACTTACGTTCTGCTGTCCTTCAACAAACCATCTCAAGTCTTGAATGTAATTTGATGCCTGTGAAGCCGTTGGAATCGGTATCTCTGGAAGTTCTAGCTCTTCCCCTTCTTCATCTGAAGATGCACCGTCATTTCTTTTGTTCATAACATCAGCCACGATATCCGCATCTGTCTGTTCACCACACACTGCCAAGTCGTCATCCATGTTTACAAACTCTTCGTAACGAATGCCTGCGTCATGTCCAACATCTTCCCAGTTATCCGCAGTGGGTACGACTTCTCTAGCAGCTTTATTCTCCTCTTCACCTTCAATGTGGCAGAAACCACCTTTACGAAAGCAATTAGCAATTGTTTTTTGCGTAACTTGGTCCCAAGCACTGTTGCACTTGCAGGCAGCTTGAAGGATGTTAATCTTGATATTTTCGTGCTCATCTAAATAAGCACCTGACAGAATGTTTTGGACCACAAGCTGTCTGTAAAAATGCTTAAAATTTTTTATTACACCTTGGTCCATAGGTTGAACTACTGAAGTCATGTTTGGGGGGGAAAATACAACCTTTACATTTTCCATCATAGGAATAGTGTTGTGCGCTGTACATTTGTCAATAAACAAGACGATTCTTCTGTTTTGATTCCAAAATTTCCTGTTGATTTTCAAAAGCCATCTTTCGAAAATTTCACCTGTCATACAAGCTTTATTGTTTGATTCATATTCAACTGGTTTTATTTTTACATTTTTGAAACAACATGGGTTGGCTGACTTCCCTATCATTAGCAAAGGCAGTTTTTGCGGGCCATCCATGTTTGCTCCAACTAAAAGTGTTATGCGCTCCTTGGTGTGTTTGCCGCCACTACAACTTTCTCCTTTAAAAGCAAGCGTTTTGTCGGGGGTGCATTTGAAGAATAAGCCCGTCTCATCTGCATTAAAAATGTCTTTAGCGTCTCTATCAGAAATCATTTGCAACAAATCGTCTTTCCATGAATTTGCAGCTTCAACGTCAACAGATCCGCTTTCCCCACAAACAGTTTTGAAAGACATGCCATTCCTTTCTTTAAAACCATCGAGCCAACCAGTGCTGGCCTTAAAACATTTTTCCCTAAGCTAGATGCGAATTCCTCAGCTTTGGCTGTGACAAGGGGCACACTGACTGGAATTTTTTTGTCCCTTGCTTGCTTAAACCACTTCACTACACATTCATCCACGTCAGGATTTTCTGGTCCTTGCGCTCTTTTCCTATCTTTGTCACTGGCTTTACACACACTATTCAAAACCTTCTCTTTACTTTTTAGATACTTTAACAGTGTATTTGGCGGCATCCCGAATTCCTTAGCAATTTCAGATTTCTTTTTTGTCCCTTTTCCACTTCCCAAATAACGGCAACTTTTTTGGCAAATGTCAATGATTTGTATTGGGTCCGTGTTGATTTTGAAAGGGCCATGATGAACACACAACACAATAAAACTGCACAATAAGCGTCACTAAAACACACCAGTCTGTATAATATACAGTGCTGTATAAAGAAAGGAACGGTCTCACTACAGGACACAGCTCGCACAGTAGAAACTCAAAAAGACTTAACACTTCCACGAATGCAAGCAGACTGAACTGAAAGCAACAGTGAGGGTGGCTGACTGATGAGGCGTGGAACAAGGGACAATGGCGGACGGTACCGTTACACGAGCCAGTCACATGTCATCGCGAGATACTGGTGCCAATTCCACGAATTTGACACAAAGGACAAGCGTCTGTTCACAAAGGGCGATGCCTGCTTGTCTGTTTCCAGTCGTGCCTCTATTGTTACGTGGTCTAGCCCATACTGCAAGCGATTTTTTGTAGTTTGAGCAAAATTTTTATTTCGAATTAACCAAAAAAAGTTCGAATTACAGACGATGTTTTTGCACGGTTTTACATAGGATATTCAAGGGACCATGGTAAAAGTTCGAATTATCCACGAATTCGAATTATGCACGTTCGAATTAGCCAAGTTCTACTGTATTAACATAACTACCAGGTTGTGACAGAAGTGTGATATTAACTTCAGCATTTATTATGGCATCTCAAAGAAATTTGAACTCTTTTTACAGGGCTAAAAACTATTTCTATTGAAGATGCTAAACTATTTACTAATTAAGTAAAAAGAAAATTTACTATTCTGACTAATATCCACGTCCACGGAAGGTCAGGAAGGAGCACTGTTTTGACACACACAAACCAGGAAGATGGCATCTGACAGGAAACTACTTTTACATTGATCTGACGTACACAAAGAGGTGAAAACAATGACAGATTATAACAAAACATAATAACTCTGCTGTAGCCAAACGGTATAATCCAGTGGATCTCAACCTTTTTAAGTCCAGGAGCTACCTGGGGACCCATAAACACGAATGCTGGCAGAATTATTTATAGAGGCGTGCACCTAGTTTATAATGACATTTTACTCAATACGGAACACGTTCTGGTACTATGGAGAACATTGTTCTTGCATTTCTCGTTTAGCCCAGTATGTGCCTGTTTCTGCCAAGATCGCGCTGAAGTATCCTCTAGAATTTTCGAGTGCTTGTTAAGGACCTATATTATGGAACCCTGCAGAATATAAATAGCCAACACCTGCCGCTTGGGAGTTAGTTTACATGGGAACAAGGGACAATGGCGGACGGTACCGTTACACGAGCCAGTCACATGTCATAGCGAGATACTGGTGCCAATTCCACGAATTTGACACAAAGGACAAGCGTCTGTTCACAAAGGGCGATGCCTGCTTGTCTGTTTCCAGTCGTGCCTCTATTGTTACGTGGTCTAGCTCATACTGCAAGCGATTTTTTGTAGTTTGAGCAAAATTTTTATTTCGAATTAACCAAAAAAAGTTCGAATTACAGACGATGTTTTTGCACGGTTTTACATAGGATATTCAAGGGACCACGGTAAAAGTTCGAATTATCCACGAATTCGAATTATGCACGTTCGAATTAGCCAAGTTCTACTGTATTAACATAACTACCAGGTTGTGACAGAAGTGTGATATTAACTTCAGCATTTATTATGGCATCTCAAAGAAATTTGAACTCTTTTTACAGGGCTAAAAACTATTTCTATTGAAGATGCTAAACTATTTACTAATTAAGTAAAAAGAAAATTTACTATTCTGACTAATATCCACGTCCACGGAAGGTCAGGAAGGAGCACTGTTTTGACACACACAAACCAGGAAGATGGCATCTGACAGGAAACTACTTTTACATTGATCTGACTTACACAAAGAGGTGAAAACAATGACAGATTATAACAAAACATAATAACTCTGCTGTAGCCAAACGGTATAATCCAGTGGATCTCAACCTTTTTAAGTCCAGGAGCTACCTGGGGACCCATAAACACGAATGCTGGCAGAATTATTTATAGAGGCGTGCACCTAGTTTATAATGACATTTTACTCAATACGGAACACGTTCTGGTACTATGGAGAACATTGTTCTTGCATTTCTCGTTTAGCCCAGTATGTGCCTGTTTCTGCCAAGATCGCGCTGAAGTATCCTCTAGAATTTTCGAGTGCTTGTTAAGGACCTATATTATGGAACCCTGCAGAATATAAATAGCCAACACCTGCCGCTTGGGAGTTAGTTTACATCGTCGATTACACACTTCAAGTGGTTATTAGTGAAAAGTGATTATTGTGCACGACTCTATTACTTGACATTATTATTGCATGTGTACACATTTAACTTTAATTATTGTATGAGTAAAAACTTGTTGAATAACTTATTGATTTCAAACTGTTAATTGTGATTAATTAAAACTGGTGATTAGTGACTTCATTCGTGTCTTCATTTTGTTTTCCACTGTACCATATGACGATCAGTGACACCGTTATAACAATTTGCAAACCTTGAGTATTGAAAAGCCCTCACTTACGCTTACACAAAATATACATACTTCATTCTATATAATACTAAATAATAGATTTTCAAGACACAGTAAATAAATATTTGAGCCTGATTTCACGACCCACCAAAAGTCCCCTTGAGACCCAGCCGTGGGTCACACCCCATAGGTTGAGAAACACTGCTATAACTTTCTCCCTACAACTGAGCATACCGAACACTGTTCTCTCTCTCTCTCTCTCTCTCTCTCTCTCTCCCCCCCCCTTCTCCTTCTCCCATGTCTCACGCACATGCATACAGACACAAAACTATTCCAATACAAGTGAAACACTCACACTGAGTCAGACGATCTTTCTGGCGAGTAAAATATTTCGACCACGGATCTATGCTGTCTAATGTTTTGAAGTTGGTTCCACATGTGTACTGCATCCTCTTCTGATTTATTGGCATGTTGAGATATTTTTCTGGAAAATAGAGATAGTGATCATGTGTATTAATCTATATATTTATACAGAATAATGATACATTATAAAAAAAAACTACAACACGCATCAGCCTGACAATACATATGTAACTATATGTAACATTGTAACTGTAGATTATTTTAAAACAAGATAAACCATAAACTGACTTTCCATTGATGGTGAATTTTTTTATATACAGAAGATAAACATATACTGTACAAAACAAACGGGGGCGTATTTACAGGGAGAGAGATGTACATGACTGGACCCTCCTGCCAGGGGGTTGAAAGTTGACAAGAAATTTTGTTAATCTCTTAATTTTTATGGTGTTTTATTACTTTCTCAGCTGTATACGCTAGTATAGTAGTAGCCCCTTTTAAAATATAGGTCTACGAACAACGTTATTACACAGCATTTGCATATACCTTTGAAATATAGGAAGTCAATTAAGTTAACAAGTATCTTATAAACAATGTTTTAATAGGACTTATTTTTATTGTGTTATCACTTTAATGGGATTGATTTCAGTATGTTATTACATGTTCTTTCAGCAACTTTAAAGATTAATTGATGACTCGTTGGTCACTTGGTGAAACATATTAATACAAAAGTTTTTAAAAATGTATAAACACTTGGTACGTTTCACAGTTTTTGTTTAACTCTTGACTGCTGTTTCAGCTGTCAGAGTTAACTAAAAACTGTGACACGTACCAAGTGATTATTATTTTTAAAACCCGTTGTATTTTAAAGATTGTAATATTGATTAGTGTTAACTTGTTTTTTCTTTTGTATGAAGCCGACTCGACTGGACCCCCCCCCCCACACCAAAGACCAAAGTCTAGATTCACTGCTGAAAACAAATCTGGTAAGTCTAAGACTGGCAAGAAAATCTTTGTTCCTATTTTAGTATTGCATATCTTATGCAAATTGAATACATATTACAAAAGTGACAGTTGTTAAAAATAATCATACACACACACTCACACACACATCTGATATATTCTCCCCCCTCCTTTATGCCATGTTACCTTACTCACATTGAGCACTACTGTTAAGTACTTGGATCAAACATGTTTTGTCGGCCACTTTGAGGACTTCAGTGAGTGGCCATCACATTAGACACGAGCACTACACTAGGCTGTTGGAAATGTCCATTAGATCATTGGGTTGGACATTTCATCACGGTAGGAGCAAGGGGAGGGTTTTATCAGTGGCAGCCAGGAGATGTGTGTGAATTGTGATTATGTCTTTCAACAACGACCTTCGACTACTGGTTTCCAGTACGAATTTTTGTATTTTACATTAGTTTAAATTTTAATACTAATTTTATTTACAAACAGAATTATCACTGTTGCACACCACTATAGAAAAATTATTCCGATTAGCACTTTCAAGCTTCTCAGCTCATCGTCAGAACGGAAAAATCCGATTCTGAGTGGTGTGCAACAGTGATAATTCTGTTTGTGATTATAACCACTAACACAACTTTCTTACTTACTTCTTACTTCTTGGTACGTGCGTCCAATTCATCCGCAATCGATGGCACGATGCACCTCGTACAGCCAGAACCAGTAGTTTTTACAACTTTCTTACTTAAACTTCTAATTTTATTTAATAACTTTTTTAAAGAGTCTATTATTCTTTTATTATAACCATTATTTTCTGCTATGGTTTTTATGATATGTTTTTCACTGGGCACGATATATTGATGATATATTTTGTATCTGGACGGGAACAGATAGACAGCTCCATATGTTTTTAGATTATATTACTTCCTTTTACAGTACTATGCAATTTACACTTGAATCAGAAAATATGAAAAGTTTAAATTTTTTGGATCTCACCATTACTAGGTTACAAAATAATCTTAGTTTTCAGATATATAGAAAACCTACTTTTACATATACCGTTATACAAAAACAATCACTAATGTCATGGCACATAAAATTAAGCAGTTTTCATGCAATGGTTAATCGTCGCCTCATAGTTCCTTTATCCAAAGAAAATTTTAATAAAGAAGTTGGTATTATAAAAACCATAATATCCCAGCCAGACGGACATCCCAGGAGTGCCCAGACTGAAAACAAATATGGACGCAATATTGAACAACTCATACTGGACAGTGGCGGAGAACATCTACAGGAGACATCGTGTCATCGGAGAACAATCCGGAAACACATAATAAGAAGATACAAAGATTATAAAAACCATAGCAGAAAATAATGGTTATGATAAAAGAATAATAGACTCTTTAATTAAAAAAAAGAAGAAAATTATTTTAAGAGAATTTTATTCCATAGAGCCAGATCAGGGTAACAAATAATTTCATTTAACAAATTACATTCCGTTTATAACAGATAGGATAATAATAGGTTAAAAAAGCATGGTCTTAATATGGTATCAGTAAACAAACGTAATCTTTTTTTCATTACTAGTAAACAATAAAGAAAAATCAAACATGCTAGAGAAAAATGGAGTTTATAAAATACGCTGTGTACAATGCGATGTTATTTATATCGGACAATGTGGCCGTGCTCTGAAACATCGCATTTCTGAACATAAGAAAGCGATTTAACTAATACAGCCAATACAGGTTTTACAGATCACTGCTTACAACACAATCACTTCATAGATACAAAAAACATAACACTACTCCACAACATACATAAAGGTAAAAAAATTGATTTATTAGAAATTCTGTAAATTAGAAAAGCAATCAAAAGTAACAAAAATTTAACAAACGAAGAAACTGAATTCTGTGTATCACCTTTATTAAAAGTTGTTATTTAGTTTAGTTAATTTTTATATTATACCTTCCGATTATACTTAGTTTTCACAGACACTTGACCTTCCCACTAGCTTCTCCACCCCCTCCATCATAAACACCCCACACATGTTTGGATACACACCCTAAACACAAATTCACCACCCTTACATTTTTTATTTAGTTTAGTTGTTCCTTCTCTTTCAGAATAGCTTAATAAGCTGAAACAGCTGTCAGAGTTAAATAAAAACTGTGAAAAGTACCAAGTGTTTAAATATTTTATTTTTTAAAACCTTTGTATTAATATGTTTCACCAAGTGCCCAACGAGTCATCAATCAATATCATGAATTGTATAATAGTCGTTCAGTTGACGCACTTGGAAAAAACCTTGTCTCGGGGGTCAAGCTACTAGCGCAAAATCAAAAATCGTACTCATTAAAGTTTCATAATTTGTGATTATGATCTCCAAGTCGCGTTATTGAAATAAAACTTATAGTTTTACCTTATTTCCTTTTCATCTTGCGACTTCGTTATATGTCATACACGACATGTTTTGGGAAACATGTTCCCATCTTCAGGTTTAAAAACTTTTCGTTCTCACATGAAGAACTTGTCAACGTAAATAAAAACTTTTACTAACATAATTAAAAACACACTACATTAATAACGTACCGCGCCAAGAATCAGTGCACACTGTTCGGGTTCATAATCGCAACTGTTGATTTCTCATTCGTCTATAATCTGATAAACATGTTGTAACGCAGTATTGTACAAGCTGTTCGAGTTAAACGACAATTGATCGTTGAGCACTAGGTTTTTTTGTGTTCTCGATGCTTTGTAGATTTCGAATTCTTCTGAAGCGCTCATAATTCGCCCTTTGTTGCAAATATGTAATGGTTTCAAATTTTTGGTGCAACTTGTGTATCTGTGGTTATTATTAATCAAATGTAACGCGAAGTTGGAGGTAGTATATCTAATGCTGCCCTTCGGTATGTGTTCACAAAATCTATCTTTAAATTTTCTCCCTGTCTGGCCAATGTAAAACATGTCACAATCATCGCACACAATTTTATACACACCCGAGTTATTTTCAAGTTCTGAATGTTTATTATGTCTGAAGAAATTCCGCAAGTTATTCGTGGTTTTAAAAAATACATTAATGTTTAGTTTTTTAAATAAGTATTTTATAATGTGTGGAAGAAGATTAGTATATTCAGTCGCGACGAAAGCGTTCTCTGTATTATTAGATATAATCACTTTATTTGCTTTGGATTTGTGTTTACGAATTAGTTTGTCTATAATTGTGTCTTTATATCCATTCCTTATGGCAATGAATTTGACAGTCTTTATCTCTTCCTTCAGGTCTTCTTGGCTTAGTGGGAATGACAATAATCTGTGTACGAAATCATTGAAGGAAGCCAATTTTTGTGTGTATGGGTGATATGAATCTGCATGAATAACCATGTCTGTAGTTGTGGGTTTTCTGTATATCCCAAATTTAAAAGAATCGGTGCATTTCTTGATGCATACGTCCATAAAATTTAAGCTATTATATGTCTCTGTTTCCATAGTAAATTTAATGTTACCGTTTATATTGTTCATGTGTTTGAGCATTATATCGATTTGTCTATTTGTGCCGTTGAATATTATAAAGGTGTCATCAACGTATCGGGTGTATGAAATGATAAGTTCGTGCAATTTGTTATGAGCAGACAAAAGATATTTGTTTTCGTAATAATTAAGGTATATTTCTGCCAATAGACCACTGAGTGGGGAACCCATCGCTAATCCTTCTTTCTGCTCGAAAAACTTATCAAAAGTAAAATAATTTTGTTGTAATATGACTCGTAACAATGACAATAGTTCTTGAATTTGCTGCTGGCTTAAAACTGCAGCATTAATCAAGTTGGTTTGAAGTATGTTTATAGTCTCATTTACCGGTATGTTAGTATATAAATTGGTAATGTCAAACGAGACTAGTTTATAGTTCGGGTCAAAATTGACGTTCCTTATGTTGTTTATAAATTCCAGGCTATTCTTTACGCTATGAACCTTTGTTAGTTTGATACTATTTTTTAAAATGAGTTGTAGTTTTTTAGCTACTATATAACTAGGCGCAGATGTGTAATTAACTAAGGGTCGTATGGGCAAGTGTTCTTTGTGTATTTTGGGCAAGCCAGTGAATATGGGGGCCCGCGGTTTCATCTGTTTAATCTGACGTCTAGTGTCTTTGTCAAACAACGTTGTGCATTCATTAATAACGGAGTTTAATCGTTTTGTGTATTTTGTAGTGGGGTTCTTCAGGCGTTCAATGTTGTTGCAGGTAATGAACTCGTAACCCTTTTTTATGTAATCTGAATTATACATGATAACCAATGTATTGCCTTTATCGGCTTTTGTTATTATGTGAGAACGAAAAGTTTTTAAACCTGAAGATGGGAACATGTTTCCCGAAACATGTCGTGTATGACATATAACGAAGTCGCAAGATGGAAAGGAAATAAGGTAAAACTATAAGTTTTATCTCATTAAAGTGTTAAATAATAAACTGTATTGGTGGTTACACATAGTGATTGCATGTATTTCTGATCTGATGATGAGCCAAAAGTCTCGAAAGTGCTAATTGGGAATTGTCTATGTAGTGTGGTGTGGAATAGTTTCATTTCTATTTAAAAGCCATCACTATACAAGTTGGATTACAAACCTGCTGAAAGCAATCACACTAGACAACTTGCAACAATGCCAAAGCTATGTGTCCAACATCAGACAGCCTATCACGGGAAACTATGCAGAAGCTTGGTAGCACTAACTGGCATCCAGCGTCACAAATTACAAATGTCTGGAGACAGATGTTGAAGCAGGCTAGGGTCCAATAAAGGACTGCCATGCCGCTTGACGAAGATGAATAATAATAATACTAATTGAAGGCAGTGTAAAAATACAAACCTTTTTCACTTGCCCAGTCATCCATGTTTCTAGCGCACGCTCCGTCTGATGTTAAACTTGACTGAACCTGACGTAACAAATTTGGTACTGGCTTTAACTGTGACGATACCTGCAACACAATACAAAATGACATATATAATAATCAATGTCAGTAGTGTTGTGTTATTACTTCACATGGTTATTGTTCTTCTGTAATAAATGAAATGCCGTATTGTGAAGCTACAGCACATTTCTGTTTAAGGTCAACATAGGAGTCACTAAATCCATTATTATGCCAAAAACAGACAATACATTTTCATTCAATTATTACCTAAATGCTACAGCATTTTGTTGCAATCAGTCGGCTCTACCTGTGGCTCCTCTTTGGTGTCTCTTCACAGTTCCCTAAACCCACGTAGCTTCTAATATTATCCAAGCATTTACCCCACTTTTCCTTTATTATCTTCTCCCTTCCTCTAAGATCTTTTTTATCAATTCTTTTCCCCTCTTATATCTTCCCAAACCTGTATAGCAAAATTGAAAGTTAAGGGCATGGAAATGCGTGAAACGGTTACGGTGGAGGGAGTCGCTGTGAGATGTGAGAAGAGAATTGTTGTTATCAGCGATGGTACAGCCAACCTATGGATATCATTTCTAATAGTAACAAAAACTCGCGACTGTTAAGGTTTGTTTGTAAATGTGTCACCACGAATCTCTATCTGTGTGTGTGTGTGTGTGTGTGTGTGTGTGTGTGTGTGTGTGTGTGTGTGTGTGTGTGTGTGTGTGTGTGTGTGTGTGTGTGTGTGTGTACCTATAGTCACACAGGTGGCTTTAAAAAAAGAATTATACGTTTATTGTTTCCGACGTAAATCAAATAATAATAAGAATACCGTAATAATATTGTAACTGAATTACTATACAAATCAAGCAAATGATATGTACTGTTCACACGTATCGGAATTTGTTGCTGTTACATATCAAAATGTTTTATGAACACATCTGAGTGTTGTTTGGTTCTGTCATTGTGTACTGCTGAGACATAAAAAATACAGCCTTTCTGACCTTTCTTATCGCAATGGAATTTGCAAACTGCACACTTCCATTCCTTAATTACACTCGACTGTCTCTACAGTTTATCATTACATAAAGGAACATGTTCTTTGTATTAATTTAATTGCAAGAATCTTTTTAATCCTGGACAACAAAAAACTGTTTATTATTACTTCCCGTCCTTGACTATGAATAACTTTCCTGTCTTTGCTAGTTGAAGGAGAAGTATCCATTTTAACAAATCTCGTTACTGGATGATAACACAAATAATTACGATAATACGTAATTACAGAATAAAAAATATCAATAGAAATTAACTAAAAAATTAAATAACTAATAAAATGCGTGACTGTAAAACAACATACAATTAATAATAAACTGAAATAATAATAACAAATGCAAGGCTGAGATAGCACGTAACACAGTAACTAACAATGTACTGGTAACTAAAATATCACAGACAAATTGGCAACACCTTCACTTGTATAGCAGCTGATTCTCCGTTACCCTCCCGCCATTTGCAATTTCAAAGTGGACTCGTCCATCCATAAATTGGTTTCTGCGCATATGCCCTTAACTTTCAATTTTACTGTACAATCATCCACTTTTCTGCCCAACCCATGCTTGTCATTTTCTCTATTCCCACACTTCTAGGACTCCTAGTTAATGTCTAACCTGCTTATCTATCATCCACTTCTGCTCTCAACCAATCAATCTACATACACACACACGCGCACGCACACACACACACACACACACACACACACACGCACGCACGTGCGCCACCACTTTTTGATTGACCTTTGATAAAACCTTTTGACAAGAGTAGTGCGACTTTAACTGTAGTGAGTCTCATCCACATGACAGCTGACATTTTCCAAACACACATTACTATACTGATACCTTATCTTTTGTCTTGTGATTGGTAATGTTGTACTCACTGAAGTTTTGTGAACAATTTGTATCCCTTTCATAGCCCTTAAAAGTGAAACACACATGGACAAGGAACCCCCATACAAAACTATGTTTAACAATTGTGTTTAATTCAGTTTTTAATTTAATACAACTTTACAATTTTAATGTCATATTCCATCTTCCACATCAAGCAACAGATCTGATAAGCTTTGATTAACTCACTCACTCACTCACTCTCTCTCCCTCTCTCTCTCTCTCTCTCTGTCCCTTCCTTCTCACACACATTCACTCTAACAAAGCTATAACCACAACACAAACACACTCACAACACTAAATACAGACCCTTATCTGCAAACTACTTATTAAAATGTGATTTGACTATCTGCATATTTTTACTTCAAAATAACAAACTAAATCAGTTATTCCGTTATCACATTCTCTGCTCACATTCTTATCATTATTGCAGCTAACTTTTATTACATAATAAAGTGCTTCATCTGTATCTCAAACAAATATTTGTATTATTTCATTTGTTTCATTATCATTATTCTATAATCTACTTATGGTTTACTGCACATGCATTACCATATTAAATTAGCATGTATAAATATTTTTTTAATGTATAACTCAAGTTAAATATAATTAATAAAAGAATATGTGTGTGTAAAAGCAAAACAATAATATACAAAATATTACATAAAATTTATCAGATACAATGGACATAAAAATTCAGTGAAACATCGCTAACTAGTAATAATATTTTGTTAGTAACTGCTTGGTGTTAATCTACACTAAATGTTAACCAATATTCATTGTTAAGATGAATATAAATTCTCTCTACAGATTGCCTGCCATACTTGTTAGTTTTAATTGCAAACCTTTTTATTTAGTCAAATAAAAGTCCAACAGTAAAAGTTAGCACGCTGAGTATAAGTTGGATTGAAATTTTAATTTCCATTTTCTTCTATTCTGTAGTGATGCATGGGAATTCTGATAGCTAATCTTATATTGATAAGACATATGACTAATTATAATACTGACACACTGATAGCTAATCTTATATTGATAAGACACATGACTAATTATAATACTGACACACATTAATACTCACTTTATGTGTATTGCCCATACACAGGCCTTGAAGGTTTTGTCAAAATGTTGATATAAGTGGTTTATGCATAGTCAATAACACAATCTCAAAGAAACCTTCTTGTTACTATAAGTTATGAAAAAATGCATATATGTCAAGCAGTTTATGGTCCACTCTGTGTAAAATACAATTTGTAATTATTGTGCAAAACTCATAATTTTAGTTGATACTATTATACAGAAATGTATACCAGAAAATGCTGATGCAACATCAGGTAGCAGGAGTGGATGGTAGAATTAATTCTTAGTTTCCTGTTGTTGGGGAAAACCCAACAATGTGACTCACCAATGACACAAATGATTCAGTTATTAATCATTAGTACACAGGAACATATATGCTTGTAAAAAAATGTTGAAAGTTGCACCATAACAAAAACATATCTCTATACATATAAATGTAAATAAATGATAATTTCATTGCTAAACATACCAACTCTAAATTATGAGTTGAAATAATAAGGAATGTACGTAATATTTAAGCAGTGAACTTGAGAGATGAATCATAAATCCCTGTACTGTATACTCTGAGATAAACATGTTTGAAACAAATAAACACTTTGAATTACTATTATAATTGTAGTAAAGTTTACTTACATAGTGAGCTGTGTTGATGTTCATTTTAAAAATACAATTGTTTAAATAAGTTTTCAGTTGTCAGATTTACTAATAACACTTCATATTTTACATAAATCAGTTTTAGTTTTCATTTTAAATTGTACATCTATTGTGCTTAAATATAATTATATTTTCTGCAGTATTCATTTTTGCAGCTTTTTCTAAATTTTACCAATCTGTATGTCTGAAAATTGGCATTTTTTATTTAGCGAGAATCCAGTCAAATTTGTTTCCTGCTGTTGGGGAAAACCCAACCACACAACCGCACAAATGATTCTGCTAATCATTTGTACGCAGGAAAATGTTTGTAAACACTTGTAAAAAAAATTGATCGTTGCACAATAAGCAAAAAAACATATCTCTGAATGAATAAATGTAAACAAGTGACAATTTCATTGTTAAACATAAGAACTCCAAATTATGACTCAAATAATAAGGAATGTACGTAATTATTTTCTTTTCCAAGCAGTGAGCTTCAGAGATATTTCTTTCATTAATCCCTGTACTGTATATTGGATGTTTAAATATGTTTTTAACAAATTTAACAATTACAATTATAATTGCAGTAATGTTTGCTTTGAAAATACAACTGTATAAATATGTTTTCAGGTCTTACATTTACTAATAACAGTTCAGATTTTAAGTAAATCAGTTTTAGTTTTATATTTAATGTGTCTGATCGCCAAATTTCTAATAGGTTTCTCTTAAACTCCTCACTATAAAAATATGCAATTACGACGATATATTCACATCTCCACGAGGTATAAAATGCTAAAGTAAAATAAAAATCTGATTATGCAGTTATGGATGATCAAAATATTTCATTTTCCTACAGACATACAGTTCATTAGTCGGATACCATACTTTATACATAACATACACGTAACACCTGACAGCATTCGTAATTTAAGTTAAATTTTAAAAGAGTCTACAAAACGTATGAACATGTTTCGTAAGTAACTGTACTTCTTTAGTTCTTACACAAATTTACTTCATTATTAAAAATGTAATTACACACGTAACATAACCTAGTGAGTAAAGGTTTTGGAAAGAATTGAATTTCATCACTTAAACTTCGTTACACAAAGTATCAATTGTGTACATTTGACAGGGAAAATTACATATTTAATTCAATTTGTTTTTGTTAATTAATATTCCAGAATTTCACTATGTAGTCGGCAAAGCTGTTCTTTTCAAATTTTACGCACTGGCGCCTGCGCAATTAAACACGTGATAAAGCCTGTTATTTTAAAAACCAAGTACTGTACGTTTACTTCACATTTGACTAAAATTAACATTAAAAAATGATCACATACTGATGTAGCATTAACAATAAACACAGTTTGTTCAATGTTCTGGAACAAACTGACTTAGAAATGATGTTTTCAAACCTCAGCCGGCGAATTTACGATAATGATGACGGGTCAAGACCCAAACTTCATTAAACACAATAGAAATAATTAGTCATGAAAGCATTTGAATAATTATGGTAATTTATGAAATATAAACAAACGTATTTTATCTTTCCATTACCTTGGATAACTTCCTAGCAACTTGAAACGATACAAGCATACTGCGGGAAGAACAACAAACTACGTTCACCTTCAGCTATCATATTGCCAACACTACTTCATAACCCACAATATTTCCCTATCAACGGGTTTAATACGAAATTTATACTTTGAATCACTACAATTCATATTACAGCATTTAATGACAATTTCTGTAATAAAAACGTCTTTTATAGCAGTATGATAAGTGGTATCCTTAATGTTTGCAAGTTAGATCCCAAAAAATCTTCATGTTCATTCAGTATACGGTACAGTTGATTTTGTCTAGAATTCAATATACTGAAATGCTAGAATAGTATTTGGAAGTTATACAAGACGTTCAGTTTAGATTTTCATCAAAGAAGGTAATGGTGCTGTTGTTTTGCGTCCGGCGCAACGAACGAACGTATATGATACGTTGTATAGGTTAGGCTAGATTGTATATGTCACCCTCCCCAAATTTCAATAACAGTCTACCCGCCATAAAAGTGAAAACTATAAATCTTTAACATCTGATGCTGCCCCAGAGTTTACCTGCTAAGCTGTTTCCTTATTGATATCCTTGTACGCCGACCGCACTGTTTGCCGCTGCTACGCGTTATCACAGGCACGGCACGGAGGCGACTCTCTGCCTCGCGGGGAGTGACCGATGCCTCATGGCAACCACAGTGCTCTGAAAGGACTGAGTAAACAATTTGGTATATTCTCGGCTATCACATAGTTTTGTACATTGCCAGAATCCTGTATCAATGGGGAGTTATGTTTCATACTTATGGAAATTATTTATGCAAGTGATTATTTTATGTTGCATTCAGGTTTATGTTTGATCACTGGGTTTCCTGATGACACATGCCACATTCACTTTGAAAATTTAAGAACATAAGTATCACCACTTACACCACTGTCACAATTTGTGATCCAGTCCATTTCCCTAAACAACTGACTTCTACGTTCAATGACATTTTACACAAAATAAATTAAAAATAATCTACATAAATATTATTATTTGGTGGTCTACCCTAAGGCAGGTCTTCAAATGGTAAAAGCTCTCCAAGCTGTCCTACCACATGCCAGTCTTTTCGTTTCTTTGTAACACCCTCTGATTTTAATGCTGTCTATTAACTTCATTCTTCTACTCCCTCTTCTTTTTTCTCCTATGACACCCTCCATGGCAGTTGTAAGCAAGCAGTCTTTTCTCAAACAAAGACCTAACCAATTCCTTTTCCTATTTTCTATTACCTTCAGGATTCTTCTCTCTTCCCCTATTCTTCTTAAAATTTCATCATTCCTTACTTTATCAACGCACCTCACTTTTTCCATTGCTCGCCAAACCCACATCTCAAATGCATCTAATCTTTTCTCATCCTCCTTCCTCAGTGCCCATGTTGCTGCACCATATAAAGCAACGCTCCCACACATAACATTTGGCCAACCATTTTCTTAAATTCTTATTAATGTTGCCACACAGCAGTCTTTTCTCCCCATCAAATGCCTCTTTTGCTACAGCTTCTTGCTCTAATTTCACGAGTGCAGAATATATCTTCACTTATCAAGCTTCCAAGATATTTAAACAACTCCACCTGTTGTATTTTGTCTTGCCCTATCTTTATGTTTGCCCTTTTTCCTACTCTGCTAATCATCATACGCTTAGATTTTGGATTACATTAGATCACCATACACATAAATATTAACACTTAACAAATGCCTCACTTAACACAATTTTTAAAGTTTAATAGTGCGGTCATTACAAATGCTCACTTTTTTATATTGACAAATAATAACAGAACAAAACATTTATAAAAAAGGGATACACACATTAACATCACATGCTATGGGGGGGGGGGGGTGACTTAAACATCACTGCTTAGTGGTTACTTCAAAGATCACCAAATCTCCACTCCTGTTACCAAGTGTTAGTTTCGAAGTGATATTAAATAGATCTTAGAGTGTAATTATTATGCAACTGAAGATTAGAAAAAAAATAAATAAAACTAATTCAGTTACTGTCATTATGTATATAGTTTATTATAATGAACAGCTGTATAAACTGGGGGGGGGGGGGGTTGTAATACAGGTGTTACGATAAATAGCATTTAACAATGTATTCAGCTATTTCATCCCCATAATATAGTCGGTGCTATCCCCATAAATTATTATTGTTAGATTATTTTGTGTATTAATTAACTCTGTTTTGATTTTAAATATATTTATGAGCAGGCTCAGGGGAGCGGCACCAGGTGAAAAATGATTTGTTAAAATTTCATGTTTTCGGTTTTTTAATTACAGTATTTGTATTGGGCACTTGCATTATGGCCAAATTGAAGAAAATGGTTTTGAAATAACCTTTAATTATATCTTTGAATAACATGGTATTGACACTGGGCCTATCAATAGCGGTGGTCAGAGCGGAGCACGGTCGTATATACAGGTCTGGACACTCCGTTGAAATTCTTGTCCACTTTTTTGCCGACTAAAATAGTTTGTTTCGATATCGCTTGGGGCGCCTCGATCTAGAAGTCAATCCCTACTGTGCATGATCATATATTCAAAGAATAATAGTGAATGTTGTTTAAATGAAGGGAAGAACTTGATACATTTAATTTAGTTTTATATTAACTAAATTAATATTAGTTAATTTAGGACCTCCAACAAAGTGTCCAGACCTGTATATATGACCATGGAGTGGAGCAAGCCAATGTAAAATCGAGCCATTTGTGTAATTTGGGATCTTATTCAATCACTCTTAAATTATTTGTTCTATTTATCCAATTTACATTACTTTCATTTATTTTACTGTGTTTGATGATAAAACCAAACCATGTAGGTCTATAAATAAACCTATAAAAAGAAAGTAGGCCTATGTATATTACTTGTTATAAAACTAATCTATGTGTTACTAAAGTGTACACGTAAATAAATATTAATAAAAGTTAAAAAAATGTAGTCTTTTTCACAATTCCATCACATTTCCCTTTTAGATTCAAGATCAAATGAGATATCTGCAATAGAGATAGTTGAAATGACTATTTTTCAGCAACTTTTTTCAGCAGTCAAGGAGAATGAATATAGAAGTTACTTGTTGGGGGGGGGGGGGCTAACAATAGTGCCTAGGGGCAGCAGGACACCTAAATCCAGGCCTGTTTATGAACATTAACATAAACAATGTTAACATTAACTATTAATGTTTGCAGTGTTTGGTCTTCTTCTTTGTTCCAGGTGAAAAACAGGCTTCAACCCTTATACAGTTATGATTGTTAATACTTAATTGTTAATGACTTTAAAGTTATGTTTTGTTGATTTTTCAAGGGCATGAATTACCATTTCTGTGAAATTTATTTTTGTAGGTTTAAAATTTGTGTATAGAGTTTAATGTTATATTGTGTCTTATCAATTTGATGCAGAATTTTTAATTGCTTTAATTAATTTCATCCTTTTTATTATGTTTTCAATATTTGAAATTCTATATAGTAATGGCAAATTAAACATATTGTGTATATATTTCAAATATATATATTACACAGACTTATAATACAACAATGTATTGACTAATTTGTATGTGTATATTTTCTTGCATTATTGTGTATTCATTTTCAAACAAATATTCTTGTGCTTGTTGTATACACTTGTTTCATTGTTAATATTTCTTTTTTTGACATTGTATTTGAAGACGTCATAGTCTGTTTACAGCCCACAGGTCAAAGCAGTATATGGAAATGATTATCTGTTAGTGTTCATTTTTGAAAATTTAAAAAATGTTTGGACGGTCTGGAGCGTAAAAGTAGGTAAACATTTTTGATAAAATTTCAAAAATGAATATGTTCATATCAAATTAAAAACAATTTTAACTGAAATCTAAATGTAGTGTTAATTTTTGAAAATTTCAAAATTTTGGAATACCTGGGCCCCAAAAGTGAGGCAAAAGTCTGGTGAAATTGCAAATTCCTTGTGTGATATCAAATTAAAGATAATTTTAATCAAAATCTGAATATAATGTACAATTTTAGAAATTTCAAAATCTTTTGAACCCAGGTCCCAAAAATGGGATAAAAATTTAATAAAATCCAGCCAGGTGCCAGACTAAAGAAAATTTTGATACAAGTGAGCATTTTAAACGAAATTTTAGCATTTATTATATGATTACTCTACTAAAAAAAAAATAGGGTAATAAGGATTTTCATAATTTGTTCTGATATTAAAAAAACGATCTAATATCAAAATTTATGCAATAATAAATATATTTCACTCTCAATAACGAGTGAATTCTGCAGCTCAGGGAGTGAACTAGTACTTCTGATCTATGAGTTTAGCAAGGAATCACAGCAGTTTTATCAGCGAGTTCTTCTGGCTTTACATCAGACTCAAACATTGTAGGAGAGGATTTTTACTCACTTCTTTCCAGCACCAGACAATCAGAAATAGTCCCTGAGATTAGAGAAAATACCTCAAAGATATTCATTAATACCGTGTATCCCAAGGCTTAGTTTTGGTCATATGTTGTATGGTTATTTTGTACAAGCACCTGCTACATAGTACTTCTATAATGTCTAAAATGTTCAAGCGCCTGCTACATAGTACTGCTAATGCGCATGCCTTCATACAATGCGGTAAAATTGTGATGCTAACGTTCACTGGGATTGTGTGTAGTTTCTAGGTTATGCCATGAAATGTCAAAATATTGTTAAAATAAGATCTACGCTATGAAATGCAGTAATATAATATAATACATTTTGTACATCTTCTTCTGATAGTTCTTATCCATTTCGGATACTGGATATCATATAGACTATTCAACTTTCTGTACTGCTGCACGGAATAAGTCAGTTGTGTTCATGCCAAACCACATCCTTAAATTTTTCAGCCATGAGATTCTCGGTCGCCCAATCTGTTCATTTCTCATGAGATGTCCCAGATACTGAAGCTTTCTTATCTTCACTGTGTTCCCTATGCCTTTCTAAAACTTCAACATTAATTATATGTGCTGTCCATGAAATGCTCAGTATTCTACAGTAAAGCCACATTTCAAAAGATTCCAATTTGTTAGTTGTGGCTTCAGTCAAAGTTCAAGATTCTACACCATATAAGAGGACAGAGAATACGTAGGAGCATAGAAGTCTCATCTTTGTGTTTGTTGTTAAATCGTGACTTTTGAATAAACTGGTCATTCTAGTGTACACTGCTCTTGCCTTTTCAATTCTTGAGAGTAATTGCCTTTATTTCTTGAGAGTTTATTGACTATAGTACCAAGATATGTAAATTTGCTTACATGTTCAACTGGCCTTTGGTTTATATTAAGAGTGCAGTTTGTGAACTTGTTCTTAGATACAATCTTTATCGTTTTGTACATAATTATTATAAATATAAAATAGGTAGTAACAATGTAAAGTAGAATTAGTACAAACTAGTGCACAGTTAGTGTATACAGGCTGTTAAACATTTTTCTAAAGTCAAAAAATGGTTTATAATACAGTAGAATTCTATTTATCCGAACTCCAGTTAACCGAATCGCCAATTATCTGAATCGTTATCACGAAATTAAAAAAATGCAATTTCTAAAAAAAGGTTTATTCAAATTGCAGTTGCCATACTAACAAAAAAACATAGAAAATGAAATACATATAAGACTGTGTTAGCTATGCATCATAGTTTATGTACTAATCAGTACAATGCTGTCTAGCCTACTGCTCGCCTAAAATTATAATTATGTATGAGCATTATTTTTGATTTCTTTGTAGTAAAAGTGAACATTTTGCAAAATACGTGTGACCTGGTTTTTATTCAGATACTGTATTCATGTAATAAAAATAAACAAAAGTGATTTTTGAGCAATTCTCACATTTTCTTTTACAACGTAACCTTTTTCTTATGTTTGTCCCAATTATCCGAATTTATGCATATCCGAATTATGTCTGGGACTCATTAGTTCGGATAAATGGAGTTCTACTGTAGTATGATGTACCCTACGTACTTTATGCTGTTCAATACTTAAGGCATTTTATGCATATTTTATATACAAAAATGTGTACTTTATTTTAGCATTTGATTTACTGAAATAGGATATGAAGTAAAAGAACTATATATATATATATATATATATATATAATGTAACGCAACAGAAATGCCAGCATTCATGTTACATAAAATAAGGTTCACAGAATAATAAACAAAGTGATATTTAACCCCATAATAGAACAGAGATCCAATAATTACAATTATAATCATAGACAAAATTAAATAAGGATGCAAGGTAGTGTTGACTAGAATAAACGAACTTGTAAGATAAATAATAGCTGATGATGTATGTTTAATGAAAAGCAAAACAAAAAATGAAACAATGACTTAATTTATGGTAATAACAAATAAGAATTTTGTGTTAAGAAGTATTATTTTATGACAAAAATGTTATGATAAAGTTTATGTTATGTTATATCAAATATGTGTTGAGTTAATGAAAAATAATGAAACAAGTTGTATTATTCAATGACTGTTGTAGAATGAAGTGTGAAGCAGTTAATCAATGTTCATAAATTCGAATTTTATTATATGTGATCAATAGATCAAGATAAAATTGTTATTAGATATAGAAAAATAATTGTTTATATAAGTGTTAATAATCAAGATTTGATTGTAGGCCTATGTATGAATTTATATAAAAGGGGCTACAGATGTCTAACAGACATAAACACAGGTAGATCAGTTTACAATAAAAGGCCTAACAGGCAAAACTACTATATAAACACTCATAACATAAAGATTAGGTGCATCAATTAATAATAATTAATAAATACGATATGAAGAGCTAGAAAAAAACATTAAATTAATCTATATCTATAAAAATGAATGTTTGTTTCTTTCTTTCTTTCTTTGTCCCGTATGCGTTCCTATACCATTCATCCGATTGCGATGAAACTTCGGTGAGTTGTTGTGCGCACGCCCGCGAAGGTTTATGAATTTTTTTCGATGGGGTCCTATGGGGTTCTTGGGGTCTTCCACATCTCCTCCTAAACCACTGGACCGATTTCAACCAAACTTGGCACAAATATTTTATGCAACGGGAGAACCAACATAGGGTAGGTGTTTTTTCGATGGGGTCCTTTGGGGGGTCCTTTGGGGTCTTCCACATCTCCTCCTAAACCACTGGACCGATTTCAACCAAACTTGGCACAAATATTTTACGCAACGGGAGAACCAATATAGGATATGTGTTTTTTCGATATGATCCTTCGGGGGTCCTTTGGGGTCTTTCACATCTCCTCCTAAACCACTGGACCGATTTCAACCAAACGTGGCACAAATATTTTACGCAAAGGGAGAACCAACATAGGATAGGTGTTTTTTCAATGGGGTTCTTCTGGGGGTTCTTTGGGGTCTTCCACATCTCCTCCTAAACCACTGGACCGATTTCAACCAAACTTGGCACAAATATTTTACGCAACGGGAGAACCAACATAGGATATGTGTTTTTTCGATATGATACTTCGGGGGGTCCTTTGGGGTCTTCCACATCTCCTCCTAAACCACTGGACCGATTTCAGCCAAACTTGGCACAAATATTTTACGCAACGGGAGAACCAACATAGGATAGGTGTTTTTTCGATGGGGTCCTTTGGGGTCTTCCACATCTTCTCCTAAACCACTGGACCGATTTCAACCAAACTTGGCACAAATATTTTACGCAACGGGAGAACCAACATAGGATATGTGTTTTTTCGATATGATACTTCGGGGGGTCCTTTGGGGTCTTCCACATCTCCTCCTAAACCACTGGACCGATTTCAACCAAACTTGGCACAAATATTTTACGCAAAGGGAGAACCAACATAGGATAGGTGTTTTTTCGATGGGGTTCTTTTGGGGGTTCTTCCACATCTCCTCCTAAACCACTGGACCGATTTCAACCAAACTTGGCACAAATATTTTACGCAACGGGAGAACCAACATAGGACAGGTGTTTTTTTCGATACGATCCTCTGGGGGGTCCTTTGGAGTCTTAAAAAACTAACTTATTAGATCTGGTTACTATGGCAACCCAATGGAATAGATTCTGTTCTAAATATATTATCGCATTAAATTGAAGACCACGCGAATGAAGTCTTTATATATTACATATATACAAACACTTTCTTTCTTTGAGTGGCATTGCAACGCATGCCGGGTACTCGCTAGTAATAATATATAATAAAATTTATACAAATTATAATAATACCATAATGCCATAATATCGATTGGTAAAATATAATATCGAAAGTGGATTAAATATAATAAAAAAGAAAAAAAACCGACTTATATAAAAAAAACAGTAGAATATGTGTATAAAATAATAAACCAACTATCGGTAAAGTTACATTCCGATAGGACAGCAAATTGATAAAGAATAGACAAAAAATATATGAAAGAAACACTATATATTCAAAACATGTGGAAGGAAGAAATTATTATATGTTGCTAGGGACGACAAAAAGGAGAAGAAGTTGTTGATTTTGACAAGAAAAGAATTACCTTTGAATGAACTTAAAGTGATGAGATTAAAAAACCCAAGAATAATCTATTTAATCGTAATATTATAACTATCAGATACGATTATAAAGTACAAGATTCTCATGACAATAGTTACGTCTAACACCAATACAGATTAACCAAATAACACTACAATCTGAAATAATAATAGAGAGTAAATAACTGAAGTCTACAAGAAAGAACTTGGACTGTCCCATATCCGAAGGGAATTGATGAGATATTAAATCAAATAGAAGGAATTAACAGTATCACAGTTAATAATATTCACTACACCAGAAATTATAACCTTTCAAATACACGGAACAACACTAATTGCTTCAACCGAAAGAAGAACTAATTTGGATCCTGGCGGTGCAGAAGAAACATCAATCGGGCTGTAAATCAATCAGAAGCTGTATTCCGAAGTGGACAGGACAAGAATTACTTTTATTAAACCGAAGAAAGAAAACCGTACTGCATAATCATCCAAAACAGTAAATTTAGCGATCAACCGCCTACACGATTTGCTTCGTTCGAGTCTGGTAAATTATATTATATTAATCATACTAAATACACAACACTTCAATTTTGTAAATCTTGCATTCTTATCTATATATTTTTAATCTTCCCCACAGTTACAAGAACCTTCACACCCTGAAATAAATTAAATACAAATCAAAACATAATATATAACTAAATATAAATAAAGGATTAAAATAATCAACAATCGATACATGAAGTCTATAGTCCAAGCATATGTTAATTAGAACATATTTTATTTAATGTGAATTAAGTAAACAAATAAAGAACCTTTATATATTTGTCAAATCTTGTTATTTGGAGTATGGTTTAATGAGCTGGGAACAAAAAAGTAACTGAATAAGTATAGAATAAATGGTTAAAATAAACATCGAAATAACCTATAAGTTTCGTTGAGCCGATACTACAGCGCTTATAGCGGAATTATCTGACACCAAAGAGGGAGCGTAAAATTACAAAATTAGACAGAACTCTCTTCAAGGTATAATAGGGTTGGATGAAATTGTAGAATAACGCTTAAGTTGTTTAAGTTTTAGGCACACTAACACTGATAATTATTAAAGAGCTAAGTTAATATTAAATAAGTGCATCCATATATCCCACAACTCCAAATATCTCCGAGATTTATATAATTAAAGTAATACAAAACAAATTGACAAATCCAACAGTGGGGTTTTAAGGAGAGGAATCTCGATTATCTACAAATTGACGCATCCAACGTGTGTCAGAATACCCTCTAAACCACGAATATCTACAAATTGGCGCTCAACTTGTGTAGGGCTTAAGTTAAGTAATTATAAGTATAATAATATTACTTAACCAGAGCAGGCAACTGTGGGAGAATAAAAATGTATGATACCAGATATAGATTAAAGAGGAGGGCAGAAGATACTGAGAAGGAAGAAGGTGAACAAGAACAGGAAATAGAACTAATAACAGACAGTGAAATGGAACAACAGGCAGACGAAATAACGGAAACTGAAATAATTACGGACAAGGAAAAGGAAGTAATGGAAGAAGTTGCCCAAGGGGACCAACCAGATAAATCCAACAAAAAGGAAGACATGAGTATGCAGGAGCTGTTGAGGATTATAATGGAAAGTAACAGACAAATGAAAGAGGAAATTAAGGAAGATTCAAGGAAAGCAAATAAGGAAAACTCAAAGAGACTGGAGGAAAAATTAGATAAAACAAATGAGGAAATTAAAGAAACCTCAAAACAAATTCACGAAAGGTTAGATAGGAATGATGAGGGTTTAAAACAAATGAAGGAAGAAATCTTACAAATACATGAAGAAAATTTAAAGCAAATTAATGAAAAAATTGAAAATCTTCATGTGACAATTAACCAGAAGGTGGACCAAAATAATGAGGAAAGAAGATTAGAAATAGCCAAAACAAATGAAGGGTTAGAAAAAACTAACGAAACAATAGTACAGGTTCGTGTAGAATTACAGAATAAAATTAATGACACAAAAATTGAGAATAAAACATTGGTTGAAGAAATCCAAAAGGAAACTGTCGAAAAATATGAGCAAATTAAAAACGACATCAGGTACGGGAGGAGAATAAGGAAGGTATTACACAAATACAGACAGACATGGGCGAACGACTCGAAAGAGTCTATGGCAATTTAAATAGTATGGAAGGTCAAATCAATACCAATAAAAATAAAATAGAAGAAATTAGTAGACGTGAATTACAATTACAGGAAGAAGTAGATTCATGGCGGGATAGGACATGCCAACATAGTCACACAAATAACCATGAGAACCGAGAATCGATTAATTTTCGTAATTACAAGCGCAATCCTATGGAATTTTTAAAGAGATTGGAAGAGGTGATCACAAGAAATAGAGAGAATCGCTGGAGTATTATACGAAGCATAATTGATGAAACGTTTAAAGATACTTATGATAATTGGTGGACAGCGGTGCGCCCGGATATACTGGACATGACTGAGTTCAAAAAACAATTTAAGGAGAAGTATTGGTCTGAATCGACCTAGAACATGATTAGGAATAATTTGAGTAACGGTCGATACGAAACAAATGTAGGCCAGTCCCCTACCTCATACTTTTTAGGAAAAGTATGTATGGCGCGGAACTTAGAGCCCAGAATTCCCGAAGAATGTTTGGTGATACAACTATCCTATCATTACGAGGAAGGGATAAAAAATGCGCGTATGTGTAGTCAAATTAAAACGATTCCAGCCATGGCCAAATTCTTGGAGAATTATGAACACGAGAACCAATACCAAAGAAATAGAATGCTAAATCATAAATATCAGAAGTATGATAATAACGCGCCACCAACTAATTCTCATAATAACGATCGCAATCGACCTGCGCAGAACGTTAATACTAATAGAACACAAAATGAAAACGCGAATAATAATTCCAGAAACTATAATTATCGCGGCAATAACAATTACAATTATCGTGATAGTCGCAATAATAGAGGAGATGGGGACAGACGACCCAATAATTATAGACATAACGTCAATTATATCTACTCCAGACCTCAAGGTAATCAGCGACAATATTACCCAAGGAGTCACCGATATGACAACCATTATGACCAGTCTCGGAATGAAGTCAACTACACACCTGAAGGAAATTATAGAATAGCAGAACATAATACGGAGGATCGCACTGAAACAGCACAAAATCAACACAGTAATCAAAATGAAAAACGAGAAGAGGGAGTAAGCCCTCATTTAAACTAATAGAGGCAGTGAAATTAATGAATACCCGTCACTGAACTGTAATCTTGGGGAACAACGACTAATAAATAAAATTAAGTGTAATCGTAAAATAACCATAATTAATAACCACTATTTAAAGAATATCAGGGAAGATTTATTGGAAGAGGATAAGAAACATGTAAACAGTAATAGTAATAACGAAATCATATATATATCAGCAAAATTAAATGGGGTAAAATCTACCATAATGATAGACACTGGATCTAACATATCATTGATAGGCAGTATTGAACTTGAAAAAATCCAGCGAGAAGTCCAGTTACCCATACCGACCTTACCTGTCAATAATGTGATAATTATCGGAGCCACTGGGAGACAAAATAAAACAGTCAAAAAACAAGTATCACTCGATCTTACCAATAACAATATGACCCTACCAATAGGATTCTTGGTCGCGACGGGATTACCGTTCAATGTATTGATTGGATGCGATGTGTTACGCCAGCATTCCGCAGTAATTGACTTGCATAAAGGTACAATATCTTTAACATCCGAAGAAGGATTATGGACAGCCGAGTTAATTGACACTAATCAAACCGTTCCAGTTAACACCAGATGTGGAGCCATAAAAAGCTATTTTTGTAAGGAAAATAAAATACCAGAAGTCATTCAATATGAGGACGATGATCCCAAACTGTGGCAGAGTAAGTTGGAAGAGATTCGAGAATTCCAAAGGGAAAAAACTTATAAACAAATAAGTAAGATACAGGCCGAAAATTTAATTCAGATATATAATAAATACAAACATGTGTTCTCCAATGCTCCAGGTAAAGTAAAAGGATACCAATGTATAATAAATTTTAAAGAACCAGTGAACTTTCGCAGAAAGTCATACCCAATTGCTTATTCTATAAAAAACGAGGTCCGGAACGAGATTAACCGTATGATTCAAGATGACATAATAGAATATAGTCAATCACCATATACCAGTCCCATAGTGGCAGTCCCGAAAAAGAACGGAAAGGTGAGAATTTGCCTGGACGCTAGGGAAATAAATAAAATGATCGTCAATGATAGGACTTCACCAGGCGAAATAGAAGAAATTTTAAAGAAATTCCACGGTATTAAATACATCAGCACTTGGGATACGGTATGTGGGTACTGGCAGGTCGAACTACACCCAGATAGTAGAAAATACATGGCATTCCTTTTTGACAGAAGGAACTATCAATTTAAAAGACTACCTTTCGGACTAATTAATTCAGTTGCAATATTTGTGAAATGTATGGACCAGGTATTGGGACAAGAAACAGTGCAGTTCACTACGGTCTATGTAGATGATTTACTTATCACTTCTTCACATTGGGATGAACATTGCGAGCGGGTGGAACAGGTACTAAGAAAATTATCTGAAAACAACATAACACTTAAGCTGAATAAATCTAAATTTATCGCCAATCAAGTAAAGTTTTTAGGTTTTAATTTGTCTGAGGAGGGTATCACACCTTCAACAGAAAAAGTAGAAGCAATCCAACTGTTCCCTACTCCAAAAAATAGAAAACAACTACAAACCTTTCTTGGAATTTGCAACTATTATCGAAAATTCCAAGATAACTATTCAGAAGTAACGGCCAAGTTTCAGAAACAATTATCATCCAAAGACAAGTGGGCATGGGGACCAGAACAAGATAAAATTCTGCAATTAATCAAGAAGAAATTTTTAGAAACAGTTATGTTGTACCACCCTGATTTTAACAAACGCTTTTATTTAAATTGTGATGCAAGCAATGTTAGCTTAGGAGCTACCCTATATCAAGAAGATAAAGAAGGACATCATATGGTAATCAGCTTCGCCAGCAGGGTGCTTAACAGCTGCGAACGCAATTACAACGTTACCGAGAAAGAGCTGCTAAGCGTAGTGTACGCATGCAATAAATTTAGAACCTATATACTCGGATACCCAGTGACCGTAAGAAGTGACCATAAATCAATTTCATTTCTAAAAAGATGTAAACTTAGTCACGGTCGGCTAACTAGATGGGTCCTTGCCTTGCAAGAGTATTGCATTGATTGGGAATATATACCTGGAAGAAAGAATATAGCAGCCGATATCTTGTCCCGAATAAACATACAAGATCAATCATTTGAAGGAGAAAAGGAAGAGATTGCGAAGGTGTACCATGTCATTAAGAGTCGGAAGGATCTGGAGATTATTATCAATGAAATTAGTCAACACCAAAAATCGGATCCCAAATTAATAAACATACGCCAGAAGATACAAAATGCTGATGAAGTTATTACTAAATATTACTGTATACATGATGACCGATTATTTATTAAGGTTACTCCTAAACAAATAAACTGGAAACTAGTAATTCCCACCGCTGTGGAAAACAAATTAATATTGGATTACCATGAACGATATGGACACATGGGAGCCATGAAAATCGTCAAAGCTCTAGAAGAACAAATGTACATAAAAAATTTGACCAGAAAGGTACAAAAATCTATACAGGCATGTCACATCTGCCAGATGGTTAAACATAATAATGAGAAGAAGGAGGGAGTCATGATCCCGATAACATCCAAATATAAGCTGGAGAAGGTATTCCTAGATATATGTGGGCCCTTCCCACGCAGTGGAGGAAATCACAGATACAAATTCATAATAATTATTTTTGATCATTTTTCCAAATACACTAAACTATATGCTATTAGCCGAGCCACGACCAAGAAAATTCTAGAAATAGTCATCGGACGTTACATAACAGAGGTTGGTAAACCGTCATCTATTATCACCGATCATGGTACGCAATTCAAGGGCTATAAATGGAGAAATAATCTGTTAAAACACAACATTAGAACATATAAGACTTCAGTATACCACCCCAGCAGTAATCCGGCAGAACATGTATTGAGGGAAGTCGGCAGAATACTCCGAACTTACTGTCATGACCAACAGAGAAAGTGGTACGAATACTTGTCACTAACCGAAGAGTTTTTAAATATATCTTACCATCAATCCATTGAAAATACCCCTTATACTGTTATGTTTGAAAGGCTTCCACCTAGAGAAATCCAGGATATTATAAACTTTCCAAATAACTCAGAATATCAGTTTGAAACAGTTAAATTTTATAACCGAGTTATGGAAAAGACGGAAATAAAGAGAAGAAAATATGAAAAGAATAACCCAAAACCAATTAAGTACCAAGTGGGTGAGAAAGTATTAATAAGAAACAGGGAGCTACCAAGCACTCTAGAGGGAATAACTAAAAAATTATTATTATTATATACTGGGCCATATGTGATAACAAAAAATAATAATAACAATACGTATGAAATAATGAACCCTATCACGAAAAGGATTAAAGGAATGTACAACCAAGAGTCCATAAAGAAATATAATGAATAAATTCTAAAAATAATAAGAACAACTTATTACCAGTCTTGAAGAAAAAATACTTGGAATTTAAAAAGAATTTGAGTTGAATACTACCACTAAATTCTAAAATACAATAAGAACAACTTATTAAAGATTACAGAAGAAAGCGATAAGTATTATTAAATATTTATAAAGAAATAGTGTGAATAACAAACCCCAAGATTACAGCAAAAAGCGAGAATTATTATTAAATGTTTATAAAGAATAGTGTGAATAACAAACCCCAAGATTACCGAAGAAAACGATAATTATTATTAAATGTTTATAAAGAAATAGTGTGAATAATGAATAACAAACCCCAAGATAAAAGTTATTACCTCAAATCTACCTATGCAAAATAAAGAAAGAAAAAAAATCATATGACCTAAAATACATACTACATTGCCAAATGATGGAACAATTTCAGTAAACGATTAAATGTAACCAATATAATATTAAAGAAGACAAGAAAGAAAGAGTATTTATGAACATAATTCATTAAAAAATAAACAGCCAAAATAGTGAAATACGATAAGAAGAAGAATAATTAGGGCTAAGGAATATATTTAGTAAAAAATACAATTATAATGATCATCACACAACAACTATTTAGAAAATATTGTGATCAGAGAAAAAAAAACAAACGAAGAAGATACTTAACATTACAATCTCAACAAAAAATGAAAACAAAAATGACTACAAATGATAACTGTCAAAGTCAATATCAACGAATGTTTAAGGAATTAAAATGGAATTACGAAATATGAAGAATAGTAATGAAGAAATATAAATGCAACAAAGAAAAAATCTTTTCCCAAATATTTATTATTAAATAATTAAAGAGATTATTAGGAGATTATTATTATATTTTATAGCTGACTGTAGATGAATTCCAGCAGTACTATATTAAAATGTGGTGTGGACAGCAGAGTATGAAGCCAAACAGTGCCTCTCTGAACTGTACCAACGCATGTGTTAGGGATTGTTAGGGAAATTAAATATTTAAGGAATATTAGAATAGTTGCAAGAATAAATTCAGTTTCCAAAGGAATAGGACGAAGAAAACAGAAAGAAGTGAGTTGACAGAAGAATAATTGAAAAATACAGTGATTATAGTAATTATAAATAGAAGAGATGTAAAACTAATGTATCAGTGAATAGTGTAGCCAACTACCAACAAATAATGTTTACAGAAATAAAAATGATAAAGAATGTTAATTAAAATGATGAAATGTTATTAAATAAAAAATATATTAATACTAGTCTAATGAAGTTACATTGAGAATCCCATCGTCAACCATTAACAATGAAATGAAGAAAAGGCATATGAAAAAGACAAGTTTATTTGACCTAAACTTCATTCAGGTAAACTAAACTTTTTTAGGAGGGGAAGCATATGTAACGCAACAGAAATGCCAGCATTCATGTTACATAAAATAAGGTTCACAGAATAATAAACAAAGTGATATTTAACCCCATAATAGAACAGAGATCCAATAATTACAATTATAATCATAGACAAAATTAAATAAGGATGCAAGGTAGTGTTGACTAGAATAAACGAACTTGTAAGATAAATAATAGCTGATGATGTATGTTCAATGAAAAGCAAAACAAAAAATGAAACAATGACTTAATTTATGGTAATAACAAATAAGAATTTTGTGTTAAGAAGTATTATTTTATGACAAAAATGTTATGATAAAGTTTATGTTGTTATATCAAATATGTGTTGAGTTAATGAAAAATAATGAAACAAGTTGTATTATTCAATGACTGTTGTAGAATGAAGTGTGAAGCAGTTAATCAATGTTCATAAATTCGAATTTTATTATATGTGATCAATAGATCAAGATAAAATTGTTATTAGATATAGAAAAATAATTGTTTATATAAGTGTTAATAATTAAGATTTGATTGTATGTATGAATTTATATAAAAGGGGCTATAGATGTCTAACAGACATAAACACAGGTAGATCAGTTTACAATAAAAGGCCTAACAGGCAAAACTACTATATAAACACTCATAACATAAAGATTAGGTGCATCAATTAATAATAACTAATAAATACGATATGAAGAGCTAGAAAAAAACATTAAATTCATAATAATATATAATAAAATTTATACAAATTATAATAATACCATAATGCCATAATATCGATTGGTAAAATATAATATCGAAAGTGGATTAAATATAATAAAAAAGAAAAAAAACCGACTTATATAAAAAAACCAGTAGAATATGTGTATAAAATAATAAACCAACTATCGGTAAAGTTACATTCCGATAGGACAGCAAATTGATAAAGAATAGACAAAAAATATATGAAAGAAACACTATATATTCAAAACATGTGGAAGGAAGAAATTATTATATGTTGCTAGGGACGACAAAAAGGAGAAGAAGTTGTTGATTTTGACAAGAAAAGAATTACCTTTGAATGAACTTAAAGTGATGAGATTAAAAAACCCAAGAATAATCTATTTAATCGTAATATTATAACTATCAGATACGATTATAAAGTACAAGATTCTCATGACAATAGTTACGTCTAACACCAATACAGATTAACCAAATAACACTACAATCTGAAATAATAATAGAGAGTAAATAACTGAAGTCTACAAGAAAGAACTTGGACTGTCCCATATCCGAAGGGAATTGATGAGATATTAAATCAAATAGAAGGAATTAACAGTATCACAGTTAATAATATTCACTACACCAGAAATTATAACCTTTCAAATACACGGAACAACACTAATTGCTTCAACCGAAAGAAGAACTAATTTGGATCCTGGCGGTGCAGAAGAAACATCAATCGGGCTGTAAATCAATCAGAAGCTGTATTCCGAAGTGGACAGGACAAGAATTACTTTTATTAAACCGAAGAAAGAAAACCGTACTGCATAATCATCCAAAACAGTAAATTTAGCGATCAACCGCCTACACGATTTGCTTCGTTCGAGTCTGGTAAATTATATTATATTAATCATACTAAATACACAACACTTCAATTTTGTAAATCTTGCATTCTTATCTATATATTTTTAATCTTCCCCACAGTTACAAGAACCTTCACACCCTGAAATAAATTAAATACAAATCAAAACATAATATATAACTAAATATAAATAAAGGATTAAAATAATCAACAATCGATACATGAAGTCTATAGTCCAAGCATATGTTAATTAGAACATATTTTATTTAATGTGAATTAAGTAAACAAATAAAGAACCTTTATATATTTGTCAAATCTTGTTATTTGGAGTATGGTTTAATGAGCTGGGAACAAAAAAGTAACTGAATAAGTATAGAATAAATGGTTAAAATAAACATCGAAATAACCTATAAGTTTCGTTGAGCCGATACTACAGCGCTTATAGCGGAATTATCTGACACCAAAGAGGGAGCGTAAAATTACAAAATTAGACAGAACTCTCTTCAAGGTATAATAGGGTTGGATGAAATTGTAGAATAACGCTTAAGTTGTTTAAGTTTTAGGCACACTAACACTGATAATTATTAAAGAGCTAAGTTAATATTAAATAAGTGCATCCATATATCCCACAACTCCAAATATCTCCGAGATTTATATAATTAAAGTAAATATCACTATAATATTGACGACTCGGAACACAAAGTTTTTTATAAGTAAAAACGTAAAGTTTTACCTTACAGCCTAAACCGGCTTTCACCTATAGAAGGCTTCATCAGAGGCTGTCGTTAGTAGCGCTGCTCGTCTTGTTGTTGGCGACGAGAAAGTGTTTCGAAAGATTGAAGCTGTGTGTGTGTGGTGAGATGTGTTCGAATAATGCGTGCGATTTGAATTGTGTCTGTTCGTTTAGGATGTCGTTTTTATTTGTTTTTGTGTGTTTTTATATTTCTAATTGTTCTAGAGTGTCTAGTTTTCGGCCTTTTGTGTGTACGTGTAGTACACAACTACACGTACACACAAAAGGCCGAAAACTAGACACTCTAGAACAATTAGAAATATAAAAACACACAAAAACAAATAAAAACGACATCCTAAACGAACAGACACAATTCAAATCGCACGCATTATTCGAACACATCTCACCACACACACACAGCTTCAATCTTTCGAAACACTTTCTCGTCGCCAACAACAAGACGAGCAGCGCTACTAACGACAGCCTCTGATGAAGCCTTCTATAGGTGAAAGCCGGTTTAGGCTGTAAGGTAAAACTTTACGTTTTTACTTATAAAAAACTTTGTGTTCCGAGTCGTCAATATTATAGTGATATTTAGTTAAGTAACGGACACGTCATGGACAACGAAATCCAAGAAAATAATTAAAGTAATACAAAACAAATTGACAAATCCAACAGTGGGGTTTTAAGGAGAGGAATCTCGATTATCTACAAATTGACGCATCCAACGTGTGGCAGAATACCCTCTAAACCACGAATATCTACAATATATATATATATATACTGTATATATGTTTTAATTAAAATGTATGTTAAAATTAATTAATCTTTTTATTTTATTAAAACGTGTAGGATTCTGGTGCATTACACACAGCTGAGAGCGAGGATTGAATATGTCAATAATTTCTGAAATTTTCACATCATTCTTATTTTGAACTGATAGCTATTACAGGTTAATATTATTTTTTAGCCGCTGGGATTGTTTTATAACTCGTCAAATATTTTCTGTCACCCATATTTTCAGAAACAATGGTATATAGGAAGAGGAATACATAAGGAATACAAAATAAAATACAAACATTTGTGGTGGACAGTTTATCACAATTTATTGATGAACATTGACAATATTTTTATGTAAAGCTTCTATGTTTAGAGAACAAAAGTAATGCAATAAAAAAGCAACAAAACAAGCTAATGGTAAATTAACTTCAGTAAATACAAGACAAAATACAGAATAGTAATTTTTACACCAAGTCAAATCTAGAAACTGATAAGTTTACCTATTTGTTAATTAACAAAAGCTTCCTTAACAAACACATTCTTCTTTAACATGTTTATCTGCAAGTTACTGCCTCCACATATATATTTGAAGTTTTGAGACTACTGGGAGAATACCATAGAAGAGAGTAGAAGTAATTCTTCAAAATCATCATAGTTAGACTTAACCTACACTACAGGAAATGCAGTCGAAACCACTAAAATATAACTTTATTCATACACTTTACTTATTAAGAATTCACACGAATATAACACAAAGACTTGAGGTAGAGATGTGTGAAGTTTCCGTCATGTTTTTAAATGTGTAAACTTACTCAATTTGTGTCATACACATTATCTTCCAGACTGTAGATTCATCGTTATCCATGGCAGAGAAGTCAAGCCTGAAGCTTCACAGGAACTAATGGCCCCAACGGGCTACGCCACAGGACATACATTTCAGGATATTTCTCTGTTAATCTCCAATTGCTATCATAAACAAGCAAATACTATCACAAACAGAACACAATTATACTGACCACTGCTTTTTGAGTACATCAATAAAAACATTTCTTATTAAGACATTTTCCATACCAAAATCGTCAAGTTTCACATGATTAACAAACAGGTTAGTTATTATGAATGATAATAATGAAATATATAACACTGGTTTCTGCTCTTTATGTCAGTAAAGTCTTTATAAGAATTCAGTTATATCAAATTCGCTGATAGGACTGTATTTCTTCACTTATTATGTAAATTCCTGATAGACAGATGAAAGATTACACAACCCACCACACACAAATATTTTTGAAATTGTAAACAAACTTGAGCAGGATTTGTCTGGTTCCTTTTTTTGACTGAGAAGAATATGAAGATCCAGAATCAATCTTTGATAGCAATGGCGGTTCATGGTCCTGACAGTTGGGGGGTTCAATGTCTGAATGTTTCTACTAAGACAAGAGCAATTATCCCATTCCAAATAACACACAGGTGGGTCACAACATGAAGACATAACTATTGACAACTTTTAGTAGGCCTAATATTAAGTTGTGTTTATGCTAGCTGTAAATTATTCTAAAAATATATAGATAAAATAAAAGGATAGTTAAATATTTCTGTTTAATATTTAAAACAGGAAGCGACCTACTGAGTTCCTTAATTCTGCATTTATCTTTAACAGAGAGAGAAGAAAAATTTGTTTTTAAAATAGATTGAACACTATTCATTTTACCAAATCAATGAACTGAACACAAAAATAAGAAATACCTGAACACTTAACACACAAAAATACCAGCAAACACTTTGAAGGTTATACACGCTTCGGTCATCTTAACGTTACTATAATTATTTAATGGCTACATTAAACACACTTTATTTTCGGAATACAATTACTTCACTATTTTATTTGATTTTAAGACTTTATTGCACACATTTTCATTGCATTCTAAATGAAATAGAGAAATCTGACACAAAACTGAAGGTAAATATCAAATACCACAAATCATGTGGTAAAAATCATAATAATGGCGAATGGTGGTATTATGAAAATGTTAAAATTCCCAGTTGGTGTGGTTCAGCACTTGTCGGAACTATTCGTATCTGTCGCTAACACTTGGCTTTAGCGACTGTTGAATGTAATTTTGCGTTACTGATTTCAGAAGTGGCGTAAGGCGTGGGCGCCACCGCCTACGGCCTCGCGGTCCGAGGGACCTCGCGCCTCGAAGGTTTATGCAGCTTTCTTTAACTCATGAAAAATATTTAGCTAGGACCATTAAAAGCCGTGACCACGAGTAAAGATTTTACTCATCATAAAACGATAAATCCCACCGGCTAGCAAGCATCTGGCAATACTAACCTACCACATTCGTTTTTTAAAAATCTAGTCTAGCAACCAGTGTTGCCAAATTACAGGTAATTACCCGAACTGCGGGTAAATTTACCTTATGCGGGTAAGGTAGTGGGTATTTTCTATCATTGGTAACACTGCTAGCAACATTTGCTGGCGTTGCAGTGACTGTCGCGGGGAATCCCCACCATAGAGGTAGAGGTGGTGAACTGGCTGAGAAACCGTCCGGCTGGAAAAGAGAGATGGAATCACGCGAGTTCCATCAGTAGACAAGGATAGAAACGAGCGTGTGATGTTTCTGCGTGGACATTTCCACTAAGGGCCCCTTCACATGACGCCACCATGGCCGCGCCACCACGTCAACACATAGGTTCAAATGAGCAGTGACAAAGAAAAAACATCATCACCAGTGGTGGTGCCGCCAGCATCTCATTTGAACCTATGTGTTGACGTGGTGGCGCAGCCATGGTGGCGTCGTGTGAAGGGGCCTTTACACGAGCGCCTATACTTTGCCCCCTCTATCTATATACCTCTATGATCCCCGCCCACCGGGGATTTCCCATTCCGTTTGCTTCTCACCTACGTTCACGCTTCTCAATGGCTAGAGAGCCCATCAGAGTGCCGCACGCAGTCATTCCATCGTGCACCGTATGTAATCTTATTTTGTTTTTCTGACAGATTTTGATGTGAGAATGAGTGAGGTTCATTGTTTGAAAATGATAAATATTAAATAAATAGGTAGTGATTGTTGATCGGTCCGGTACATTGAACTAAAATAAGTAAAAAACTGTTTTATGTTTAGAACTTTTAGAAGTTGATAAGTTTGATATTTTGCGTGGTTATTATTATTAGTCAATAATACCAACATAGGTCAATTCTCAGCCTATGCATAGCCAGTTCATAACAATATTATCAAAAAAATAAATTTAAACACCATCGTGTGCATGACCCCCCCCAGTCGACATGCGTGAATTACTACATCTTAGGTAATTATACTTTCACATGTTAGATACACATTATAATAATTTTATTCATAAAAGTCATAATATGAATAAAGCTAACTAAAAATTGAGTCAATCATATAGTTTATAATTACATTGTTTTTTTTAAATTTAGCTTTGGGTCTCATTTTAGCGTGGAATGGCTGAACTGATAGTTTGTGAGCTACCATGTTTTTTTCTTAATTTTGGAAACTTTGAAAGGTATGTGTTTTGCTATTAATTATATACAGTCATATTAGTTTAAATTCATACTAGTGTATTATTACATTGGATAAAATATAAATTTTATTACAAAACTTGTTAAATATACATATTAAATATATATATTTTAATAAGTTTTGTAATAAAATTGTGTACTAAAACGTATCTACTTTTCATTTAATCAAAATTTATTCCAGTACTTCGAATTTCTTTCAGCGAACCTGATTATAACTATAGTGGAAAAAGTACTTGAAAGCAAATATTTTTTATATAAAAATTTATAACTATAAAAATTGTGACCATTTGGAAAATAAATGTTAATCGCATATAACAATGATTTTATAAACTTTATTTGTTTCATCACATTTTCCTTAGTCTCTCCTTATTACATATTAGTATTCTTGAGTTTAAAAGCTTGGCTTTTGATAATAATTTATTGTGACATTGCACTTAGTTGTTCACTTACAATTATATATGTATACATACATATAAATCTTATACATACGCCTTGATAATTTATTTATTCATTTATGAATTAGTTATGATGCATAATACTTTAATTTTGTGATGCTAATTTTATTATTATCTTGCATCTTGGTGTTTCATTTTCTTATTTTTTGTTGAAAACTGTAATGTCAGTGCTTCGTGCTTTACTATCCACAAAATATCAGTAGGCAATATTAAAAATATATAATACAATATGAAACACAAGAAATGACATTTAGATTTTGTTATTATTAATTTATTATAATTATTTATAATATTATATTTATAATATAATATTATAAATAATTATTCGTTGTGGACATGTGTAGTAGGCTTTATAATGTGTAGGTACTTAAGTACACTCTAAACCTGAATGTAGGAAACTGACGCGCCAATGTAGTAAACGAGAGATTCCTATATTCGTAAAGTAGGAAACCAGCATTTTATACATTGTAATGTAGGAAACTAGCATTTCCTACTTTCATAAAGTAGGAAATCAGAATTTACTACATTTATACAGATAAATTAAAAGATTAATCATCTTTTCACCTTAGAGATAGGTTCTATATAATTATTAATATACAACAGTCAAAAAGAAAATTATATATATTAATGAAATTATAGATAGAATGTTTAAAGCAGTAGATGTCATTGTCTCAAGCGCCATGTGCTACTGTATGGAACGCTCATGAGGTTATGATCTTCATTATGAGCTTATTATTCAGACAGCTAATGATATGAAAAATTTGTTTAATTTATTTATTGTCAAATCATTTAGTAAATAAAATAAACTGTACTGAATTCCATTATTCTTATACATGTACAGTGAAGGCTCATTGCATAGTTACTATAATTATAAATCTTTATTTCCTCACTTTAGATACCCACTTTTAAAAATTTTGGCGTGACCTTATCCTACTAGCAATTTATACTATCTTACTTATTTTTTTTATTTGCAGTAATACATATAATTAAGCAAATTTTTTTAAATTGAAATGCAAATATATTTATCTAGACATTCAATTTATACATGGTCTCGAAGGAGCTTTTCAAAATTAAAACTAATAAAAAATTATTTAAGAAGTACAATGGGTCAGCAAAGACTTTGAGCTTTGGCAGTTTTATCTATTGAAGCAGATACAGCATCTAAGGTGGATTATGATACAGTTATTAAGGAGTTCAGTAAGGCTAAAAGCAGGAAATTTCTGTTTCTTTAATTCTTTACTATTAGTTATTACTTAATAATGTTAGTTAAAGTGAAGATGTTTGCATTTTTACGAATAAAAATTTGACAGTTTCAAAAAATTTTTTTCTCTATATAAAATCCGTCCTCTTGCGCCACCAGAGGGACTCGCAAAATTTATCTTCCCCACATCAAATTTAGGTCTTGCCCCGCCGCTGACTGATTTCCTCCTCTAAAGCTGTCTACACAGTCTAGGAGGTGCTGAGAGCTGTTTTGCACCTCAAGCAATAGTAGTAAACAATTCACCTATTACAATCCATTACTGTTCAGTCAACAAGATTAATCTCATAAATCTTGTTATTTAAATATAAAACCATTATCTCAACAAATCCTTAAACATATTTAAATTATTTAGGGGGTTCACTGAACCATTGAACCTTATGGACGAGCCGCCACTGATTGATAGTTATTTTATTTAAAAACTATATATTGCTTTTCTGTTATCGTGCTTACAAAAGATGGTGACTGCTTGAGTCATAATTGAATAAAATGACCAAGATTGAAATGAATGGCAGTGGCATCTAGCAGTAAATCGTTCACTGATTGAAACTTTTACTGACTGAAATGAACAAAAAGACTGAGATTGAAATGAAAACAGGTGTTTAGTGAAGTCTGCTTGCAGTACTAATTGAATCCTTTATTGACTGAAATGAAAGCCAGAGACATCTACTGGAGTCTACATTCATCTTTGTGGGAACTCGTTCAGTGATCAAATCAGTAGGTGACCGAGATTCAAACTGAACAAATCATCAACTGATTGATTCACCAATTGACCAAGACTGAGACCAAAATGACCGAAAGTGATCTTCAACCTGACTAGAGGCACTTAGCAGAAATTGTATGAACTACCTCATGTAGTTGGGTAGTGATGGTATTATTTTTAAAAGATCGATTTGATCAGTCGGTCACCTAACCGATTTGATCAAACTGATTTATTCAGTCATGAATGTTCAGTCATGATTTATTCAGGCACAGTTTATCAAAAAGTGCCTTACAGTATTATAACACACCACTTGGTAATTTGCATAATGTTCTGAAGCATCAATGACGAGACTGAAAGTTTATGACCATCTACCCGTGTTTATTGGTTTGAAGGGATCCAGGTTTTCATGGTACCTCTAAATGCACAACACGTAACTTATTTTAAAAATAAACATTTTATCTTATTTTTCATGTAACATTAACATTATTTCCATGTAACATTAAAGTACACAAACTTAATACAGTTGTAGACTCTTTCAACATAAAATAACCAATCACATTCTGGCTGGATAATATATATGCCATCTGCTGCCATGTCAGTTACTTACACTGGAAAATATACCTGCATAAGATTTTCATAAACTGCAACATCTCCTGGGAGAAACACACAGAAAATAACTCTGTCAATCTGGAAAAATAACACAGATACGTTAGAACTAAAAACATTTTGTAACTATACAACACGTATCCTTGTTTTACTTTAATCATGACTAAATCAGACATTTTTCAATTAACTTTTGACATTATCAGCTACGGTACTAGTAATAACAAACACACATCTATGACACAATTTGGATCCACACACACGCAATATTCTGTCACATATTTTTAATTTTGCATTTTTTAATTGACTCTAACCTTTAATGTTTATTAATAAAATGTTAAATAATAAATCTCATAAAATAATCTTAAATTCCCTAGTGCGTACAAACAATAATATTAATTTTCTTTTCTCCAAATGCTTTACAAATTTTTTTTCTTCATGGGAGAGTATCAGACTTGATTTACACCTTCAGCCCTTAATTATATTAAATGGTCGAACAATTTTGTATACAGCATTGTCATGATTGTTTGTAAAGAGGAAATTCAAAATCTAATTGTAATTACTATATTTTGTTAATTAATTTATTAATGAATACATACATATAAAAAGTAAAGTGTCATCTGTTCTATTGGCAGAATTTTAAACTAAAAATATTCTTTCCATTTGTGCATTCTGTGTGTGCTGTAAAATTGTGTATTGTGCTGATCTTCTATGAAAATACTCTGCTTATTTATTGTTTTATGTTTTTCAGTCTTGGTCACTTATGTTCCTTGTGAAACAACTTTTAATATCTTCCCTCATTTCTCGACTTTTTGTTGTTCCAGTACTTCTTCAACCTTTTACCATGTTCTTTCTTTCTTTTCACTGTCCAGCAGTGGCGGCTGGTGTTATGGTTGCACCGTTGCACAACCACCAATATAGAATAACTAAACCATAAAACAAACAATTAATAATTAAATGCATTTTCACTTGTGAAAAAACTTACTTCTTGTTATATCCTCATACGCACGTGTTGGAGTAGTTTGCTCCTTCATCAGTGAGGTATAAATGCAGAAAGCGTCAAGGCGTTGGTAATCTAATGGTTTTTTGGGGATTGGTTGTGCGTGTGGGTGTGTGTAGATGGAAGGGGGTTGGCACGAGATTCTGAATTGTGTCTGTGTCCGTTGTGTATTATTGTGTCGAATAGCGTGTTGGATTTAAATTGTAGTTGTTCATTGAGTATGTTGTTTGGTTGTGTTTGTATATTTCGTATTGTTCTGCGGTGTTGAGTTTGTGACTTTTGGGCATGTAGTGTAAAATTTCAAGATTGTTTTTTATGTTGGTGTAACTGTGGTTTTCTGTTTGGATGTGTGTGGCAAATGTGGATTGTAAGTTGTTATTGGGTAAAGCTTTTGTGTGTTCAGAAAATCTGGCGTAAAAAGATCTTCCTGTCTGGCCTATATAGAATTTATTACAATCGTTGCAGTTTAATTTATATACGCCTGTTTTGTTGTATATGTCTATGTCTTTGTTTGTGTCATTAGTGCGTCTCTTGATGGTATTGTTAGTTCTGTATGCTATTTTGTAATTGTGCTTTCTGAATGTGTTGGCAATTTTGTGTGTGTTAGAGTTGTAGTATGTGAGTGTGATGTATTTGTTTTGTTGTGTGTTATTGGTATTTTGTGTTGTTTTGTTGTTTTTGTATAGGATTTTTCTATGTAATTTGTTTATTAATTCAGGATTGTATCCGTTTTTTAATGCTATGTATTTTATTGTGTTAAGTTCTTCATTGTAGTCTTGTTTATTTAGTGGTATTTTTGTGACTCTATATAGCATATGGTTGAGGGCTGCATGTTTCTGTTGTGTTGGATGATTTTATGTGTTGTGTATAACCATGTCAGTTGTGGTTGGTTTTCTGTAGATATTTTGTATGTGTGCGTATTGTTTGTTTTGTTGATTGTTAAGTTTAGAAAGTTTATGCTGTTGTTTTTTTCTATTTCTATTGTGAATTTTAATTTTGGGTGTATCTTGTTTATGTATTTGTGGAAATTTTCTACTTGTCTTGTATTGCCATTTGTAACGTCTCGCGGTCAAAGTCTCGGAGTCTAATAGACGTTTCCTAAAAAAGTCTCTTTTCGTCTATTTATTCTCCTCGAAAATCTCGCTTTAATGAGAGTCACTGTTAATCCTTTATTGATTGTATTTGAAAAGGTTCAGTGTCCGTTATAATTTATGTTTAACTTAAATAGAACCAAAAAAAAAAAAGAAATCGAGAGTGTGTGATTTGGGAGAATTCAACGAAGTTGTTAGGAGAGAGAGTGCAAAAAGTATTATCCTCTTGGCATACAATTACTTAGTTTAAATTTCTCCGCTCATAAGACCAGCTGATTTTGACGTTTACAAACAAATTGTAGGTTAAATTAACACCAATTGTCTGTAATGTTTTCTGGTTGCTCGTCCTCTTCTGTGTCTCCTGACAATCTGTAAACAACTACCCTCTACTGAAAATAATACACATTTTATTATTTATAACAAAATATTCATGGTATTTATTTAATAAATACACTGTTTTTTATCTTCTCCCAATACAGAAAGTTATAATCGATTCTCCCTGTCAACACAACATTAGTTCGATCTTATTTGGTAAACATAGAAAGTATAACAATTTTTTTTATCCTTTATGAAATATAAAACAATAAAGAATTAATTTTTTTTTAAACTCCCAGGGTTATTTGTAAGTTCTTTGTGCTATGAGACGGTCAGAAATGAATAATTTAATACCAAGCTTTACAAAAGAAATATAGATTATATTTTGTTTTTCTTTAGTCTGTAGTTCCGGGTTTATCCACCAGAGTACAGGTTAGGTTCCTCGCTACAAATACGGAATTATTTAATGGCGGCTGAAAACTCACAGAGATCCGTTATGAAGATTTTTTGGTTAACAAAAATTAATAAAGTTTGTTTCACCTCTTTTCCTGAAGTGTTTACTTGTATGGTGCTGTTTCTAGTGTTGGAAGTTATAGTTGAGTTGTAATTTAGTTAATTTTTACTAGGATACGGTCTCACCAAAATCTCGAAGTGCTTTATACTAGGCCTGGAACCAGTCGTTAAGTTTCTCAAAATTTCGTCAAATAAAGACTTGGATGGTGCTACTTGCAGAAGTTCTAATAGAAGGTGTACATCTCTCGTCAATTTTTATTAAATTTCGCACTGTTTATTCCGAAAGTATTCATAAATTTTCAAATTTTTAAATAAGCATTACACTTTTTTCAAACGTTCACTTCTCAATCGTCTTAACAATTAAATTATATCTTGTTAGTTGGTTACTGTTAGTAACCAAGAATTTTTTATGTTTTTTTATTGGTGAATCTATATACTTTTTAGTATATAGGCTATTATTAATTATTATAAATTTATTTCTTCTTTATAGAAAAATAATCCTTTTTTAATTTTGTTTATAATCCCATTTAATTTATATAAGGTTTTTCTTTCTATTTTCTCTTAAGCTTATACATAGGTCTTTAATATTTTAATTTCCTTCAATTGTATTTATTTATTATTTGCTTAAAGTACCCTTACTCTAAACTATTTTCCTATGCCATCTTACTTACATAGTATTATTTTATATTATTATTATTTTATATCTAACCCTGGGTTATCTTATACTTAAACACAATTATTATATTAAACATAAATATTATACCTAGGTACAAGACCTTTGTGGCCTATACAATACAAATTATACAAAATACAAACAAAATACAAAATTTGTCAGCAGCAATATAGTCCACTGCTACAATTGATTGTTTTTCAATCTAGTATAAATCTGTGAGATGCTCCTTTTTAACAATTTACCCTCTCACCATGTACACTATATCTCACTTTGTACACTATATGTCACTTTGTTATTGTTTATAGTGTTCTGTAGTACAAAGTATTCTATAGCTAGGTATATAATACCCATTTCTGACCTTTAGAGTGGGATGATTGTGTTATCATATTTGGGCATGGGTTATGTAACGTTACACATTGTATAATAATAATATGTCGTCTACGTGTCTATGCCAATATATGATTTTGTTAGTGTATTTGTTGTTATGTATTATAAGCTCTTGTTTAATATACACCACATTAATTTTGGGTGTATCTTGTTTATGTATTTGTGGAAATTTTCTACTTGTCTTGTATTGCCATTGTATAATAATAATATGCCGTCTACGTATGTATGCCAATATATGATTTTGTTAGTGTATTTGTTGTTATATATTATAAGCTCTTGTTCTATGTAGTGTATATATTCACAACCAATCCCCAAAAAACCATTACAGATTACCAACGCCTTGATGCTTTCTGCATTTATACCTCACTGATGAAGGAGCAAACTACTCCGAAACGTGTGTATGAGGATATAACAAAAAGTAAGTTTTTTCACAAGTGAAAGTGCATTTAATTATTAATTGTTAAAATGCTGTGAAAGAAGTGATGATCATTCAAAATAACATAAAACAAAATACGAAAACATTAAGCAGCTAAAAGTGTCAAAAATTTCAACAGACAGCGTATTAGATTCTACATGGCAATGTTCGCGTACAACTCAAATGTGGCTTGCAGGCTGGTGGTTGTAGGCAGCTTGCAACTTTAACAGTATATGGCAGAGCTTACTACACAAACATATGGGAGGACGTGCGCTACTCTTCACAGTTGCCCTATGTTCCCAATGGAGCAGCTTGGTGGTTGCAAAGTTTCTACAATGCTCCACTAACAGCGTTGTAGCACAACTTTGTGTCATGAAGTCAGCACAGCCTTTTTGATTCATAAGTTGTGTCAGGTTTAATGTTTACGTTGGTTCAAGGTAAACGTTATCCGTTGTTTGAGGTTATAAAATTAAAGTAATAATTTTGTATAACTGTGATTATGATATGATAGTTTAATGTCTTTTAACCCCTCTCCCATCCACTCAACCAACTAGCCTACTGCATTCACCAAAATTTGTAACCACCAGCTGCCACTGCTGTCCAGTCAGTCTTTGTTCTACTATCTCCTTATGCAACCTGCGATCCTTCATAGCATTTTCAACTTTGCTGTTTGGATTCTTTTTTTTTCATTTGTTGCAGTGAGTAAAGGAAGGTTGATCAAATAAACTGTATAAGAATAGATGGGAATAACATTTACAAAGAATGAGGATTGAGATGATGTCAAAGAAGATTGTATATAGATATCAACCGTAGGAATGGAGATCTCTTGGAAGACCAAAAAAGAGATGGAATGGTCAGGTTGCAACAGCTATCAGACTAATACTTGGTGGAGGAGGTGGAGAGTCTTTGTTTTATCTCTTGCCCTTCACAACCACTTAATTCCCTATCCTGTTCAACAAAGCGTAGGGATAGCGATTCTTTTCAACAAAGTTTCCCTATCTAAAACTTGTGTTCTTTCACGATATTCATTTCAGCTAGATTTTCATTAGTCTATGTTAACCAATGGATTTTTGTCTAGGGGGGGGGTATGTATTGACACATTTAACAGAGTATGTCAGTTTTGTTTATTATATGACATAATATAGTTGCTGCATTGAAGCTGTTCACAACTCTGTTCTCACATGTCTGAGCAACCCTTCCGGACTGGCATTTTCTCCTGTACGTGGACATCTTCATGGCTTCAGGTTTTAATATTACTATACCAATTTCTGGTACAGCCAATTGTATATATGATGGGGTATTGATAATTACCATTAGTTTTCAAATTTAAACATATTTCCATCACAGTGTTATGTGTTATGTATATTAAATTGTAAGATGAGCTGCTGGGCCCAAACAGACGTAACACAAAAATTACTTCAACACCAATAAATGTAATGTTACATTGAATGGAATAAATGAGGCATAATAGAAAATGACTAGTACCAAGCTTTAGTGAGCAGAATCAGCATTGCTTTATTTTAGTAGGATAAATATTTCCATCTTTATATGTAAAAAATTAAGTCAGCCAGTGGACTAAAATTAATGTTGGTGGATCAATCAATGTCAGTTTACAAAATGTTAATAGCTATTACATACATGCATACACCATGAACTCATTCATTATGACAAAAGTTTTCTTGTCACATAAACGAATAAACTTGGTTCATTTTCTTTGTTGTCTGTTACAAACTTGGAGTTCCACATGTGCTTTAATTAATAATTAATTAGTTTACCTGAGAAAACAAAAGGGCGCATCCTCTGGAAGGATGATGTCACCGACGATGTCGTGCGGGGGCCTGTTGTAGAGATGTATTTCTTGGATACCCTCACAAAGTGTCAGCCTCTGTCTCTTTAACTATGAGCAGGTTACATCAGCGAACGATAGCTTCCTAAGAAAATCAAAAACTGCTGGTACTCTTTGACCAAGCCGATGCTTGGTATATCGAGATCCCAGCACAAAGGGCAGATTTGAAGAAAATTGCCTGACTCTGCTCACCTAATTACAAGCTTGGACCCCAGTAGCTGACTGAGCAAAAAAGGTTGACCGGCTGAGTACTGAATTAGTTTTGTAAAGGAAAGGTGGGGGCGTGATGTCGAACAACAAGGAAAACAATAACGATTTCACTACCAACCTGATATGGTAGGTCACGGACACATCATTGTTTGGATTAATAATTACATACGCAGTGGGGGTGCTTAATAACTGCAACAGCAGTTAATATTGAAATACCCTGTGTACTTACTGTCAGTTCCATAAGCTGAGCCACTAGGAAAATGCTCAAATAAAACATGTTATTTTATACAGACATCATGGGTGACATATACAAGGCAGTGTTGTACTTACATGATTTGGATGCTCGCTGAGAAACTTTCTGACAGTGGCCAATGCAACGTTTGCAGCAGGTATTACTGGATATCCTACAAGCACAGCAAGGCATATTTCTAATGTAGAAGAAATGCTGGTGCAGTCTTATATAAACCACTTGTACACATAATGTGTTCTGTTTTTGTGTAGAGTTCTGCAATGAACTATTGCATTTAGCTAAAGGGTTCACTGCAACATTTTAATAGATACAGCTCAGCTTGTTTCGTCTTCGGTGTCTGCCAAAACATTGATATCGCAGGAAACTCTTTGGGGACATGACAAGAACCCAACACAAAAACAGAAAACATCACATCATACCTGGGAAAATCTAAAAATCAACACACACATTTCTACTAGTTTTTTTTTTAAATTTCTTGGATTTCGTTGTCCATGACGTGTTCGTTACTTAACTAAATATAATTATTTCACTACGACTCGGAACACAAAACTTTTTATGGGTAAAAACGTAAAAGTTTTACCTTATAACCTGAACCGGTTTCTTCAGAAGCTTTTTAAAAGTGAAAACCGGTTAGGTTATAAGGTAAAACTTTTACGTTTTTACCCATAAAAGTTTTGTGTTCCGAGTCGTCGTGAAATAATTATATTTTTTTTAATCTTCTTAATATTCATATTAATATCTGTTTTTCACAAAATTCTTAGTGCAGAATTAAAGTAAGTTCTTGAAAAAGTGATTTCCTGATCGAAGGAAGCAAGTTCTCAGTTTTAATTCAATCATGTCTGTGTACCTATCTGTCTGTTTGCAGTATGTCTCATGATAACTTTTGAACACAATAACTGATTTTCATAAAACATGGTGTGTGTCCATACTTTTACCCTACAGAACTGTACTACTTTTGAGATTATCTCCCCCCCCCCCCCAAATAGGGTGGCAGGAGCCAAGTATTGTGGTAAAGTTTCATGTGGAGTATCAAATTAAAGAGAATTTTAACTAGCATCTGAATGTAGTGTTAAGTTTTGGAAATTTCAAAATTTTGGACTCCAAGGTGCAAATAAGAGGTCACAAATTTGGAAATTTCATGATCCAGCAGGATGTCAGACTAAAATGAATTGTAACCCAAATCCAAATGTTTTGAATTTTTAGTGTATATTGTATGATTGTGTGTTCTACAATTGTTATATTACTAAAGCAATAGTAGAGTAATAGCGAATTTTGTAATTTTTCCAGATAATTGAAAATTATCTAATATCGAATTTATATAATAATAAATGTACGTTGTTCAAAATAGTGACTGAGTTCTGCAGCTCAAGGAGCTATTAGTATGTATTATGATAATAAAAGAAAACTACTTTTTCAAAAAGTTACATTTTTATATTTAAAAGAGCACTTTCAGGGATTGGTTTGTACCACCTTTCATCAGTACAGACAGAGTTTGTCAAGCAATGAGCAAGTGGGTACTAACCAATTCCAGAAAGCGCTCATCAAAATATAAAAAAAAGTAAGTGCTTGAAAAAGGTGGTTTTATTTTATTATAATAATATACTGCAAAAGAGTGAAAGAAACAATGTGTGTGTGTGTGTGTGTGTGTGTGTATGTGTGAGTGTGCAGGAGACCAAACAGATCAAGGATGGAGATAGGGACAGGGAATCAGAAACATCAGGAAATATAGTAAACCAATCTACAAGCATGATACACTTACATTTAAATAAATTTAAACATGAAAAACTTTTTTCGAAAAACAGGTAATACCAATGTCCTAGAAACTACTGAAAAACAAAGAAATGAATAGAACATAAGATGTACAGAATCTACCAAAAACAGTGGTGTCTGCTTCACTAAATATTTATATTCAAATAAATTAAAATTCTGCATATAAAACTAAAATTGCAAGAAGCACTGTTTCTGCTTGGTCGATTTGGTTTAAAATCAAAAGTGTCTACATATCTACTAGCTGCTATGAGAGACATGTATACTTCAAATCTGACATTAATGTTTCACACATTTTTTCAGTGATATTGTGTTTGTGTTCATATGTGCATGTGCATGCACGCACGTACGCACGCGCGTGCGCGTGCACACACACTTACCATATAATCCTGTAGATATGCAAGGAAAAGCCTGAAACAAACAAAAAAGTGTATGTTAATATCTCAAAGAATTCAATTGAAAACCTATAAACTTAATATCACTGCTGACTCGGAACACAAAGTTTTTTTGTGACAGTGCCGTCATGAAGAACAAGACAGACAGAACTCCTAGTGGCAGCCTCTGACGAAGCTTATAATAAGAGAAAACTGGTTCAGGCTATAAGGTAAAACTTTTACGTTTTTACCAACAAAATACTTTGTGTTCCGAGTTGGTAGTGATATACTTATAATTAGTTAATCAACGGACATGTCATGGGCAACATAATCAAAGACTATAAACTTTATTGAGGTGTTCATAAATTGTATTTGATACATGTTTTCTTTCTTTCTTTTTTTTTTAACAACCAGTTCAAAGTGGGCAATACGGTCTATAACAAAAATATCTTTGTATAATAATTGTTTACTACTAAGTAAAAAAAAAATTTTTTGGATTTTATTCCATCACATACTCTATATGAAATTTGTTAAGACACAATGATTATGAATTCAGTACTCTTGACTGCACAAATCTAAGTGTATGTTGAAATTGTACTCTTTAATTATATTATTAGAAGTATTTAAATTTAAATTACTTTACCTTGTTCGGACGTAGAAATTAACCAAGATGTCGTCTAGTGTACTCAGCAGAGAAAAATAGGTCAATGCAAATAAGCAAGTACATAGTTATAATTCACATAACACACTACTTTATTGTATTTTCAACTCTTCTCCTTCTCTATTTGCTAACATTTCACTTACGCACAGTTAAATATTGAGGTGATGACACCATCTGATTGAAATAACAAGCTGTAACCTCTCGGTGCTTTTAGTATTTATTTTGTTTCTTTTTAAATTTCTATCTCCTTGCTTGTTAGCGTTGAAAGAGAGGTTACAAGTTATTTAGAACTAGGCAAGAGCCTAGAGAAGCTAAAATTGTGCTGGGTCCAGTATGAAGGGACCTGCAAATGAAACACTGGGCTTGAGATAACAACAACAATTTATTGTTCTTGGCTAGTACAACATATGAGCCTCTAAAGGCAAGATAAATAAGTCTTTTGATCGTTAAATATAATTTCATTAATATGTGCCTTGCCAAAAGTTGAACAAGGAATAATAACTATTAACAGCACTAAGTATTGAATGAATATTAATAGCTGAACCATCAGTGACTAACAAATCGTGGAATGCTACATAAATAACAAATTATGGTTATAAAATAATACAATTATAAAATGGCACACAGTTGCGACTTGCAAGTAATCACTTTTTATAACAAGGCATAAATATACAGAAATATACACAGGCATAATCAATATGACAAGTAACAATTATGTAAAACAACACACACATATAATTAACATCAACAAACGTATATTTAAATAACCCATCACATGTTCACCCTGGTTATCAGCGCATATAATAATCTTGTTCAACACCCATAACCCCCTTATTCTGACCAAGTGTCCGGCCCCCTTTACTGTTTAATTAATAGGAGACTAAAACCCCCTCCCCAAAACTTCAATTAAAATATCTCAGGAGTGGAGCAGACATGCCCCCAAGTTTTAACAAGATAAGTGTTAACTGAATGTTCTCTGGAAGCCAACGGCCAGCGCACAAATCCCATGCCGATATTTAATTATCAATTCAATCCCATCAATTACCATAATGAAGAGTAGCATCACAAGGTTAACATGGATGTCCGGTTGCCTAACTGCATTTTATGTTTCTTTTTACTTTCAAAACAGAATATACAAAAATAGTGGAACTTGACCACCATGAGTATTCATACTGGCATTGATCAATCTTGTGTGGTCTTATGGTTAACTAATTGTTATAGGAGCAATTACAATTATCGTTACAAAGATTTTTTATGGTAAATACAAACTGTGACAATGGTAATTTTAAAGTGTGCAAATTAGCTAAACAGTGAAACAGAATTTGTAAAACGGAATATAAGTCATTAAAGTATTAAGTCAGCTCACAGTGTTACAAAACTTGACTACCGGCAGGGTCAGGCATCGGACGGGATCTAGCAAGATCTGACACAGACAGACTTGCAGTGGACGTCTCCAACGGGAGTCGCCGACGGTTTAAAACCACCCCCAGATATGAATGAATAATAACACACGTGTCCAGATGGAGGAAAATCGATAACATAAATATCCCAACATGCTTAAAACAGAAATAGAATGAGATTCAACTCTATCTACCGAACTCCCCTCGACCCGGGCGGTGCGTGACCCCGACCGAGTTTTCACTCTCAGAACGAGATATACATGATAGTAATAGAGGAGGCGTAAGCCTTACAAAATGCAATTAAAACATTCCACCCATTATCCGGAAATAACTGTCCACACTGGAACGTTTCATGAAAGTCTCACAGAGTAATTCGGCCACAAGATTTAGGTTAAAAATGGTTAAATTTCACCTGGTTTGAAGGGTGTATGTTGAGGGCTCAGTAGTGTGTGTCCAGTCCATCCTTCCGGCTGACATAGCTGACGAAGGTTTTAAAATTACATCGTCGGAGGCAGTTGTTCGGCCATCCTTCCAGAGCGGGGCAGATTCCCGGCTACCCCGGAAACCCTGCACAATTATATCTGGGATTACTCATAAGTTCATGAAACACACACTACCACATTTACCCACTGACATAGCATGGACTGTCCGGTTTATAAACTCGAAAAATTGCCTAAGTCAAGAATCCCATTGAATGTGGTAAATCACTTCAAAAAAAATAACTCCATTGAATATGTTAATATAGAATATGTCTAAATATAGTCACTCCATAATAATGATAATTTTAATTAACCTTTATGCAAAAGTTTTCATGACGCACTTACAGGAATTGGCAACTTTTAACAAGTCCGTGACATATACAGATATCAGAAAATTACTGACTTACGCCCCATCTTAGTTTAGTTAATTTAGTAGAAGCATTACTAGATTAATACAACACATAATTATATCCTTAACGTTACAATCAATTAACCAGGGTTGAGATAAAGCATACATAAAACTAATTATAACCTGAAACTCGCCATGTGCTAAAGGATTCACTGCAATGTATATCTCAACGCATCCACTTTAATATTAAATAAAACCAATTTGTTTTTATAAATAATTAAAATACATATTTTGATGGACTTACCGGAGGTCACGTAGGTTTCTACTTATTCATAGAAGAAGCTGGGAGACGAAAACTGTTCAATCTACTCTGCCAGCCGGGGACTAGAATGTGAGGCGCTGATAGCTAAAGTCGAACTGAATAAACCGGCTGTTGAAAAAACCGTGCGTAACATAGATAGGGCGCGCGCGAGTCGGGCGGACAAGGGGCAATACAGCATGACAAAGTCCAACTGACCGTACCAAAGGACAACTTCTGTCGCGTCGACAAATACGTAAATACTTTAATTAATCACAATATAGACATCGGAACATCGCCGCGTTTTCCAAAACGCGGCACACCCCCACCCCAAAAGGGCAACCCGGTTGCCTCACCTTCAAACTCGGGAAAGTACCCTGCAGTGTACTCCCATCAAAAAAACTCCGGTGGACATCGTGGGTGAGTTGGCCAGGCAGACTCGCTCCCAGGAGAACAGAGGCTCAGAAGGGAAAACGAAAGAAACGAAAGAAGAAGTGTAGAGTGTAAGTGTGCGGTTGCTGCACGCTGACCTGATCAGGGCCAGCCCACAGCAAAGGGGAACAGAGAAGAAAGACAAAAGAAAAGTTCGGGAGCTCCCTGAGTTCCGACCTCCTGAGGCTTGTCCACCCAAACCGGAACACGATCGCCACCTAAACAGGGGAATCTGCCCCATGTAATTACGGGATAATCCCCTAATACTACCCCCATTTCACACAATAGCTTTACTGCGCGGGCCAAGGGGAAAGGGAGAGACGACAGTCCCCCATGATGCGGTGGTCCCACTGGGACCTCACGGAAAACCATGTCAACTGTGACTATGGCACCCTTCCAATATATATATATATATGTGTGTGTGTTTTACAAGTGTGCTCCAAGGGCATGCCCAAAACGTATAGAGTAGACGAAGTTCACAACCGACCTCGCCAACTCTACACGTTTCGCTCCTCTGTCGAACTCCTTTTTTTTTTTTTTTTCTTCTCTGGGTAAGGTTAGGAAAATCGGAGGGTGGATGGTCAAGGATGATTAAACGGTCATGGGCTGGGACTGAAGGTAAGGACATGGCTCCCTCCGGACGTAAGGACAATTGGAGAAAACCAAGGCTCGCACAGGCAGGGGCGCATCCCTGAAGTAGACGAACCCCACTGGGACTGTGGGAAACATCTACCCGCTACCCTATCATACTCATTACCGCCCCCCCCGGAGCACACCCTCTGAAGATAGACAACATCCCCAACGCGCACAGAGACCACCGTCGCTCCCCCCCCATTTTTCCGCCCGTTTACCCCTTTTTAAACAATTTTAATTTGGAAATGTGTGTAGTAATCTCTTTAGGATTACCACCCGGCTCTTCCAACCGCGCCGTCACCGGTGACATAAACCCGAGAATGCGGTATGGCCCCGACCAACGATAGCACAATTTAGCGGCTCTTTTGTCTGCGGCTGAGCTGATCGGATGGCTCTGGCAGTAGACCCAGTCCCCGGTCTGAAAGGGGTTCGGAATTCGCCCCTGATTATATCGTCGACGGACCCGCTCGTGCGCTCGTAGCAAATTCTTCCGAGCCTCTCTCCATCTCTCCGCAGTTCCATTATCGGGCTCCCGTGGCAGAAGATCATCAATATTCCACAAGTTAGTCAACGGGAGTGCGGGCGAGAATCCAAACATGATCTCAAAAGGCACGGCCTTATGACTGTCATGCAGGGCCGTGTTAAAAGCTAGCTGTAACCACTTTAAGTTCTGATCCCAGGTAGTCTGTTGCTCAGCGTGATAGGCAATAAGCGCGGACCGTAGATTCCTATTGAACCTCTCCGCATGGGACGGCTGCGGGTAATACGGGGAAGTGGTTACATGCTTGATACCGCTGGCGAAACACATCCGCCGGAACTCACTCGAAATGAACTGTGGTCCATTGTCGGAGACAATGATGGTCGGAAGACCGAAATGCTGAAAAACATGGTTCTGAAGCGCGCTTATGGTCAAACGAGCTGTTGCCTGCCGTAAGGGCAGTAGCCAGGCAAACTTCGAAAAAGCATCCACACAGACAAGTAGGTAAGCGTTACCTCACTTGCTACGCGGGAAAGGTCCCACGTAGTCGATGAATAGCTTCTCCATCGGTCTGCTCGCCACGTCTGATGACAACAACCCCAACTTAGTGTTTTGAGCAGGCTTGCTTAAGCCGCACAGATGACAGGCCTTCACACGCGTCGCAATGTCCCTATCCATGCCCTTCCAGATGAAGTTCTTCCTAATACTGGAAATGGTCTTCGAAATCCCCTTGTGGCCACCTACTGGGGAATTGTGGTAATAACTGAAGACCATGGGCACTAACTTGCTAGGCAGCACGATCTTCGGGGCACGTCCCTTTCTTTCTCGACAACACAGGACGCCCTTGGACAAGAAGTATGGGGCCTGCGCGTTACCCTCTTTTATTTTCTGGATGACAGGACCCAGCTCTTCATCATTCAACTGATGGGGTAACACATCAGTGAAGGCTAACGGAAAGTCTAGTAGAACAGAACAGGGTTGCTCAGATTGGGCTTCACTGGGTTGGGAAAACATGCGTGACAAAGCATCTGCAAACACATTTTGTGTTCCCCTAATGTGTTGCACCTTGAACTTAAAGGATGAGATTTTAACCACCCATCTACCGATCTTACCCAGTTGCCGGGGGTGAGCAAGAAGCCAAGAGAGAGCCTGATTGTCGGTCTTGAGCAGGAACTCAGCGTGTTCCAGAAAACGCCTGAACTTATCTAGAGCGTATACAACTGCCAAACACTCTAGCTCATATACTGATGACTTTCTTTCTTGCTGGGTCAATGTTCGTGAAATAAAGGCCACAGGCTGCCTAGCACCATCAACGACTTGGGACAGAACCGCCCCGAGCGCCACCGAACTCGCGTCCGTCTGTAAAATAAACGGTTGAGAAAAATCCGGCATCCTCAGTACCGGTGGGGAAATAATAGCTTCCTTCAATTTTTCAAACGCCTTTTGCTGGCTTTCGCCCCACACAAACTTGACCCCTTTCTTTCTTAATTCATTTAGGGGCGCAGCAATCTCCGCTGCATTGGGGATGAACCGCCGATAAAAGTTGACCATCCCCACAAACCGGGCGATGCCCTTGGCATCCCTTGGCGGGGGAAAATCCCGGATACCCTGGGTCCTTTCAGGGTCCACTGTAACGCCTTGGTTCGACACCAGATGCCCCAGAAAAGAGATGCTCTCCTGGGCGATTCGTACTTTCTCCGGATTGACCGTAAGGCCCGCTCTTTTCAACCTACTCATCACCTCCCTGAGATGGCACAGATGTTCATCATAGGTTTTGCTGTAGACCAGCAAGTCATCTAGATAGTTGAAAATAAACTTAAACTTCACATCTTGAAACACTAGGTCAAGCAGACGCGTGAGCGTTTGGGCGCCCACCGCCAGACCCATGGGAACCCGCGTATACTGATATAAATTCCACGGGACACAAAACGCCGTATACGGTCTACTTTCCTTGGATAAGGGTATCTGGTGATATGCCGCGTTGAGATCAATCACGGTGAAGTACTTGGCCTCACTAAGCCAATCAAAAGCTGAGTGGAGATCCGGAAGGGGAACCGAATCCAATTCAATATTAGCATTTAACTTCCGGTAATCGATTACCATACGGTGCTTGCCCCCAGGCTTGGGTACCAGGAACGCTGGACTGGCATAGCTGGAATTGGAAGGTTCAATTACCCCTTGCTCTAAAAGCTCTTGAACCTTCTCCCTCAGAACGGCCATTTTCGGAGGGGCGAACTTATATGGGTGTGACCTCACTATCTTAGTGTCTGTTAAACGAATCTTATATTCTAATAAATGTGTGAGTCCCAACTTGGGTGTTAAGACAGAGGGAAATTCCTCACACAAACGGTCTAAAGCTCTCTGCTGGGCGGGAGTGAGATGATCTCGTGCAGAATCGGGACAAGCAACCTCTTGGATACCTCCCTTAGCTCCCTGGTATCCAAGAAATGGAATAACTACACCCCGATTAAACTTAAAATAGCACTGGTGCCCATGGATGTCCAACACGAGACCACTTTTAGCGATGAAATCGGCACCCACAATACAGTCGACTCCCAGAGCCGGAGAAACCAGAAAAGGCCACACCCAAGAAAAGCCATCAATCTTGAACTTGAAGGAAACCACCCGGGAGATGGGCAGAATTTCCCTAGAAGCAGTCCAGCATACCACGGACGACTGACTCGACCCTTTTATTAAGCCCTGTTTCTCAAGGTCCGCGCATACTCGAGATGAGATGATAGATCGGGCTGACCCGGAGTCAACTAACGCTCTGAGTTGACCCTTCTTTACCTCGAGCGACAGGAAGGGGCATACAGAAGCCTTTTGCGGGACGGTAGTAAGGACCTTGATATCAGAAGAGTCTGGACCTATCCTCCGCCTGGAGGTACTAGAATTCTGAAAAGTCTTGCAACGAGGGGAAGACAACCTCCGATTTGTCCCCCCCTGATAATTTAGTTTTTTGGATACCGGACCTTCGGGGGAAGCGCCGGACGCATACCACCCTCCGGACAATCGCGGGCAACATGCCCCTGTCTACGACAGCGAAAGCACACAACACCTCTCACTTGTCCGCTTCGATCGCCATTATTTCTCTCTGGCCGCGGTTGGGACTGAACGACCCGTCGTTCTACCACTCGGGGTTCACCAAGACTGGCCCTTACTGGCCCACGGGATTCATCTACCGATTGTATCGCACGAGATAACGCACACAGCTTCTCAAGATCTTCATAAGTCCGCGGTCGCTCGGTAAAAGTTAAACGCGATCTCTCCTGGGGAGTAACCCCTTCGAAAATCCACTGTACCACTTCATTCTCGGGCAGTCCCAACCCTAAAATCCGGACCGCATCACGGAGGCTCTGCACGAACTTCGAAAAATTCTCCCCGTGTGCTTGTACCCGATAAAAATATTTGTCCTGCAGCTGCTTACGCAAAAGCCCAGGCACGCATGCGTCCAGCACCCTCCGATGGAAAGACGCCACACTGCCGCCATCTCGTATAGTTCGCGCGACCCGCTCAGCCACAGACCCCCGACAATAGGGATACACGAGTTCAAGTAGAGTGCCGTCCGACATTCCCGGGAAGTCGGACAGCTGAAACAAAATCCGAAAAAAAATCATCAACTGGTCCACGTCCAGTCCGTCTACCACCGGAAGCTCCTGCATAATTGAGGACATGGGGTTAGGTAAGTTATTATACGAGATACGCGCTCCTCCCGAAAGCGTCGGCAATGGAGACGCAGGGTTCGACGTCTGCGTTATGTTCGTTTCAGGAGGCTGGGGAGAGCTCACGGAAAGCGGGGACTTCACAGGCTCGAAGTTCCGCAATGCTTTAGCCACCTGTTCCGCCATCAGCTTCACCGTAGCGCTGACTTCCGCAATTGTAGTCTGTGCGGACAAGTTCTCCAGTCTATGTTGCAGGTGTTCCGCTCGCTGCCGTACTCTCTGTCTTGCCCTGAGATTGGAAGGGGCCGACTCAAAATCTTCCATTACCTCCCGCAACTCTCCCCACTTCTCCTGGCACAACTCGAGCTCGGCCGTCACATCAGTGACCTTTACCAGCGACGTTGTGCCTCCGGACGCGAGGGCGTCTCTCAACTGCTTCCTCAAAGAGGCAACATCCCCTTGGGGCCTCCCACCCCGGGACTTAATTTCGAACTCCAACTCGTTCTTGAGAAATAAATCGGGATTTATAACATTCATGCCGCCAATGCTACAAATACCTATCCTATAAACCACAAACAAACATAAAAACACCAATCACTAAAATACGAAAACCTTGAGTACTGTTCTTCCATCAAGAGGACCCCCGGGTTTCCTAGCGCTGCGGAAACCTAGCCCGCTCCGGAACCAACTCTCCGTCAGTCGCCAGACTCAAGAAGAAACAACATCAGACACTAACACCAACATACAATCCACACCACCTAACACTAACCACAATATACGACATTTCGACTACAACATTGTCACCATTACAATCGGACGATACCGACTTCCAGTCGGGCCATACCGCATCCCACTAACCGCACGCGCAATTACTTTCAAAAAATAAATACGGGAACCCATCCCCACGCGATCTCCGGCAATGTCCAATTTCAAAACAACAACCCAACTACAACACGTGCCCGTGGCGGCCTCAGATTTACAATTCAAAACATTTAACAATAATTCATAAAAAAAACATATATACCTCTACATTTCATGTCAACTATTAAGTGCCATTTTATTTGCCAGACCATCTCCAAGTTTGCAAGCCCCATCACACCAACGGACCCAAGGGTTCAACCCTAGAATGAACCACGCTCTGATCTACCATTTGTAACCTCTCGGTGCTTTTAGTATTTATTTTGTTTCTTTTTAAATTTCTATCTCCTTGCTTGTTAGTGTTGAAAGAGAGGTTGCAAGTTATTTAGAACTAGGCAAGAGCCTAGAGAAGCTAAAATTGTGCTGGGTCCAGTATGAAGGGACCTGCAAATGAAACACTGGGCTTGAGATAACAACAACAATTTATTGTTCTTGGGTAGTACAACATATGAGCCTCTAAAGGCAAGATAAATAAGTCTTTTGATCGTTAAATATAATTTCATTAATATGTGCCTTGCCAAAAGTTGAACAAGGAATAATAACTATTAACAGCACTAAGTATTGAATGAATATTAATAGCTGAACCATCAGTGACTAACAAATCGTGGAATGCTACATAAATAACAAATTATGGTTATAAAATAATACAATTATAAAATGGCACACAGTTGCGACCTGCAAGTAATCACTTTTTATAACAAGGCATAAATATACAGAAATATACACAGGCATAATCAATATGACAAGTAACAATTATGTAAAACAACACACACATATAATTAACATCAACAAACGTATATTTAAATAACCCATCACATGTTCACCCTGGTTATCAGCGCATATAATAATCTTGTTCAACACCCATAACCCCCTTATTCTGACCAAGTGTCCGGCCCCCCTTACTGTTTAATTAATAGGAGACTAAAACCCCCTCCCCAAAACTTCAATTAAAATATCCCAGGAGTGGAGCAGACATGCCCCCAAGTTTTAACAAGATAAGTGTTAACTGAATGTTCTCTGGAAGCCAACGGCCAGCGCACAAATCCCATGCCGATATTTAATTATCAATTCAATCCCATCAATTACCATAATGAAGAGTAGCATCACAAGGTTAACATGGATGTCCGGTTGCCTAACTGCATTTTATGTTTCTTTTTACTTTCAAAACAGAATATACAAAAATAGTGGAACTTGACCACCATGAGTATTCATACTGGCATTGATCAATCTTGTGTGGTCTTATGGTTAACTAATTGTTATAGGAGCAATTACAATTATCGTTACAAAGATTTTTTATGGTAAATACAAACTGTGACAATGGTAATTTTAAAGTGTGCAAATTAGCTAAACAGTGAAACAGAATTTGTAAAACGGAATATAAGTCATTAAAGTATTAAGTCAGCTCACAGTGTTACAAAACTTGACTACCGGCAGGGTCAGGCATCGGACGGGATCTAGCAAGATCTGACACAGACAGACTTGCAGTGGACGTCTCCAACGGGAGTCGCCGACGGTTTAAAACCACCCCCAGATATGAATGAATAATAACACACGTGTCCAGATGGAGGAAAATCGATAACATAAATATCCCAACATGCTTAAAACAGAAATAGAATGAGATTCAACTCTATCTACCGAACTCCCCTCGACCCGGGCGGTGCGTGACCCCGACCGAGTTTTCACTCTCAGAACGAGATATACATGATAGTAATAGAGGAGGCGTAAGCCTTACAAAATGCAATTAAAACATTCCACCCATTATCCGGAAATAACTGTCCACACTGGAACGTTTCATGAAAGTCTCACAGAGTAATTCGGCCACAAGATTTAGGTTAAAAATGGTTAAATTTCACCTGGTTTGAAGGGTGTATGTTGAGGGCTCAGTAGTGTGTGTCCAGTCCATCCTTCCGGCTGACATAGCTGACGAAGGTTTTAAAATTACATCGTCGGAGGCAGTTGTTCGGCCATCCTTCCAGAGCGGGGCAGATTCCCGGCTACCCCGGAAACCCTGCAATTATATCTGGGATTACTCATAAGTTCATGAAACACACACTACCACATTTACCCACTGACATAGCATGGACTGTCCGGTTTATAAACTCGAAAAATTGCCTAAGTCAAGAATCCCATTGAATGTGGTAAATCACTTCAAAAAAAATAACTCCATTGAATATGTTAATATAGAATATGTCTAAATATAGTCACTCCATAATAATGATAATTTTAATTAACCTTTATGCAAAAGTTTTCATGACGCACTTACAGGAATTGGCAACTTTTAACAAGTCCGTGACATATACAGATATCAGAAAATTACTGACTTACGCCCCATCTTAGTTTAGTTAATTTAGTAGAAGCATTACTAGATTAATACAACACATAATTATATCCTTAACGTTACAATCAATTAACCAGGGTTGAGATAAAGCATACATAAAACTAATTATAACCTGAAACTCGCCATGTGCTAAAGGATTCACTGCAATGTATATCTCAACGCATCCACTTTAATATTAAATAAAACCAATTTGTTTTTATAAATAATTAAAATACATATTTTGATGGACTTACCGGAGGTCACGTAGGTTTCTACTTATTCATAGAAGAAGCTGGGAGACGAAAACTGTTCAATCTACTCTGCCAGCCGGGGACTAGAATGTGAGGCGCTGATAGCTAAAGTCGAACTGAATAAACCGGCTGTTGAAAAAACCGTGCGTAACATAGATAGGGCGCGCGCGAGTCGGGCGGACAAGGGGCAATACAGCATGACAAAGTCCAACTGACCGTACCAAAGGACAACTTCTGTCGCGTCGACATATACGTAAATACTTTAATTAATCACAATATAGACATCGGAACATCGCCGCGTTTTCCAAAACGCGGCACACCCCCACCCCAAAAGGGCAACCCGGTTGCCTCACCTTCAAACTCGGGAAAGTACCCTGCAGTGTACCCCATCAAAAAAACTCCGGTGGACATCGTGGGTGAGTTGGCCAGGCAGACTCGCTCCCAGGAGAACAGAGGCTCAGAAGGGAAAACGAAAGAAACGAAAGAAGAAGTGTAGAGTGTAAGTGTGCGGTTGCTGCACGCTGACCTGATCAGGGCCAGCCCACAGCAAAGGGGAACAGAGAAGAAAGACAAAAGAAAAGTTCGGGAGCTCCCTGAGTTCCGACCTCCTGAGGCTTGTCCACCCAAACCGGAACACGATCGCCACCTAAACAGGGGAATCACAAAGCTTATCTCTTATTTCTTATAGTTAAATCATTTATTTAAAATTCTAAAACTTATTCATTAAATTTTTTAATTAAAAGCAACCCAGAATTTCGCTCACACACATGCTTATATCTTTTAAACCCCTTTATTTATATTTAGCGCTTTTATGAATTTAGATATATTGATTGTTTTAAGTTTTTTCTGTTACTTGACTGGCGGTGTCTCTGCAGACAACGTGTCACTCTTATTACATTTTTGTTCACTGATTGCGTGCAAAAGTTGTTGCACTGATTAACTTTTGAAGATTTCACTGTTTACTGTTACTTTATATCACGTGAATTTTATAGTTTAAATCACATTTTCACTTTTAAACAAATTTTTGGCTCGCAAGCCTTTGTATTCGTCTGGCCAGATGGGAGTTTTGTAGTCGACTGAGCTGTTTTCTGCACTCACGGCGTGAAAGAATGTATTAATACGTGACCAAACCATGGGAAAGTTGGCCGAGGGAGTGCGCTCTTGGAGGCGCGTACGCACCCTCGTTGAAAGTCTGCATTTTTGTACCACAACGCGACAATTTCGCCAATACAGTCAATTTACCGTATATGCTTGTTCACAATTCCCAATGCATACTTTTCTGACTGTTACTGAACAGTACCAAGATTGGTTTAAAATTAATTAAAATTGTTTTTACCCCTTTTTGCCCCGTTACAATGTGTGTGCATGCATGCATCTGAAACAGACAACTGAAATCTGTTAACTAATCTGGCCTACTGAACATTCAGTTCATGTAACAGGTTTCTACTATATCTGTAGCATAATAGGAAGTTTCTGTTAGTTAATTTCTTAGTTACTTCAGTTACAAAGTCTTACATACATATCTGAATACAATGTAGATGGTGTTAGTATGTGTTTAAAGCCCCATTACAAATTTATAGTACTTGGCCACAAAAAAATAAATGCTTTCCCATACAAATGGTGTATGAGGTGCTACCCAAAAGTTCAGAGAATTTGAACAACACACCCGAACTGGATGGAGACTGCCCTTCCATGGCTAGATGTGGTGCTTCCTGAATTAGTGTCTCAATAGCCACGTAGATGAGACAACACTATTTTGTTCAGTGCGATTTGTAAGGTTATGTTTCAATGATTTGGTAATTTTTTTCAACTGACACAATGTATTTTAACGAGCAAAGAATCTGTATCAAATTTTGTTTCAAACTTAAAAAAAAAAAAAAAAATGCTGCAGAAACCCATCATATGCTATAGGAAGCCTTTGGAGACAATTGCACAAGCCAAAGCAAGGCTTATTTGTGGTATAAGCGCTTCATGGATGGACGAATATCTGTCAACGATGATGAATGATGGCAAACAGAACACCACACACCACAGCAAAAGTTCATGAGCCTATATTTGCAGATCATAGGGGAAGGATCCACGATGTTTGTGAGGTACAACAGTCTACATTTGTGTCACACGAGACAGTTCAACGCATTTCGCCCAACAATTTGAACGTAAGACACATTTCTACTAAATTCGTGCCAAGAGTGTACAGAAGGTGTACCGTCTGAATGGAACTCAAACAAGTCAGTGACAAACCCAACTTCATCTCCAATATCATAACCAGTGCTGAATCATGGATTTACTCACAGTTACAAGATCTTGAGACCAAGTAGCGGTCATTGCAGCAGGAGTCACCAAATTCACAGTGGCCAAAAAAAAGTGCATCAACAGCCATGTCAAGTCCATGTTGATAGCTTTTTTGACATTCACAGGATTGTCTATAAGGAATTCTTACCCCATGGTGAAACCATCAGTGGAAACTTTTACTGGGAGATTCTGAAGTGGCTGAAAGAAGCTATTTGGTCTGGAAGAACAACAGTTGGTTTATCCGCCATGACAGTGTGTGTACTCACACATCTCGCACTGTTCGACATTACAGAGATTCAACATCTCCGCCTATTCCTCTGACCTTGCCACCTGTGACTTTCTCCTATTTCTCAAGATAAAAGTACAGGTGAAAGGGTGTCATTTTAACTCGATTGAAGAGATACAGGCAGGAGGTATTTAATGCACTTACATTTAAGAATATCCAGAGATGTACGGAATCATGCAAAAAATGCTGAGGTCATTGTAGACATAAAGAAGGTACATGTATACTTTGATGAGATGGTGGAACTAGAAGTTAAGGTAAGCAACTATTTTTTTATGAACAGAATTAACACTGTTGTACACCACTATAGAAAAATTATTCCAATTAGCACTTTCAAGCTAAACAACTCATCGTCAGATATGACGATGCTCATTTTTCCGATCTGTCAATGAACTGTGTTGCTTGAAAGCGCTAATTGGAATAATTTTTCTATAGTGATGTGTTGTAGTCCTTCAGTGTTCGACTGGTTTGTACCCTCCCCGCATATACCCGTGGTGCGTGTGGTGCTGATTCTCTCACAGGTATATGGGACCTACAGTTTAACGCCGGATCTGAACGGCATAGTTGGGGAAGGTTTATACTAAGCAGGTTACCTCTCGCTGGTTTGCCATTGCCTTGCGAGGGGGAATGGTCATATCTAAATCAGATGGCCCCCGGCGGGAATTGAACCTAGTGATGTGTATCAGTGTTAATTCTGTTTGTGGTTATAACTACTAACACAACTTTCTTAATTATTTTTTTACGGTCAAATTCCCTGAACTTTTGGGCAGCACTTTGTATGAGGAAAAAGACTTTTCTCAGACTTTCAAACCTAGGCAAAGACTGATTTGACACCTCTTTTGAAAAACTAAAGTATGATGGAATATACTTCGTAAGGCTTTCACAGCTGGTGTCCACATAGGTTAGGTCGTGGTCCACCAAGTCAGTTTCACTTCTCCATTGGAGGCCAACATCAGTGTCGGTAACAATTGGCATGGACTATGTATCTACCTCATCACTGGGGTGAATTGGTGGACACTATGCAATTGTTACCGAACTGATGATGGCCTCTGATTGTGAGACTGAAACGTTTGTCAGCAGGGTACAACTAAATTTTGCCCCCCCCCCAGTCAAAAACATTACCAGCTGCCACTGAGTATGATGGAATATACTTCCTAAGGCTTTCACAGCTGGTGTCCACACAGGATAGGTCGTGGTCCACCAAGTCAGTTTCACTTCTCCATTGGAGGCCAACATCAGTGTCGGTAACAATTGGCATGGACTATGTATCTACCTCATCACTGGGGTGAATTGGTGGACACTATGCAATTGTTATGGCAGGTAGAAATCCGTGCATTTAACCCATCCTTTTCCCAACCAGTCTATCCTGCCTTGAGTGTCAGGATCAACCCAGTCGTGAGATACGGTAAGTCATTTTTATATTATTTATGTCTTGTTAGCAATTCTGCATGCTGCTGCTATAGAGCTCACCAGAGGCTATTAAATTATCAAGTAAGAAAGCCGTTACTTTCAATCTTTTAACATATTATCTTACATCTATTTACTACCAGAGGGTTCATGAGGTTGCTAGCTTTTCAATTAAATTGCTTGCCGTCACGACTGGGAGCACGTGTTTCGTAATTTTGTGCATGTTGCTGCTGGTGCTTCGAGTGAGTAATTGGGTTATAAGTCAGTTTTGGCTGCGTGATTTTTATTTTAATTACCAACGTGCCGTGCCGTTTCGTTTTGTGCCTGCTCGTGGTTGTTTTGCATGCCGTTAATTTTTTAAATTTCATGAATGTTTGTCATTTGCATGCTATTGCACGGAAGCACGTTGGTATAATACGTACGCATGTGAACTACGAGTTTGCGTTTCAATGCTGTTGCTTGTAGTCAGCAGTGTCGTCGTGTGTGCATGGCCAGGTGGGCAAATTTTGTGTCAAAATTTTGCACCTTGTTTTTTGGGTAGTCGTTTAATTACTGGGTCAAGTCTGGTGAAGTTTGTTTCCGAGCCTGTTAAGGTCTGCGTTCCACGTGAAATTGCGCTACGTGTTTGCGACTGTCAGGCGTAAAGGGAACGGGTTGGTTTTAGGTTATCCGGGGTCGGTATAGCCTGCCTTTGTATTTAATTTAATTTTTTTGGTTGACTATTACCTTTAGGTGCGGTTTATATTTTGCACATGCGATATCCTGTCCATACACGCCGCATTGACCATCAATTTTGGCATTTAATGTGTCCCAGTTATTGTGTTTGGTTCGGTAACTGGTGAATTGTTGTACATTGTACTTTGCTGTGTTTTGTGTGTATTTATTCTATTTGGTATTATACATGTTTGTTTTTGGGTGCACTTTTGTGTACCATTCTTTTGCACCGTATGTGCTGTAATCTTGTGCAACTTGTGTTTTTGTTGTTGTGCTTTTGCACTGTGTAAATTAATTTGTTGCGTGTTTAATTTATTGTGTTTGGTACTATTCGCCTGTTGGATTGTGTAAGTTGTATTTTGCCTTGCACTAATTTACTTTTGTATTTATCTTGCTCGGTATTGTGTATGAAAAGTAGTTGTGTCAGACGCCTAGTTATCTCGATCACTGTTAGGTTAAGTCGGGTCGTGATTATTGTTCAATTTCTAATTCTCTTGTTAAGGGTGGTTGTCGGTTGCGCGATATTTTTTAATTCAGTATGCCTGCTAAATTGTCGCTGGCAGCTTTTGACCGGACCACTTCGGTGGGAATACTTGCGTTGCAGCATTTAATAAATAAGTTGGAAGGGTTGCCGCAATTGAGAGCCGTGGATCAACATGAAGCCGGTATTTTGGCCTCCAGGTTGTCCGAAGAATATCAGGACCTTCTAGGTAAGGTCGATCCTTACCTATCGGCCGAGTCATTGCCCCAGGGATTCGACGAGGACCACATTTTTTCGGTGGTAGCTTAAATTAAGGATATTTATGTCCGGGGTAGAATTTTAGCGTCCAAACTAACAAAACCAGAGATACCGGTTGGTTCCGGTCGGTTTTCATCGGCAAGTGGCGGGCACTCAGGTGTTCTCGTTCATGAGTTGCCGAAGCTTTCTTTACCTTGTTTTGATGGCCAGGCCAAATGTTGGTCCGAGTTTTGGTCAAAGTTCACCACATTGGACGAAAGTCCTGCCCTCACTCCAAAGCAAAAATTGTTATATTTACTGACTCATCTTAAGGGTGAGGCTTATGAGAAGGTTGCCGCGCTTCCCATAGTTGATGATAGTTATTCACTTGCACTGTCAACTCTTAAAAGTCGTTATCACAATCCTCGTTTGGCCGCTCGGGTTTATTGTACCAATCTGCTTCAGTTACCAGCCGCTTCTATGCGATCAGCTGCGTCTATTAGAAAGTTGGTGGACAGCTTCAATGCTAACTTTTCAGCGTTGTCAGCTCTAAACATTGCTGATATATATCAAGCAATATATGCGTCTTTTGTATTGTCTAGGCTGGATCTATCGTTGCGTGAACGCTTTGAGGCGTCTGTTATGGATAAAGAGAATCTCCCTGCCCTAACAGAAATTATGACATTTTTAACCGCTATGGCGGAACAGAAAGAACAGGCATCTTTGGAATCGGCTTTACCTGCTCTTCCTAGCACTAGCCACCAGAAAACCCAGACGGTTTCTTTTTCTAAGGCTACTCCTCTTGCTGTGTCTACATTATCTGCGGAGGTTACGCAACGGGATGCATCTGGTTCACGTTGCCTTCATTGCGACTCCCGGACCCATGTACTTCTCAAGTGTCCGGCGTGGCTGAGTATGGACCCTAGGGCTCGTTTTCAAAGTCTTAAAAATAAAAAATGTTGTCTTTCATGCCTCCAACATAAACATTCGGGCTGGTGCAAAAATAGGTGCAAAACGTGTGGCTCTAAGTACCACCACACTTTACTTCATTTCAAAAATGCCCGTCCGTCTCCGTCTCGTTCACAGATGTCTGACACAGCTGAACTCAAGGCTTCGGGGTCATCGCTTGTTGACCAAGTTGATCTGTCTAGCACTACTCTGACCGTGTCTCTGCCCCATCCTGCAGGGGTTCTGTTAGCCACCTGTCTAGCAGTCTTGTCGTCTCCGAATGGTGGTTATGTTGTAGTTAGGGCCATCCTGGATAGCGCGTCCCATGCTTCTTTCATAACTGAAGCATGTGCATCTCGCTTAAAGTGTGCTTGTTTTGACGCTTCAGTAAGTGTCAATGGGGTAGGTGATATTGCCACCAAAGCAAAAAAGGTGTGCCATCTGTCCTTGGAAACTTTAAAACGTGAGGTTGTGGCATCTAACCATGCCTTTATAATTCTTTCTAAGATCTCGTCGGACTCACCTAGTTTCCAGGTGTTGGCTGAAGTTAAGCAGGCTACAAAAGACCTTTTGTTAGCTGACCCTACCTTCGATGTAGCAGCCCCAATTGATGCGTTATTTGGAGCCGACATTGTAGCGGCTATTCTTATGGGAGAGACTATTCCTTTGGGTGCAGGTTTGCCTGTTGCAGTTGGGACACGTTTTGGGTTTGTGATTATGGGTAGAGCCCCAATTTCACTTAATTGTGCATTGACTTGTGCTAGCGGTCTCACTGGCCTTCCTTTGGATCTAGTATCTGCACATCAGCTTCACTGTCATTTCCACCACTTTTATCCTTCCGTCACAATGTTATCAACGGATACAACAAACCTACTTGAGCAAGTTCATCGTTTTTGGGAGGTCGAAGAGCCTCCAGCTGTACCCCACCAATTATCTGAAGAGGATCACTTTGCTGAAAGGTTTTACATGGAGTCAACAAGTCGGTTGCTGTCGGGTCGTTACCAGGTGCGCTTGCCGTTCTTCAAAAACTCTTCTCACATTTTGGGAAATTCCCTTAAGGGAGCCATGTCTCGGTTTTTTGTGTTAGAAAGGAAATTTGCGGCGAACAGTCAGTTTAAGAGCAAATATGTACAATTTATAACGGATTATGTCACCCAGGGGCATATGTCATTGGTGTCTGACCCCAGTTTTCCAAAATATTTCATCCCTCATCATGGTATCTTTAAAGTTAGAGGTGATACTTCAAAAATAAGAGTGGTGTTGGTGGTGGTGCCAGCATGAAGACGTCCTCTGGGATTTCCTTAAATGAGGTGTTATGTGTCGGCCCTAAGTTGCAGACCTTACTGTCCGACGTTTTGACTTTGTTTCGGCGGTTTAGCCATGTTTTTACGTGCGACATCGAACAGATGTACCGCCAAATTGCTAAGCATCCTGATGACTCGGCGTACCTGTGTATTTTATGGCGTGAGGAGGTTACCGCCCCACTAAGGGTTTTCGCTTTGTGTACCGTTACTTACGGGCTGGCTTGCGCCCCTTTTCAGGCATTGCGAACCTTGCAGCGGCTGGCTCAGGATGAGGCAGTTAATTTTCCTGCGGGAGCGGCAGTACTTAGCCGTAATATTTTTGTTGATGATATTGCTGCTGGCGCTGATTCAAAATCAGAGCTTTGCAAATTACAACGGGAATTAATTCTGTTGTTGTCTTCAGGAGGGTTCAATTTGAAAAAATGGTGTACTAATCAACCCGACTGCCTACCTGAATCAGCCGCTCCGAGTGATTCCGTCGTTGCTAAGGATAAGGATATTCTGGGTTTAAGTTGGGACCATTCAACTGATTGCTTCTCATTTCCTCCTTTGGCCTGTTGCAGCAATGCTCAGGTTCAATTTACCAAACGGGTCGTGTTATCCCAGATGGCACAATTATTTGACCCATGTGGTTGGCTTTCGCCAGTGATTTTCAGGGCCACGGCTTTTTTCCAAAAACTCTGGGCTGAGGGCTTGGACTGGGATGCTCCTCTAAGTGATGACTTAAATGATTATTGGAGTCAATTCCTGTCCTCTTTGAATCATCTTTCAGTAATTACTGTTTCCCGGCCATTCCTCCCTAAAGGTGGGCATATTGAAAGGGTTATATTGCATGGTTTCTGTGATGCTTCCCAGTTGGGTTACGCGGCTGTCCTCTATCTGTCCATTTATACTGACTCTGGTCCTCCGGTGGTTTCGTTGGTGTCGTCTAAAACTAAAGTGGCACCTCTTAAAACTTTATCAATCCCACGTTTGGAGTTGTTGGGAGCTTATCTTTTAGCCAAACTTGTTCGCCATTATGTTGGCTTATTCTCGTCATGTATTCAATTGAGTCAAGTTTTCTTATGGACGGACTCGACGATTGTCTTGGATTGGCTGAATATGCGTACTTTTAAATTGAAGACGTTCAGTGCTAATCGGGTGGCTGCCATTACCGAGTGGACCGATACCAAATCTTGGCGTCATGTTCATGGTGTTTCTAACCTCGCTGATTTAGCCTCTAGAGGCACGTCACTCTCCAGCCTTCGGTCGTCGACACTGTGGTGGTCAGGGCCAGATTGGTTAAAGTTTGATGCTCTGCAATGGCCCCCTATTAATTATCGCCCGAATCACGACGTGCAAGATGTTGCCTTGGAGACCAAGGTCTCTTCGTTTCTCATTCAGGAGCCCCGGGTGGAATTGTTTGAGCACTTGTCGTTGTGGCCCTTAGAGGTGGGGGTGACCTAAATTATACAGGTTGCTATATCTTCTTGATTGGGTTTATCTTGTTTTTTCGGGTGAGCAGAATTAGTTTCAATGATTGTTGTGGACTTACTTGACACTTTGCTGGGATTTCCCAGGTGATTCCGTACAGCTGTTGTCCGCAGTGAATTTACATTGTGGAAGGTTTCTGGCATGGCATTGTGCCAGTTTATTGGGAGTTATGGATGCTCAACAAATCAACAACAACAAAATAAGTAAAAAAAAGAGGAATAAAGGGAACAAAAAAAAAAAATAAAAAAGGAAAAAATGTAAAAAAACTAGGGAATACTAACTAAGTTGATTTGCTGAGTTTTACATTGTGTTTGGCTGGGCCATTGTTTATTGTATGTTATTGGGTTTTGTCTGCTCTACCCGAACCTTTCGGATTGCTCGCCTGGTCGATGCGCCCGCGGCGGAGTTATTCGGCATGGTTTTCTAATTAATTGCATGTTTGCATGTTTTTCTGTATGTTTGTATTTTCTTGTGTTTGCGTGTGACCCCCTCCTAGGTTGGAGGGTAATTTTCAGAGAATGTCCCTGTTCACCAAAAGCCAAATTTTTGTACTGCATTTTTGGCCATGTCTTTTGGTGTAGTTGGTGGTTGACCCATTGCGGTCAACGGGGGCCGGTGTTCGATATTTCGGATCGAACCGGTCATTATTTTCATTTTCCGAAGTTGGCACTATGGCTTTTGTAGGGCTCATACACGCAATGGACTTGTAGCCTCTGTCGTACGCCAGCCATCCTAGTGTCATCATCCACGAGTCGGGCCTCCTCGGCAGGTAGAAATCCGTGCATTTAACCCATCCTTTTCCCAACCAGTCTATCCTGCCTTGAGTGTCAGGATCAACCCAGTCGTGAGATACGGTAAGTCATTTTTATATTATTTATGTCTTGTTAGCAATTCTGCATGCTGCTGCTATAGAGCTCACCAGAGGCTATTAAATTATCAAGTAAGAAAGCCGTTACTTTCAATCTTTTAACATATTATCTTACAAAACCCAATATTGCAGAGCTAATTGTTCAAAAGCAGCTTCATTGTTCATATTAAACTGTGTTTGATATCATTTATATTATAATTTTGAAAGTTAAGAGAAGTTTGATTTTAATACATTTTAATTAAAAAATATAAGACTTTCTATCATATTTAGTGTTTGATTTATTTCAGAACTCAGATGAGGTCCGTGAATTTTTTAAATTATTTGAGAGGGGACTGAGAAGTTGGGGAACCACTGTGACGGTACATAAGTCCGTCTAAGGATTCATTGGTACAGGGAAACAATTTTATTGTGTTTTCATATATTTAAAAATGGTTAGGTTGACTTTTCCCAATAGTGTACATACAACGCAGTTCGCCAGAGTAGCCTGACACCAAGGTCATGGGCGTACGTGCCAAACAACACATATTTGTAAATTAAAAAATGTACCTTTGTTGATATGTGTGTGCGAGAGCATGGAAGTGTGTATGTGCCAGCATTTACAATAAAGATTGAGGCATTGGTTTATGCAATTTAAAACTGAGCAAGCAATTAAATAATCACTGCAGTTTATTAACATGTTCTTGTAAATAATCAAATACCAGAAATAATTAATTGAAATTAATGAATGATTAGTATGGGCGGAAGTATATAGCCACCATTTTGTCTTTGAATGTACAAGACGCCATTTTGATTTTGTATATGTGAATAATGCAAATTCAGAATTATTAAACAAAAGTTTTATGTCACCACAATCGTTGTTTGCGTCATTATTTCGAGAACCCACACTGTCTCTGGTCTCGCTTAATATCGAACTTTGGACCCTAGGTAGAAAATTAACGGTGGTTAGAATGCCACGTGCTCAAACCGGATATGTAGTGAATCATACGGTAAGTACTTACGTATACCATATTATTATAAATAAATATATTGTACAAAATGAAGAGTTATAATTAAGTTTACAATGACGACCCGAACTGGGACGTATATGATAATTAAGTTTACACCACTTATATAAAGTAAAATATAACTAATCTTACAATATTAACCCCTGCCCAAAAAAAGAGAATAGATGGAAATAAAGTGTTTTGTACAGTAACACCAGCGAAACTTGAACATAAGAAAAACTGGAAATAACTAATAGTTAATTTCAAAGTGCAAACATGCAACTATTTTTATATAACGTTTCTTACTTTTATGGTGCGAAAATTGTATCAGATAAATTTTCAGCAAAATCATTTAATTGACAATCAATGTCTGTACAATTACCAGTGTCCGTAGTTTTGCATTGACTAAGACAGACAATGAGTTGTAATAGCAGCTCTCTAACTGATCAGGTTTTGGAGATCCTCGTGGGCCGACTGTGTGAATCACATCTGCGCACAAAACGGAATCTGGCTTGATTACATGCACACTTCTCTTATATTTTAATTTTAATAACAAACACATTTTTTGTTCTTAATTAAGAGTAAATCTATTGTTACAATGGCCTAACTGATCGTCATATGGTACAGTGGAAAACAAAATACAAGACACCAAATAAGTCACTAAAAACCAGCTTTAATTATCAAAATTAACAGTTTGTAATCAACACGTTATTCAACAAGATTATACTCGTACAATAATTCAAGTTAATTTGTCCACACCAATAATAATGTCAACTAATAGAGTCCTGCACAATTATAAAGCACATAACACGTTGCCACAATACTTTGAACCTCACTGGAATAAATCACCACTTAAACTGGAACTAAACGACGCTGATTGCTTATATTTATACCCCTCTGAGATTCCAGAATAATCCTTAATATGCGTGTACTAGAAAACACTAGACTGTAATTGCTTGCCACCTTGACCACAGTGCGCGTGGACCGGTGAAGTCTGACACAGTCTCGGCTAAGGAATGCATGACAAGTGTCACATAATTGTCTTTCATCTCAAAGTAGCAGCAATATGCACACACACACACACACACACACACACACACACACACACACACACACACACACACACACACACACACACACACACACACACACACACACACACACACACACACACACACACACACACACACACACACACACACACACACACACACACACACACACACACACACACACACACACACACACACACACACACACACACACACACACACACACACACACACACACACACACACACACATCATAGCTGGGCTCCGCTAGAATAGCTGAGAAACATATAGAATGTTGTGTAATGGCGTAAACTATTAATTGAACAAGCAAAGCAAGATATCGGTTTTAATTCATCCGTCTGGCATTTGTCTGTCTCTTTATCTGTTCGGAATGTGTCTCACGATAACTTCTGAATTAATCAATCTTTTCATAAAACTTGGTGTGCTGTGCATACGTTTACCCAACAGAACCCTGTTATTTTTAGATTGATCCCCCCAAAAAATGTGAGGGGTCAAAATTATGAAAAAATCGAGAAAGCACTTGTGGGTATACAGTTAAAGGAAATTATATCTGAAATCTAAGTAGAGTATTCACTTTTGAAAATTTCAAAATTTTGGAACTCCAGAGCCCAAAAACCGAGTGAAAATTTTGATAAAATCGCAAAAATTTATATGAGGTATCAAATTACTGGGAATTTTACCACAGTCTAAGTATAGTGTACTTTTTCAAATTTAGGGAGATCCAGGGCCCAAAGAAGAGATCAAAAATTGTAAAAATCTAGAAGGTTCTTGGATTTTGTTGTCCATGACATGTCCGTTGATTAACTAATTATAAGTATAACACTACCGACTCAGAACACAAAGTTTTTTATCGGTAAAATATAAAATGTTTGTATGTAAACAATAGTCAGTAAACTCCTACACAAAACACAAAACAAACAAAGACAGAAAACAACAAATTCATAACACTAACATACATCAACAAACAAACTGAAAAAATTGCCCACAAATTCAAAAAAGCAGGATACAGAATCGCTTACAAAACTACTAACAAAACAGAACACACACACTATCAAAACGCACGCACAAACACACAAAACAAATTCGATCTACCCGGTGTATACAAGCTAAATTGCTCAAATTGCAATAAATTCTACATAGGCCAGACAGGACGTAGCTTCAAACAGAGATACATTGAACACACAAAGGCACTCCACACCACTACAGAATCCACCTTTGCAAACCACCTCATTGAAGCAAACCACACATATAAAAACATCGACAATAACATGAACATTCTACATGTACACACAAAAGGCCGAAAACTAGACACTCTAGAACAATTAGAAATATACAAACACACAAAAACAAATAAAAACGACATCCTAAATGAACAGACACAATTCAAATCGCACGCATTATTCGAACACATCTCACCACACACACACACAGAGCATCGATCTTTCGAAAAACTATCCCGTCTCCAACAACAAGACAGACAGCGCTACCTACGGCAACCTCCGATGAAGCCTTCTAAAGGTGAAAGCCGGTTTAGGCTGTAAGGTAAATCTTTACGATTTTACTTATAAAAAACTTAGTGTTCCGAGTCGTCAAACAATAGTGATATTTAGTTAAGTAACAGACACGTCATGGACAACGAAATCCAAGAATTTAAAATGTTTACCTTATAGCCTGAACCAGTTTTTGCTTATTATAAGCTTCATCAAAGCCTCTGACGAAGCTTATAATAAGCGAAAACTGGCTCAGGCTATAAGGTAAAAATGTTACATTTTTACCAATAAAAAACTTTGTGTTCCGAGTAGATAGATTAGTTAATTTAGCAAGGTGTCAGACTAAAAGGAGTTGTAATCCAGAATCTGAATGTTTTGAATTTTTAGTGGTTATTATATGAATGTGTGCTCTACAGTTGTTATATTAAGAAGAAAATGGTAGAGGAATCAGGATTTTTGTAATTTTTCCATAACTGAAAAATTATCTAATATCAAACTTGATGTAATAATAAACAGACTTCATTGAAAATAGTGAGCAAGTTCTGCAGCTCAGGGATTATATTAGGATAATAACATTATTCACAAAATCAACAAACATTTTTTTAAATATTAACTAATGAATGTTCATTTATGCTACAGGATATTTTTTACTGTTAACAAGATACAAAGTATGATATGATGTATTTTAGTGGTGATGAAGGGGGGGGGGGTGAAGTGACACCATAGCTAATATACGGTAGTAAGTTCCCTGCCGCAGAACTAGCTTGCTATTTTGGACAAAGTACATTTATTGTTAGATAAAATCTCAAATTAATTTTATATTAATAGTAACACATCTGTTAACAACTCTTAATTATACCAGATTATTAAAGATTCTGAGTTTGAATTTTTATTAAAAACTTCTCATAATTTGATGAACCTGATGATCCAGATTACATTTTCACATTACAGATCAAAAAATCTCATATCATTAGGAATCTATTTAATTCTTTTGTATAGATAACAGATTTTGTGAAAATGAGTCTTTTTTAATATATTTTGAAAAATTAAAATTTATTTCTGTAAAGTTAAAGTGCAGAAAACCGTGTCATGTTCATTCACAACTCGAACTGTACTCCGACAAGGAGAGAGTCTGTCATGCTTGTTATTTAATCTAGCACTAGAAAAAGTGATAAGAGACTCCCAAATAAACACAGGAGGTATGATCCTAAACAAAAGTATACAACTTGTAGCATACGCAGACAATATTGATCTAATTGCCAGGACAAAACGAGATCTCACTAGTGCCTTTGCAGCATTAGAGGAAGCCTCAAGGAAAGGAAAATTGGACTGCAGATAAACTTAAAGAAAACAAAATATATGTATGCTGCCAACAAACTACCATTAAACCCTACCCTTCAAAATCTTGAAATTGGCACAAAAAATATATAGGTAGTAAAAGAGTTCATATATCTTGGCTCCCAGATAAACAGCACTAACGACATCAACACTGAAATAAGAAGAAGAATATATCTTGCAAATAAAAAACATATTATGGATTAAAAAAACACCTGACATCTAGCTTCATCTCAAGAAGCATGAAATTCAAAATCTACAACACACTTATCAGGCCAGTGGTGACATATGCTTTAGAAACCTGGACAATGACAAAAAAATAGCGAGATACCTCTAGGTTGCTGTGAAAAAAGGATTCTAAGAACAGTATTTAGAGGAGTACAAGAAAATGGAATGCCGTGCAGGCACTATAATTATGAACTATACCATCTTTGCAAAGAGGATACATTGTCAGGATAATCAAAATGCACAGGCTGAGATGGGCTGGACACAAGAGAGAATGGAGGAAGGACAACCTACAAAACATATTTTCTACCACAAACCAATGGGTAGTAGAAAAAGGGGAAGACCCCGAAGTAGAGTCAAAGACCAAATAGAGGAGGACCTCAGAAAGCTGAACATAAGAAACTGGAAAGCCAGGGCATGCAATAGGGAGGAATGAAATCGACTCTTGGAGCAGGCCAATACCTACCAAGGGTTGTAGAGCCACGGCTGATAATGATTGATGAAATTTTATTTCACCATTACACTTTAATTAGTGGCGGCCGGTGTTATGGTTGCAGCATTGCATAACCACCAATATAGAATAACTAAACTGTAAAATAATATACAAAAACATTAAGCAGCTAAAAGTATTAGAGAACATAGAATGAGAACGTATTAGTTCCTTACATGGTAATGTTCGCGAATAATTCAAATGTGGTGCGCAGGCTTGTGGTTGTGGCCTGCTTGCAACTTCAACATTATATGGCAGAGCTTACTACACAAACATATGGGAGGACGTGCGGTACTCTTCACAACTGCCCTATGCCCAATGTAAGCTTGGTGGTAGCAAAGTTTCTGCAACGCTCCACTAGTAGCACTGTAGTGCAACTTTGTGTCATGAAATCAGCACAGCCTTCTTGATTTCTAAGTTATGTCAGGTTTAGTGTTTAGGTTGGTTTAAAGTAAATGTTATCTGTTGTTTGAGGTTATAAAATTATAGTAATAATTTTGTATAACTGTGATTATGATAGTTTATTGTCTTTTAACCCCTCTCCCATCAACTCAACCAACTACTGCAACCACCAAAATTTGGAACTACCAGTCGTCACTGACTTTAATTTAAGGATGTTCCCAAGAATGTTTTAAGTAACTTATAGCTTGCGTTGCATTACAAAATTATGTTATTTGTAATGTAAAATCCAGCAATAAAATCTTCTTATTTTTCCAAATCAAAGCCAAGGGACTGCTAGTTTACCTGTGGAAAGATGACAGTTCAAACCACAGAGAGATTAGACTAGAGGAGTCATGACATTGACAACCTTGTAAGGCGAATAAAAAAAGGTAAAAGTGGATTAATATCCTCTGGCTTCATTTTCTAATGCTGGTGCATAATTTTTTTTTTTAAAGCTTCAAGTACTTACATTATTTAGATGTTGAGTGATTGTCATAATTAAGAAAAGTCTATTTTATTAATTTACAAATATTGAAGCTTTCACAGCCAGAGTTACCTCCAGTAAAATTATTTTCCAGACTGTTGGGCCATGGTGCTCTTTTAGTAGATCCAAACGTTTCTAGTTATATCTCCTCTAGTTATATAAGTGTGATGACGGTTTGGGGTCGCGTTGTCATTTAGTCACCAGAGGAGCAGAACAGAAGACTACTGAGGATGACTGCCGCAGCTGTAGTTGAAACGTTTAGATCTACAAAAAGAGGACCATGGCCAAACAGCCTGGACAAAAATTTTACTGAAGAATTTACAAATATTGTAATTCCTTTTATTTTTACAATTACTTATACAACTTATTTCAATACATGCAACTGGCTCAGAAACAAGCCTATGTTAAGTGATTATCGAATTTCACTAAAATTTTAACACCTCTGGAGGGATGATTGATCCCCCTCACCACTAACAGATTGTAATTTTTTGTTAGGTACAATAAATAGATTATCCTCCTCATTATTTTCCCACTATGTTGCAGTCGGACAAAATAAATCAAGTTACGATGCTGAAGTAGAGGCTATCAAAGTGGCATTGCAAAATCTCATTTGGAGGTCAAATTCCTTTTCAAAAGCTGTCTTTCTAGTGGACTCTAAGTCTGCTATCCAGGCAACATTCTCTAATACAGGAGCAACATCCAGGAGCACACTGGAAGCAAGGCAACTCACCAGGCAGCTTACAGCATTTAACAAGGAGATAGTTATCCAGTGGATCCCATCTCACATAGGCATCTCAGAAAATGAGACAGTGGACATCTTGGCAAAACGAGGGACAAAGATCTACCACCAGGAAAGTGCCCCTGACTTCAGTACCCTAAGAAGACTGGTGATGAGGAAAATAAACTCACTTCCTGGAAGAAGCAAGAAACATCTCAAAAGGAAAACATGGCCAGGGATTGAATAGTTATGGGATAAAAACAGTAAAAAACCCAGGAAGGAAGCAGTTGCCAACTTTAGATTGGAAACTTGCCGTGACTATCTCTCAGTGCATCTCTTTACAAATTAAAAATTTCTACCACAGAAGAAAGTGTATTGTGCAGGAGAGAAGACTCAAAATTGAGCAAAAATCATCTATTGGAGTATGTGAAGCTGAACTGGAAAATGCAAGAACTCAGAATTTACAGTGGTCTTTATTGGGAAGCCCGCTACCAAATGGGTTAAATGTACCAAAGGGGAGCCATTGGAAAACAAACAAACAAACATAAATAGATTATCAGTTTTAGTAATACACTTACACCTTGCTGGCAACTTGTAACCACCGGTAATTTTGGCTTCTCCAGTTCGACAGCCTTTCAGCGCAATGCACTCCTCTTTAAGGAAATGTCCAGCTGCTTTGTGTATAACTCCGTCCACTGTGAACACATGATGCTTGTATAGTAAGAAATAACATATTACATGTACAGTAGAATGGTGATTACCCAGAATAATGTGAGCAAGGCTGAGTTCGAGCAATCATAAATTCGGATAGTTGGTTAATTCTTACATATTGGATATCATTTTTTAGCATATACAATACTGAACTAAAGGTATGGAAACTCAGAAAATACATTTATTTCAGTTAACTTATAAAAAAGAAAACTATACAGTAATTAGGAAACCTTAAAAAAAATACAAAGGACAATTTGTGTTGTTAAAAGTCTTCAATTTTAAAAGTAGCTTACAACAATTCATTAAAACAAATTACAAATGATTTTGTATTAAAAAAAATCAATTGATGAACATTTACAAAAAATTCAGAAAAAAATAAAAGTAATGTTTATATCAATAAAACATTTTCAACACAATGAATACAGTAAATGAAACATTCTTTGTAACGGGACATTTAAGCCCTCCTAAGAATATTCTGGGGAAACATAAAAAGAAATAATAATAATAAATTTTATTTGGGAACAAGAAACGTAATATGCAGTGTGAGTGAATTTGTGTCAAGGTCACCTCCAAAACGCCAGAGGAACAGTTATTTTTAGCCACATGACCTGTAACCTATGTAATCAAGAGTCACGCCACATGACGTCAGTGACGATCCTTTAAAAATACGTCACTTTGGAATTTAGGAGTGTCGGCGCCAGCAGTCTGTCAACGCTTGGTTTATAAAGTCAGTCGTCAAATAACATCTAACGATGACGGACGCGAGCCGTTCGCTCGCCCGTAACTCAAGAAATGTGATTTTAAAACCAAAATTTATAAATTAATAGTAATGTAACTATTATTATTTAATTACAGTGAATAATTAAAATGAAGTACCAGTTTTGGTCCAAAAGTGGTGAAGTAAGTGTGCGGAGTGATGAAAGGTACACTGGGACGTTGGACTCTTTCGGACATATAGCCAGATAAGTAACCAGTTGGGGTATATCAAATTCAAAATTATGTCCTTTTAAAAGACTTTGTTTACCATCGAAAAATAAAAATTGAGATCTCAAGGGCTCGGGGTGTATGAGTGTGTATGAATGTTTATAAGTAATATTCCAGGAGCGCTGGTTTGTGTAAACAATTCTAAATGGTACCGTAAATATATGTTATTTTGTTTCAACTACACTTTTGCTTATATAGAATCAAGTAAAATTTTAATTAAATTTTATCGAGTAAAATATTGTGGATTAATAGCTTTGAATACGTTTGAAAAAGAATGGAAGTAACCACGATGAATAAAATTCAAGTTTTCGTAAAATTGTAAAGTGAATTTTTATTTGTGCCAAACAACCATCTTGCTTTTCAGCTCGTCCAACTCGAACCTGGACCTGGTAAGTAAATTTTCAAGGTTGGTACTGAACAACATGGCGGCTACACTAGCCGAAAGTTAATATTAGTAAACAAAGTGCATTTATAAACTTATAAAAAGTCTACTGGTAGTGTTATTTATTTGGAATTTAAAAATAAATTTGACATGAAATATTAATAACACAGTTAAAATGGTTAAAACTTAAATAATCTTATATGCTTTTTATATTTCAACGTTTAACACAGTAACCAAAACATACATACAATGTATTTTTTATGTAGGCTGGTCTGATCTTCTTTGTTACAAAATAAATTGTCACTGCAGTTTTTAATTTCATTCATTTAACATTTTCACCTGGGCAAGGAAGCTTTTGGCACCCCCACTAATAAAAGCAGTTACACTGTTTCAACAGTTTATATCTTTAGATAATATAATGTACAAATAAACAGTGTATATTCAATATAATAAACTATCTATTTGTAGAGTATGTTTCAGAAGGTGACAGCATGGCCGTAACTTGGGGCCTAACATTGGGGGGGGGGTAAAGCTTAATAAATTCAAGTGATAATTAATTAATTAGGTCTCTAGCGTTTTGTTTTTTCAAACAGAAATATTATTTTGACGTATATTATTCAAATCTGTCAAACATTCCCCTTCTTTGAAAGAAATAAGAATAATAAATTTATGGCAACTAGTCATCTGATAACAGTACAGACGTTGATAAATAGTGCTTACTGTGCTTGCAAGCATAGAAACTGTCTCCTGTTTTACTATTTGTTAGTTTTTATTTATAACAACTGGAAACAAAATTTTATAATGCTCAGAACATTGGGGGGGAGGCGAGTGCCCCCTTGCCCCTCCCAAGTTACGCCTATGGGTGACAGTAATATAAATTGTTGAAACATTGTAAAATAAATAATGAAAAACAAATATATTTTTGTTAATAAAATATTAAAATATAATTTACTATTAATGTTTAAATAACAAAAATACTGTGAGTTATATATACAGTATATATAGAGTGTGATAAAAACGTTATGTAAGGACAAAAAGCCAAAAATCTGAATAATTTATTTTTAGAGCTTAGTTCTCCACCCCCATGGGTGGAGGACACCAGGGCTTAAAACACCCACTGCAAACACACACACACACACAAATTATATTTCTTTGTTTACCTCCACCACCTCCTCGTAAGGTAGTATTGGCAGCATTAACAATTGCATCTACTTCCAATTGGATGATGTCACCTTTCCATAATGAAACTTTGCAGTTTAATTGTGGGTCTTTACCATATGTTGCTTCTTGTTCGCCATCTGAAATTTAAATACTGTTAAAATGATAATATATATAAAATTATCATCACACATGTGAACACACACACACACACACACACACACACACACACACACACACACACACACACACACACACACACACACACACACACACACACACACACACACACACACACACACACACACACACACACACACACACACACACACACACACACACACACACACACACACACACACACACACACACACACACACACACACACACACACACACACACACACACACACACACACACACATACACACACACACACACACACACACACACATGGCGGTGGATGAGGATGTGAAAGTGCGTGCCTGGAGGAGGATGGCTACCGACATAAGAGAATGGGGGGAAAATTTAATGAGGCCAGGGCTCAACAACACACACACAACTATTTGTTACAATTCTGATTATTTTATGTTCATTTTTTATGATATCTTTTTTATTTTAGGAGACAGTTTGTTGTATTATTTAATTTTATTAACTCACTCCAAGATAACCACTAATTAAAATTAGTGGTTGTCTTGAAATTAGTGGTTGAAATGCGTTTACTATATTGCTAAAAACGGTGATTTTCTGAAACAGTGTACTTGAGATCTCATCAGAGAGCATAGGTATGGAAAGTGTACTTTTGCCCGGATAAAGAAACAGTCATTATTAGAAAAACTATTAGAACATTTAACAGAACTTCATCTTCTGTTTAGTGTCTCATCTCCTACAGATACCACTACATGGATCTGTATTGATTTCATTTACAGTAGCTCTGGCTGACTTACTCTTAAGCAGCCCATCAAGTTCCTGTATCCTATTAACTGGGAAATGACACTGCAGAGAGAGAAATGATTCTGGTCAGTAGAAATTGTGTTTGCTTCTGGTTAGTCAAGAAATGCTTATTAGACAATAAGCTGAGATGTAACAACACTATGTCTATTACGAAGGCTAGTCCACAGTCACTGAGCATGCTCTTGCTAATGCAAACCATCATGTTCTCTTCGACGAGACCAAGATCCTGTACTTGGTGAGGAGTTACTTTGCTCACCTTCATATGGTATTGGTCCAAATTCAGAAGCACACCCTGACTGTAATGAACCAATGGGATGAAAGTCTATAGTTAAATAGGATTTGGCATGCTGCATTACCGAGCCGATCAGAATGAATCTGTATTGTCATTGACTCCCTTTCTAGCCCTGTAATGCACTGGTGCTTCTGATTGGCTAGTGTGGTGCTTCATATGTTATAAAGGTCAGGGCTTCTCAAACTTTTCCACTTGGTGACCCCCCTTTAGCTGAGCAAATATTTTGGTGACCCTGGGTATAGAGGTATGGGGGTTAAAGGTGGGTTACATGTCTTGGGGGTTGTATAGTATGCCAATTACTATACAACACTAAAACTCTGAGAAATGTCGACTGTTTCTGATGAAAGAGTCAGAGGTTCCCAGAAGGGAACTCAGCTCTACCCACAAATCCTACTCACACGTTCTCGAAGACGAAAGTCACATAGCCCCTGAGTATGTAATGTAGCAGATGAGAGAGGGTGAATGATGAGTTCCCGGCACCAGAAAACTGGGACCCATCAGCTACGTGAAGGGAACCCTAACAGAAAATCCCTGGTCCTCCAGGTTGGGTGTTGGGTGGTAGGCAGGTAACCTACCCCCGGAAAAAATACCACACCACAAAACCTTTAAGAAAGCCTCGGATTTGACGGAAACAACAACTACAGCAAAGAAATATGGAATACTCTTTAGGAACATGGAATGTCAGAACACTGAACAGACCCGGAGCACAAAGAGAACTCTGTGATGAAACACAATACATAAAAGTACAGCGTCTAAGGTGGGCTGGTCATGTAGCCAGGATGGGGGAAGACAGAATACCACAAAAACTTTTGTATACTAGAATCCACGGAAAAAGACCAGTGGGAAGACTGAGGAGAAGATGGGATGACGCGGTGGATGAGGATGCGAAAGTGCGTGCCTGGAGGAGGATGGCTACCAACATTAGAGAATGGGGGGAAAATTTAATGAGGCCAGGGCTCAACAAGGGCTGTATTGCCATAGGAGAGAGAGAGAGAGAGAGAGAGAGAGAGAGAGAGAGAGAGAGAGAGAGAGAGAGAGAGAGAGAGAGAGAGAGAGAGAGGGGGGGGTATAGAGGTATATAAACTAGGAATATAAATTAAAATGATGGCTGATAAATAAATCATAAAGAAAATTTACTTGAAACAATTTATTTGAAAAAAGTATATACGAACATAATTTTACCATGTATAAAAGACAAAGCCAAATATTGAAACTACTGAGCTGGGTGTGCTTGTTTACTTTTATATAAAGACTTAAATCTTGGATGAATATTTGATACTGCAGGACATAGAGTGTCTTCAACGTTTTACAAAGCTGACTGACTTTTTGATTTTATAAACGTTAATGCTGAAAATGCTGTTTCGCATAAATTCGTAGTAAAAAATGGTAGAAGTATGTTTAGGTCTATTTCAGAAAGTATTGGATAGTCTGTCTTAATCCTGAGTCAAAATTCATTTAATGATTTTTTTGTAAAACTCAAGTTAAATACATATCACTATTACATTAACGACTCGGAACACTAGGTTTTTTATAAGTAAAAGCATAAAGTTTTACCTTACAGCCTGAACCGGTTTTCTCCTTTAAAAGGCTTCTTCAGAGGCTGCCGCTGGTAGCTCTGTCCGTCTTGTTGTGGGCGACAGAATCGAGTTTTGAAAGATCGATGCTGTGTGTGTGGGGTGAGATATGTTCAAATAATGCGTGCGATTTGAATTTTGTCTGTTCATTTAGGATGTCGTTTTAATTTGTTTTTGTGTGTTTGTATATTTCCAATTGCTCTAGAGTGTCTAGTTTTCGGCCTTTTGTGTGTACGTGTAGAATGTTCATGTTCTTGTCGATGTTTTTATATGTGTGGTTTGCTTCAATGAGGTGGTTTGCAAAGGTGGATTCTGTAGTGGAGTGGAGTGCCTTTGTGTGTTCAATGTATTTCTGTTTGAAGCTACATCCTGTCTGGCCTATGTAGAATTTATTGCAATTTGAGCAATTTAGCTTGTATACCCGGTGTTTACAAGCTAAATTGCTCAAATTGCAATACATTCTACATAGGCCAGACAGGACGTAGCTTCAAACAGAGATACATTGAACACACAAAGGCACTCCACTCCACTACAGAATCCACCTTTGCAAACCACCTCATTGAAGCAAACCACACATATAAAAACATTGACAAGAACATGAACATTCTACACGTACACACAAAAGGCCGAAAACTAGACACTCTAGAACAATTGGAAATATACAAACACACAAAAACAAATAAAAACGACATCCTAAACGAACAGACATAATTCAAATCGCACGCATTATTCGAACATATCTCACCCCACACACACAGCATCGATCTTTCGAAACTCGATTCCGTCGCCCACAACAAGACGGACAGCGCTACCAGCGGCAGCCTCTGAAGAAGCCTTTTAAAGGAGAAAACCAGTTCAGGCTGTAAGGTAAAACTTTATGCTTTTACTTATAAAAAACCTAGTGTTCCGAGTCGTTAATGTAATAGTGATATTTAGTTAAGTAACGGACACGTCATGGACAACGAAATCCAAGAATTCAAGTTTAAAGTTGTGTTTTGCTTGATAACTCGTCAAATTCTTCTTGAGTGTTTAATGGTAAATGACTGACATTCATAATTTAAATTGAGTATGGTTTATGGACCCAATTTTCTTTTTCAATATCAAAATTTGAAGGAAAGTATTTTTGATATTTATCTCCAGACACTTAAAATGATCAATTATTACTTTTAGAATTAAATCTTTGGAAGGTTATTTTCAATTATAAAAGCATCTATAGCTGTAAACATTTCTAAAGATCCATTTCCATTCATTTTTTCATATGTTCACTTTTTTAACAGAACTTTTAATTTTGTATTTTAATGATAATATATTACAATTAGACGTTGTGAATAAGTTGCATAAGTTTAACCTTATGTGCGGGACCATTAGGCGAACCCTTAAGTCAGCAAGTAATTGTAGTGGGTGGCCAAATACTGCAACATTTAGTCAATAACAGAACAAAGCATTTGACCATGACCAAACGGCCTGGATATAAATTCTTTTATTAGTAACGATACTACATTAATATACTGAGAACATTTTGACTACTATCCAGTTGTTGATTTCTTTATTTGGGGGGGCGGAATCAGTTATGGCTACTTTCATTTTTCAGAAAATAGGATTTGGACAAGTATGCTGCAACCATACACAAACACACAGTCTCATTTGTTCTCATACAAATAAAAAACACTTACTCTGTGTTAGGCGATCTTTCTGACGAGTAAAATATTTAAACCACGGTTCAATACTGTCCAATGTCTTAAAATTTGATCCGCATGTGTACTGCATCCTCTTCTCATGTATTGGCATCTTCAGGTACTTTTCTGGAATCAGATACATATTGTTACGATGGTCTCTCTCACTTATCATCGTATGGTACACTGGAAAACAAAGTGCAAGACACCAATGAAATAACTATTAACCAGTTCTAATTAATTACAAATAACAATTTGTAATCAACTCGTACAATGATTCCAGTTACATTTGTCCACACACAATAATAATGTCAACTATGAAGAATTCTGTACACTAAGGTTTTTATTGGTAACAAACTTAAGTTTTCTGAGTCAGTAGTATTATACTTATAATTAGTTAATCAACAGACATGTCATGTACAACAAAATGCAAGAGAATTCCACATTAATTATAACATACAACCACTTGATGTCACTCGATAAATCGCCCAACATAAACTGTCTTCTAACCGGCAGGTGTTGGCTATTTATAGTCTGCAGGGTTCCATAGTATGCGTCCTTAAAAAGTACTCAAAAATTCTAAAGGCTACTTCAGTGTGGCCTAGACAGAAACAAGCATATACTGGGCTAAGCGAGCAATGTGTAGAACAACGTTCTCCATAGAACGTTCCGTATTGCATAACAATATCTATATTTATTTGTGTATTCACAATGCTTTATATACACGAATGCTTACAAAGCACTGGAGGCAAGAACATTAGCCATTATGACGACTGTGGAGGTCATGATCACTAAGACTATAATGGTATATGGAATGAAAATCAGGGGTCAGGAAGAAACAGAAATAGATTATCTGTGGTGAGCTGTAGAGTTACAAAACTGTACGAGAACACAGAAATAAGTGTACTTTCTCTCTCAACAGCAGGAAACATAAAAACCCATAATTGTTTATCTATTGCATTCACATTTTTTGCTTCCTTTAGAGACCACGATAACTCGAATTCCTTGATATCCCAATTTCTTTCATTTCCCTTCACTTTCCTTATACAACTCCATGTTATTTTACCTTTATAACTTGAATTGTTATCACTTTCTGGCCATGCCACTGAAACTATATAACTTAAAGCAGTGGTTGATTGCTAAAATTATAGGTGCTGGAACACATCAATTCAAAAGTTGTGCAGACACAAATATACTTATATTTTATATTAGCTCGAGATCTTGTTCACTAAGCAGTCTGTTTTTAATAGATTTATTCAGTGTCTCTTAAAATTTTTCAGGGTCTTGTAATGGGGTAAAATTGGCATAAATATTATTTTCAGATTTTATAAATTCTATAACATGTGAAGATGAGGCCCCTTAGGATGAGGCGATTTGCCAGTGAGAGTTTCGTAACCATATATGGTTAGGAAGCATAACAAGAGTCTATTTATAGCCAGTGACTAACGCCGCTAGTATTCTGTTGACGAAAATCAGTTCATGGCAAGTTGAAAAGGTGATACTAAGCCCAACGGAACTTTCCAATACTGAGGACGAGACGTATGGCGGGGAGTGGGATGAACTGGTTTCCGAGACGTCACCGAACAAAAATTGTAACGCTGAACGCCAAACAACATCTAAATATAGCGGACGTGGGCAGTTCGCTCGCCGCCGGCTGAGTACCGTTTTTGCCTGCATAAATCGCAAATCATAAAATAATGTTATATTTTTCTTGATATACGCATTTTGTTATTTGTATTTGCCTACTGTTCTCTGCCGAAGTACACTAAACGACGTCCTGGATTAAACTTAACACATAAAATCTATATGTAATTAATAATTAATTACCGATAATACTTCAGTCTATGTGATTATTGTTTTTCCTATCTTTCTTTTTTGAAGCGGAACTTTGAAAAAAGTTAAGTTTTGTACTGGTTTCAGGGCCATAGAATAATGGGGGCTTGGTACTGATTTTCTGCTTTCAAATAAAGAAGCTGTAATTTTCAGTTTTTCATTGGCAAAACCCAGACCAACATTGCGATTCTGCAAAAATATGAAAGATAGTAGTTAAGATAAAGATTAGTGCTGGTGTTTGACAAATGTTGAGTTTTGTAGTGGGGCTGACGAGGGGCACAATTTAAAAAGTAAGTAATAAATGTTTTGTAATAATTAGGTTTTGTTTTCCTTTCATATTTTTTTTTGGTAATTTATTTTTGGATCCAAGAGGTTCCGGAACGCTGTTCCGGAGTGTTCCCCGTGAAATCAAGCCCTGACTTAAAGTAATGTATAAGCACACCTCTGCAGCTTGAAAGCCTTTATAATTCGAAGTTTAACCATATACACTTCTATGCGGTAAGTCAAATGTAGTATGTTTCTACAGTAGAAAAGATGACTCACTTTCCTGTCTTTACTTATATTGATCAATGGAATAAACAGTACCGATTAGAATAAGTAAATGAGAATTGCAGTGTATACAGATTTTTACAGTTTTTGGCTATAAATACTGTTTTTACAAATCATACACAATTTAAAAATTTAAATTTAATTTGGAACATAATTAGGCTTTTTTAGTTGACCCAATGATAACTTTTGTTTTTACCGTAAACTTTTGTTACTGTAAACTTCAGCATGTTCCAATGGCTACAGTTCTAACTTCCTATTCACTATCAACAATTCTTAGTGTTGTTAGTATGTATATTCACAGACGGCTCTACTATTACTACACCAATACAAACCATCAGCATACTACTTTAGAACAGTCCACATATTCCACATAATCAAAAAACTGGAAAGAAACAAAATTGAGTTAACTCTACAATGGATTCCCAGCCACGTAAATATTACTGGTAATGAAAAAGCACATGAGATAGCTAAGCATGCAACTATGCTGTCCCCAATAGAGGAAAGTGTAACATCCCTACTGGCTGCCACTTCGGATTTCAACAGAAGCAGATGAGATAGCTAAGCATGCAACTATGCTGTCCCCAATAGAGGAAAGTGTAACATCCCTACTGGCTGCCACTTCGGATTTCAACAGAAGCAGATGAGATAGCTAAGCATGCAACTATGCTGTCCCCAATAGAGGAAAGTGTAACATCCCTACTGGCTGCCACTTCGGATTTCAACAGAAGCAGATGAGATAGCTAAGCATGCAACTATGCTGTCCCCAATAGAGGAAAGTGTAACATCCCTACTGGCTGCCACTTCGGATTTCAACAGAAGCAGATGAGATAGCTAAGCATGCAACTATGCTGTCCCCAATAGAGGAAAGTGTAACATCCCTACTGGCTGCCACTTCGGATTTCAACAGAAGCAGATGAGATAGCTAAGCATGCAACTTTGCTGTCCCCAATAGAGGAAAGTGTAACATCCCTACTGGCTGCCACTTCGGATTTCAACAGAAGCAGATGAGATAGCTAAGCATGCAACTATGCTGTCCCCAATAGAGGAAAGTGTAACATCCCTACTGGCTGCCACTTCGGATTTCAACAGAAGCAGATGAGATAGCTAAGCATGCAACTATGCTGTCCCCAATAGAGGAAAGTGTAACATCCCTACTGGCTGCCACTTCGGATTTCAACAGAAGCAGATGAGATAGCTAAGCATGCAACTTTGCTGTCCCCAATAGAGGAAAGTGTAACATCACTACTAGTTGCCACTTTGGATTTCAACAGAAGCAGATGAGATAGCTAAGCATGCAACTTTGCTGTCCCCAATAGAGGAAAGTGTAACATTACTACTAGCTGCCACTTTGGATTTCAACAGAAGCAGATGAGATAGCTAAGCATGCAACTTTGCTGTCCCCAATAGAGGAAAGTGTAACATTACTACTAGCTGCCACTTTGGATTTCAACAGAAGACTCACAGAGACATGGAAAGATGCATTTTTGAATTCCACCAAAGGTTCAACATACAAACAGCACGACAGTACACAAGATATCTCCATATATAGAAACATCCGTAGAAGTGTTCAAACTTTCGGCTCTAGAGGAAGACTTGGCCATATTGTAACCCAGACATACTTGTACAAATTCAACTTGACCCAAACTGCTACCTGTCTACTATGTCATCACCATTAGGAGACCTTACAGCACATATTAGTGGATTGCCCAGCAGAGATCCCAGGAGTGCCAAGACTGAAAACAAATGTGGATGCAATATGGAACAACAACTTATATTGGACAGTGCCAGAGAACATCTACAGGAGACATCGTGTCATCGGAGAACAATCCGGAAACACATAATAATAATAAGAAGAAGAAGATCAACAATTGTGAAATAAAAAAAAAATATATATATATATATATATATATATAGCAAGGTAACAGGTTATAGCCCAGACCAGACTTGCAGAAAAGAATGCTCAATTAATGAAAATACATACATTTATTGTCCTTTTCTTTTACACACAATTATATCAAAATGTTCTTTCGTTATTTTAAACAAAATTGATTTATTGAAGTTCAAAAATATGCTTTGAAAATATCTTTAAATAAATGTTCTCTTTATTTAAATAGTGCTGTAAATTTTTAACTGTTCAAAGTCTCCTTTAAACAAAATTATATTTTAAATACATGTTCTTTTTACTTTACACTTTAAAGCTGTAATACACTTTTAAATAGGCCTTAATAAAAGTTCACGTTACTATTATACATACTACACTCGGCCTACGAGCATGTGAAAAGTAAGAGTTTATCAAGCTAATTTACCCAATGACAATATTAATATTTATAACATACTAATTATCAGCAACAGAATGTAACAATTACTTTAGTGTACCGACTCTTAAAAATTATCCCAGGGCGCCAGTAATAAATAAACACAATTTGACTGTTATTAATTAAGTTTTTAATAACTAATTTGTATTTACATATTACAAAATTTGTAGATCATTACCTTTAATAAGTTTGCTATAAAATTTGTTTGTGCTTATTTCTTGGCTATGAATTCTTTGACTAATTGAGTCACCAAGTATGAGTTACATACATTTAAATTTAATAGACAATAGTACAATAAGTGTTCATTTTATTATTTACTTGCATGTTGAATCCACTCTGCGCTGCGATGTAATCAATTCTACACGTTCCAGGCGGGTAGCCGACGTTAATCGTTGAGCCCTTATCCTTGTTAGTTTTGCACTAATTGATACACTTGTTTCCCGATTTAACGATTGATGCTGTGTTAAGTAAAACTTGGATATGTTACCCGATTTTAACTTATCTTCTCTAATTTCTCTGCACGTTATTCTTGTAAACGATTATTAAATGTTTATAATATGTAGCTTTCACAATACTTAATATCGCGTTACCGTGACTGACTTACGTGGCGATTGAAATATACTTAATCAAATTACTGAGAAATTATTATTGCAACTAATACGAGTCTAATATCTGTAATCTCTCCGTTGACTGCCTTAACTTCTTACACTACGTATTTTTATATTTCGCTAAAACTACCCTCACTCAATATCGACAAACTACACGCCTATTGGTCTGACTTACCGCTAAATTCAAAACTACCCAATCTATTTAACGGAACAGCCCGCGCAAAAAATGACGCTATCCGCTATTCGTCCACAAAATGCGCGTGAACACGTGGTATGAAACTTCGCGTCACCTTCCATTTCACACATACGCTCTCTCTGTCTCTAAAATATAGCTCCCTATTGTTAGGTGCACTTAACTTTTACAACCTTAGTAAATGTTTCTTACACCCTAGCAAAATAATACAGTTTTATGACGGTCCGACCCGTCCGTGACAAAATATAAATTCTTAGCCGACTTACTGGCGTCAACGCAAGGTCGTCTTTTGAATAGCTATCGCTCTTTACTACATATTTTAATGTTTTCTTACTTCTAAAGAAAACCACCGCTTTCTATAAATTTACATTTCTCCCTGGGTACCATATGACTTTGTCCCCGTAAAATTGTTAAGAATACAATTTTCCGTGATATCGTCCCCCGATAGAATCATATCAAAATTTTAATAGAATTTGGGATTGATTCTATTGATGCGTCCCTAATCCCCTGCTAAAATTTTATATTATTAACAATAATTTGTTTAACCCTTGCTATAATCTAGATTTGTTTGTACATCACATTATATTAATTACTTTTAATTTATTTAACATAACATGGTAATATTAGGTAGTTTACGGTCTGTTGTTATACCCTAAGTGTCAACGGCATTTCAAGGTTTGTTTACATACAGACTCTCCGTCCCACCCTTGACAAACTGGTCAAACAACTACTTTTAAAATATTTTGCTTTACTCTCCCTTTCATCTCAACACATGTTACAATGACATTTTGCCCTAACATCTGTTTACGTTCTATTTCCCTTAACTTACTCTTACAATGTAGTACATTCATAATAACTACGCTAATATCTTTTGGAATCCTTATACAATTTAATAATTAACAATGATTATCTTATTTATTACAACAGTATTCGAATCTTACAATTATTACATATGTAGACGTTGTGTGCTATTACAATCTGTTTAGTATCTATGTAGTATCAGTGTTCATGTGTGTAGTAATGGGTCCTTGCTTTTCTGGCATATTTGACAAGTTTTCGTAATTAATTTGGTAATCTTATTAACTGAGTTCCCCGTGAAATTTTCTTTGAACAGTTGATATGTACGACGATTTCCCACATGACTGTATGCCTGATGTAGTTCAGCAATCATATTGTGGCAAAGTTCATTGGTCAACATAAGTTTCAATATCCCTTTTTCGCTTCCGTATAATTTGTCATTGTGCCAACTGTATTTTTGGGCAAGTTTATGTTGTTTATTGGCTCGTATTACGTCGATAATTCGCTTCAATTTCATGTCGGCTAGTTGATAACTTCTTATATTCTTGAGCTGCTCCTTAGCCTCCTTACTGATGCGGATGTTGATAAGATTGATCTCTAACTCCTCGGTTCGATCGATTGGTTGTTCCTCGTCCATGTCTTCAGGATGCCTGCTCAGGATGTCCGCCACGATGTTATCTCGCCCTTTGCAGTGAATGATGTCGAAATCATACTCCTGTATAGCGAGAATCCATCGCGTTATGTGGGAATTATTTAGGTGGCACTTTTTTATGAATATTAACGCCCTATTGTCAGTAATGATTGTAAAAGGCTTACCCAGTACGTAGGTCCTAAATTTTTGCAAACAGTATACAACACTCAGTAGCTCTAATTCTGTGGTGAAGTAATTACGCTCAGCTCCCCGTACCACGCGGCTTGTGTATGCGACTACTCCAATGTCGTTATTCTCGTCTAGCTGGTAAAGCTGGCCTCCTAGCGCATAACTACTCGCATCCGTCTGTAGGTAGAAACGCTTGTTGGGGTCAGGATGCTTAAGAACCACTGATTCGATGAATAATTCCTTGACTCTCTCAAAATGCTGATCCATTTCCTTTGTCCATTTAAACGTGGTATTCTTTTTTAATAAGTTTAACAACGGTTGCGTCGCTTCGGCGTATTTATTGGTGAATCGGTTGTAAAAATTGGTTAAGCCCAGAAATCCTTTAAGTTGTTTTTGATTCTTTGGCTTCCGAAATTCCTGAATGGCTCTAATCTTATCTGGTGCGGCGGTAATACCCTCTGTTGTTAAGCGATATCCCAGGTAATCAATCTCTTTACGAAACAGCTGCGATTTTTTAAAGTTGACAGTTAAATTAGCTTGTTTGATGTCACGTAATAATAATTTTAAGTGCCGTAGGTGCTCTTTCACGCTATCCGAGATACATAAGCAGTCATCTACATATAAGATCGTAAATGCCTTCACTTCTTCCGACAATACTCGGTCCAAACCACGTGTTAAACTTGCTAGGCTAGTCTTCAATCCGAACGGCGTCACTGTGTACCGATAGCACTTGCCTTCGTACAAAAACCCAGTAAAATCTCTACATTCCTGATGCAATGGGATTTGCCAAAATGAGCTACGGAGGTCAATTGTGGACATGACTTTAATGTTACCACATGTTGCCAGTATCTCGTTAATTGGAATGGCTCCCTCATGGTCTGGAACTGTTACTGAATTCAGCTTACGGGCGTCCAAACATAATCTAACCGTCTGGTCTTTCTTTACGACAGTAACCATAGGGTTGACGTATGGACTCTGGGCCCTTTCAATAACACCATGCGCCTCCATTTTCTGAATTTCTGCTTTCACTGCTTCCTTGTATCTCATCGGAATCGGCCAACCTTTCTGACAGTAGGGTGTCCGATCGGTGACTTCGAATTTATGTTGATACGAGTTAATCCTACCTGGCGTATCCCGGAATACCATTTTATTATCCATCAAAATATGCTTTAGCTCGCTCCGTTCAGCTTCGGTTATGTCTGTGATAGTTTGTACCTTCTGTCCAATCAATTCTTCGATCTCTTCATCGGCAGATGCGAGTTCTACTCGTAGTATCTCCGCTGTAGTTCCTTCCTGGTTTTGGTCTCCCTGAATGATTAATCGTTTGTTGTTCAGGTCGATCACACACCCATTTTCTTCCAATAACCCTATGCCTAAGATACAATCTTTTATTAATTCTGGGACAACTACGAAGACACTATCGACTCTTAAACTTTCGATTTGGACAGTTAATAGGATTTGTTGTGTAACCCTTTTTGACTTATTGCCGGTTGCACCCTTAATTACGGTATTCGACAATTTTAACATTTCTAGATCACCCAATTCCTTTTTATTGTCTTTAAACCACTGTTCTGAGACAGCGTTTAATTGGCTCCCGGTGTCCAATAAGGCGCATGTAGACACACCGTTCAACGAGACACTTACTTCCGGACATTTATTAACTTTACATGTTATGTTGACATCATCATCATCCATTAAATCATCTCTTAAATCTAGAAAAGTAGTGTTAATATATTTACTAATATTACTTAAGTCTACTTCATATTTACAGAACTTAGCTAGTTTTTTGGCATAACGGTATTAACTTTGTTACCGTTCGCACCGCTGGTCGATGGAATAGGTTCGTTCTCATTTTTAAACTTGTTTGTTCGTTTGGGGTAGTGTGAAGTGACTGGCCTACTTTCACTTTCATTTGCGCGCCCGTGCTCAGCTGGTCGCTCTCTCTCTTCTTCACCCCTCGTCCATGATTTACGATCTCGCCGTCCGTCATAGTACCCTCGGCTCGCCTCTCTGGTGTCACTTCTCAGACTCATAAATTCTAACAAGACCTGCTCGAATTCATTGATTGTCACTACACCACGAGTAATTATCGCAACTCTTATTTCATGCGGATAATGTTTAGTAATTTTTCTAATTAAATACTTATCAGGTATTGGCGGAATTAATTGACGGTTTTCTAACAGTTTACGCTCTAAATACTGGATCATGTTCATCCCATTCTCGGCGTGATACCTTCCGAATTCCAGTTCATTGCGTACTCTCTCTTGAATGACGTCATTCCAATATTTACTTATAAATGCGTCAGTGAAGTCCACAAAATTGTTAATGTTATCTTTTACTAACCTCCACCACACTGCTGCCTCTCCTTCAAGATGTCTTGCTATCCACTTGATGTTTCCAGCATCTTGATAATGTTCTCTGAATATTTCATTCAATTCTTTAATAAATTCCATCGGGAAATCACCCGTGCCATTATATTTTATGTCCTTCACCTGTTCGTTTGTCATGCTCCGATTACATGGTGTATTGCTTATTGACGCTAGTTTAGTTCGTACTTCCTGTTGTATTTGTTGTAATTTAAGGTGTGTCTCGTCAGACTTGCTGTTGATTTTAGTTTCCAACTCTTTCAGTTTTCCGACCTTTAATTCATTTATAGCTGCCGCGTTATCTGCACATCTTTGATTGTTTACACTTACTGTTTCAATAATTATTTCAAAATTATTATTGTATTTTTCGTCAAGTTCTTTAATTTGTTGTTTTGTATGGGCACTAATTTCGGTACTAATCTTATCACAATTTTCTTCGATCTTATTATCAATATCTACTCTAAACTCCTGGAGAACTTTTTGGTTATTTGCTCTCTCTTGATTGAGTTGCGTGAATACTTCGTTTCTTAGTTCCATATTTTGTTTGTGCATCTGCTCTGATAATTGTTGCATTTGTTGTTTGTGTTGTGTCGCTTGTTGTGTTAGCTGTTGTGTTGTTTTTTCCGCCAGTTCTTTTATTTGTTCTTTTGTTTCTTTCGATTGTTGTTCAAGTCGTTGTGTTTGTTGTAATAGTTGTTCTTTTGTTTCTTTCGATTGTTGTTCAATTCGTTGTGTTTGTTGTACTAGTTGTTGGAGTATTGTACATATATCGGTGTCTTTGTTTTTCTCTGGTAATGTCTGATATACTGGTCTCTCTCTAACCTCTACTAGTGTTTCTTGTGTAATATGTTGTGTTTCTGCATTTTCTTCGTTCAGTCCCCGCGTCCTTGACTCTTCATTCCCCATTGAAATGTGTGCGATCGTCTGCGAATCTCCTATCTGATTGTTTATATCGAAGTCCATTTCGTTATCGTGGGATGTTGTTTCTGTATTCATGTTATTGTTTTCTCCGTGCGTGTTGTTCTGTGTGTTAATGTTTTTCCTACTCTTACTCCGCGTAATCATACAACTATATCTTATATTATCGTTATTCTTAATTCTATTTTATTCTTATTTTACTATTCTATTAGTGACTCAATAGTCCCACGTTCCGGGCGACAGAATGTAATACACTTTTAAATAGGCCTTAATAAAAGTTCACGTTACTATTATACATACTACACTCGGCCTACGAGCATGTGAAAAGTAAGAGTTTATCAAGCTAATTTACCCAATGACAATATTAATATTTATAACATACTAATTATCAGCAACAGAATGTAACAATTACTTTAGTGTACCGACTCTTAAAAATTATCCCAGGGCGCCAGTAATAAATAAACACAATTTGACTGTTATTAATTAAGTTTTTAATAACTAATTTGTATTTACATATTACAAAATTTGTAGATCATTACCTTTAATAAGTTTGCTATAAAATTTGTTTGTGCTTATTTCTTGGCTATGAATTCTTTGACTAATTGAGTCACCAAGTATGAGTTACATACATTTAAATTTAATAGACAATAGTACAATAAGTGTTCATTTTATTATTTACTTGCATGTTGAATCCACTCTGCGCTGCGATGTAATCAATTCTACACGTTCCAGGCGGGTAGCCGACGTTAATCGTTGAGCCCTTATCCTTGTTAGTTTTGCACTAATTGATACACTTGTTTCCCGATTTAACGATTGATGCTGTGTTAAGTAAAACTTGGATATGTTACCCGATTTTAACTTATCTTCTCTAATTTCTCTGCACGTTATTCTTGTAAACGATTATTAAATGTTTATAATATGTAGCTTTCACAATACTTAATATCGCGTTACCGTGACTGACTTACGTGGCGATTGAAATATACTTAATCAAATTACTGAGAAATTATTATTGCAACTAATACGAGTCTAATATCTGTAATCTCTCCGTTGACTGCCCTAACTTCTTACACTACGTATTTTTATATTTCGCTAAAACTACCCTCACTCAATATCGACAAACTACACGCCTATTGGTCTGACTTACCGCTAAATTCAAAACTACCCAATCTATTTAACGGAACAGCCCGCGCAAAAAATGACGCTATCCGCTATTCGTCCACAAAATGCGCGTGAACACGTGGTATGAAACTTCGCGTCACCTTCCATTTCACACATACGCTCTCTCTGTCTCTAATATATAGCTCCCTATTGTTAGGTGCACTTAACTTTTACAACCTTAGTAAATGTTTCTTACACCCTAGCAAAATAATACAGTTTTATGACGGTCCGACCCGTCCGTGACAAAATATAAATTCTTAGCCGACTTACTGGCGTCAACGCAAGGTCGTCTTTTGAATAGCTATCGCTCTTTACTACATATTTTAATGTTTTCTTACTTCTAAAGAAAACCACCGCTTTCTATAAATTTACATTTCTCCCTGGGTACCATATGACTTTGTCCCCGTAAAATTGTTAAGAATACAATTTTCCGTGATAAAGCTTTATACTTGGATAACAAATTTATTTAAATTTGGCTTCCCTGTTCTGTTGTCTTCATTGTCCTCCCAGTCGACGATCTCGATCCGGCCTCCAGCAATCCGTCATCTTGGTTCCACATTCCAGCAACCGCCTCCAGGAACTGCCTTGCTCTAGGTGTCCGTTTCCCAGCCGCCACTATCAGCAAAACGAAGCTCAGGAACGGTAGCCGACTATCTCGTACTCCGTATTTGTTCCCTGCCGACACTCGCTGCTATCGTGACTCCACGGGCCCAAGGACTGCCTGGATTTGGTGTTGACTGGACGATGCCCACCTCGACTGCTTCCGCTGAGTGCTGTATGAAGACTCTCAGAGAAGAGAGCTCTAATAAGGTTCTAAGAGTGTTAGATGAAGACTGGCTACTGCTCAATGTATGCCGCGGCGCTGCTGAATGACGTCACCACCGATATGCGCGTAGGCATATTTTCCATATATTCTATTATATTCCGGACCAGCCATGTGCTCACTGACTTCCTTATTCTTGAATTTTCTAGAACAATGCTTTATTACATATGAATAAACTTCCAAAAACTTCTATTTGCTACCCACACTACACAACATTTCACTCACATATTAAATTATATCTTCATAGTTTTTACACTGTCTTATTACTAATTTATCATATTAGTTTTAATTTTTTTATAATATTATTTTATTTCCAAGCATTCTTCTATCGTTCTGGACACCCATAACAGCTGACAATAATTATGCTCCACATTTACCTATCGTGAGACAGCTTGTCACGTTGCAATATATATATATATATATTACATTTAATATTTATAAATAAATTTACTTCTAGATATACCTTTTTTTTTCCTTATTAGGAACATGTTTCGGGTACCATCTTGTACCCATCCTCAGCCTTCCGGTTTTTGTGTCTGGTGAAGTACATATGTGTTGTTGGTTGACTATTATTATTGTGGCTTCCTGTTGACTTCTGGTACTTCAAATTGGTTTTATTGTGTGTGATTGTAGTGTATGCGTTAGTTTTTTGTGTATTTTCAATGTTGAGTGCTTTGAATATTGTGTCATGTTTTGTATTGATTTGTATTTGTTCAGAGTATTTGTATTTGACACAATATTCAAAGCACTCAACATTGAAAATACACAAAAAACTAACACATACACTGCAATCACACACAATAAAACCAATTTGAAGTACAAGAAGCTAACAGGAAGCCACAATAATAATAGTCAACCAACAACACATATGTACTTCACCAGACACAAAAACCGGAAGGCTGAGGATGGGTACAAGATGATACCTGAAACATGTTCCTAATAAGGAAAAAAAAAGGTTTATCTTGAAGTAAATTTATTTATAAATATTAAATGTATTATATATATCAAGAAACGGACTGTAGCAGAAAGTGATTGAAAAAAAAAAAAAATATATATATATATATATATATATATTGCAATGAAACACAGGATCCTGATAAGCAGTGCAGGCTAATCTAAATACACAGACGATGAACATTCAGGTTTAAATGGTATTTTGTTAGATTTAGTTTTTTTTGCTATAAGTTTTGTATCTTTACAATGGATAAGGAAGTAGGATAAGTCAAACTGTGTATTATTTTATATTTTATTTATTCATGTACTGTGTCAGTAGAAATGTGCGCGCTTGCGCGAGTGATAAACGTTTTTTCCCTGCCGTGCATGATATAATTATCCAATCGTATTGACACTTGAACTGGACATAAACTATTATATTAGCTACAGTTTCCCTATATTTCCTGATCGTAATATAACGTTAAAATATGATTTCTTTTAAAGTATAAAACTCTTTATAAAACGCAATTCTACTTGAGATAAGACATTCATAGATAACCATCTATGCATGTCCTTGCAAATTCTATGCACTTTCCGGCACGAAACCACACTAGTGCCATGTGCAAAATAACCATGTGACTTCTTTTCCACCAATAAGAAGCTTCGAAGGCCAGTTGGAATTTTCCTCAGCCGGGTGCTGAATGGGCAGTTTCTCTTGTCTAGCTGTCGCGAAGGAAACGTGCGCTTCTCGTTCAAGATTTTTCGCTTGCGAGAATTCGTTAAGTCTATTTGTCGGTTGTAACGAGTGTGAACTCTCAAAACTGTTAATTAATCCATCTTCAGACACGTTATTGTTCATTGTAATGTAACGGGTATAAAAGTGAACTTAAACTGGGTTTACTGTGTGAGGTATTCTACAGTACCAGAAGTATTTAATAGTTTACTTATTGTTATAATATTATCATCAGTAGTTTCCATGTGAGTGGAAGATTTCCGATTAGGAAGGTCTGCTGACCGTGGTAGATCTAGTGTTATGAGTGAACACTTGAAGATTCCGGATAGGTATAAGTTTAATATACCGTTTTTAGTTAAATACCCACTGTTACCTGAGATACTTGTGTTATTCTAATTACTGTGTAAAATTCCATTAACGGTACCACTAGAATCAGTGTTCGAGTGCGAATCGTCAGTGTCAACGTATGAACTTCAGGACACCAGCCCAGCTGTAATCATCACCAGGGTCAACCATTTGTCATCGTACGCCATGCCTGACGACTCCATTACAAAAAAACCCCCTCTCCACATTGCCGTGGAAATCATCGTATATGTAATGTACAACAAATCATATATGAACATTATTTAGCATTTTAAAAGTCTATATCTGCAAACACTATTATTATTTATTCTTGTTAAATATATCACATAAACGATTTCATATTTCTTGTGTACAATAAATAATCTTACATCCTCCAATATAGACTTTTGCATTATAACACACGCACCACCATATCCTATGCGCCAATAGTTAAGTTATTTGTGTTGTCGCAATATATATATATATATATATATATATATTGTAATGTTACATATAATCAACCCAAAACCAACTTAAACAAACTGATTATAAACAATCCAAAGCAAAATAAACAATAAAATGGGAACATTAAAAAGGAACATAGGACGAATTGTGACTAATATAAGGGAATAAAAGAAGTTATTATTAACAAGTAATGTATTACAGAAGAAATGAGACACACGACTAAAGACAAGACAACGTTGACCCACATACCCAATAGATCAGACAGTGAGAAGAAGACAGCAACACCCATAACAAGAAGAGATTTATGAAGGATGATAATAGAATCAGTGCTAATAGGGAAAATAAAATGAATTCAACTACAAGATGGAACAAATAAGGACAAGAATAAAATAAATCCTGAGAAGATAAATTATTGTTAATGATAGAGAAAACAGAAGTAATTTAAAAGCTGATTTAAAACCCTATGCTATGACTTGACACTGACATCAAACTGTTAAGAAACTAACTTCAATGACTTTACAATATAACCAGAACTCAAAGGTAAAACAATGATGATAGAAAAATAAAGAGGGAGAGTGAATATAAGAACTGTAAATGTATAAAGTAAGAATGTATAAAAAATAACCACTAAATGATGTCCAAAAGACTATAAGACAATACCTCAATTGTAAGGTATAGCAAAACCACAGATATAAGAGCCTGCGCAGAATCAAGTGTTCTGAGCATCGTACTTGGCGCATAACACTGTACAGTGGAGGGGTACCCCTCCACAGCAGTGTGTGACTGAATGTAATGTGAGTGAGTGAGTCTACAACTGTCAGTCAGGTGGTGGGGGAGTGAGTGTTTGAACGGACAGAGGGGAAGATGTGCGAAGCTTTCTGACCGAAGGTTCTTATGTGCGTGGTCTACCTATAGATATAAAATTATAAGAGAAAACTATTAATCAACAGTAAGGTTGAGATAGTCACAAAAAAGGAAAATATAACTATAAATAACAAAACTTAGCAGTAATACATGTAAAGAATTCAGTGCAAAATGTAAAAAACAAAATCTAAGGTTCAACCATTGTTAAGAATCCAGATGAGGACACATAACCTAAACAACCAGCACGTCCTAATTAGAATTGCACAAAACTATAACACGAATGCTCTCAAACTAGAGTGTATTATAATGTAAGCAAACTAGAGACTCTAAGGAGCATTCCATTAACAAAAATTAATTCTTGGATTTCGTTGTCCATGACGTGTCCGTTACTTAACTTAATTAATTACTTAGTTAAAAATTTATTATATAAAAGGACTTGTGTACATTATAAGTGTAAATTAACATGCTCAAGAGGTACAGCATAGTATTGGCACCTTGAACAATAAAAATCACACATAAAATGAGGATAAAAGAAAAGGGACTAAGGTCATGATATTAACTGAGATGTAATACTACTAATGTAAGGCAAATCAATGTTTATTGCCATAAATTTAATACTAATGATGTATTTTATATGTAACTCATAGCTGAAACTAGATGCAGGAAGCATTAGATATGTACCAACAAACGTCAAAATACCAGAGCAGAACAAAACACTGCCAAACCTTAGCATTACTATAATAAACAGTATACAAACTAAATATAATCAAAAGATGAAGGTGTAATGTCAAATAAGAAAAAAATGTATCGCTTAAGAATACTGAATGATAGGCTGAGAAAATATGTAAATAAATTAAAATAGGAGAATACTAGCTAATACTGAGATAATCAGAAGTTGTGATGATTAGTTCAGTATAAATAGGCCACAGCAAATATGGTTTAGAAACCCATAATAATATAAAATGAATAAAAACAATTAGCAATGCCATAGACCAAGTGTCTAGCCAAAAGAAATATAATTGTTATAGATAATAATTAAGTAATTATGTAAAATACTACTGTGCAATAATTATAAGATATCACAGAGAACAAAAGTGAGTAATAATAATACATTAGATGTAAGAATCCTTAATATATGAAAGGGATAAAGACATAGTAAAAAATACTGAGGTAGGCCTAAACTACCAGAGACAATTTTTAACGAATTACCACCTGCAACTTTAATGAGAAGGTGTAATAATTAATAAGGAAGTAAAAATGATAAAAGTCTATCAAAAAATGAACATAAATAAATAAAATAAAATAGAAAATAAGATATTTAAGTAGATCATAAAAAATAGTAATAAATTTATTTTGTTAATCCTTATCAAAGTTATACGGTATGGTTAACCAAAATACTCGTGTTAAAAAGACAAAAGCGATGGGAGTAATGAAAAAAGGATTAGTGTACTTATAAATGAACAATTTAAATTATAAGGAAATAATTAATTACACGCCCGTGGGCGTACAATTGGGAACCAAAATTCGATAATCTCAAACCCAGCGAGATGATGCCAAGAACGCATCTATTTTGCCGAATAATACCGAAAGTACACGGAAATTAGAAAAACTAACCAATCAGAGGTTATCGTTAATTACTATGTACGAGATTTTGACACAGGTAAGATCATCAGTTCATCTCGAGACTTTGACGAGGAATCCACGCAGTTTACCGTAACCAACAATACGGAATTGATAGCTGACAGCTGATCACAAGCGTTTTAACCTCGAAACACGAAGTTGAGGTTAGGTCGGATGTAAACAGAGTGAAAGTTTTATTTTATCAGTGTTCTAATCCGGAGTATGTGCGCATAGGGAGTGAACGACTAAGAATTGTTAAAAATGATTTAATTCAATAAAAAATGTTTAATTGTGATACTCCAAGAAACGACTTAGAACGCAAGTGTAAGTGACGATTACTAAATATTCAAATAGTAATAAAATGCTCAATGACGCTATTAGCGAAATAGATTAACAGAATTGTATCAATTTTAATCCAAACAAGATTGGAACAATACTTAAATTATTAATTCAGATAATTATTAGTGAAGGATTTAATCGTAATCAAACTTTAATTTTAGAATTAACTTGATGGACATACCAAGATAGGATGCATCGACCAATTGATGATAAACTTTAAAAAACTTTGACCTATTATATACTAAGCCTTATGTATTGTGTTTAACGTTAAGATTGTTACTAAATATTTAATAATGTTCAAACCTATTAGTGAGGAATATCCAAATACCTGTAAACTTTGTACTATCCAGTCTAAGAAGGTAGATAATGAATCTTGTCACTAGATTACATTCCTAACCGTATTGTACGAATATGTTAGAATCGTTAAAGTTGATTAATTATTTAAAGTTGATTAATTTTTGATATTAATTGATGACTCGTTGGGCACTTGGTGAAACATATTAATACAAAGGTTTTGTAAAATATATATATTGTTATATAGGACGTCCTCGTCTTCGTTTAAGCCCCGCGATGGAAGCCAATTTGTTACGGGTCGCAATCGTCCGTCTAATCTTAAACTTGTATGAGTATAATGGGTATAACGTGTCTTCTCTATACGTCGTCGCTTTAGAACGTAACTTACACAGATTTCGTCCGTTGCGAACGTACGAATAACCAGGTCTCAATGTTCTTACCTGTCATTCACTAGGGGTGTGAAAATCCCGGGTGGCGCCAAATTGTTTTATTAAAACAATTACAAAAATTTTAAGTTTGTATGACAAGCGCAGATCGGCGGTGTGAAGAATTCAATTTGTTCCCGCCTCGCCTTGGCCGTCTGGATTGGGCCAGTAGTTAGTTGCGTTGGCTGTGCGATCGCTTGTCGTCAATATCTATTTGCTAAAATGTACACAAATTTTTATCCACCTCCTAATGAAATTATAACACATTGGTTACACTCAGTACTTATTTATTTTCGGTTAACGATTAATTATTCAGTTAATACAAATTATGTTTTCTTTGGTAATACATTTGCACCGGTAGATTATATGAGACACATCTCATAATCGATCTTTGAATTTAACAACAGATATTCAGTAATGGCGTCTGTTGGAATTGTACACAAAATTATTATTGTTTGATCGTCTCGGGTTCTTGAGATTGCGTTAAAAGGATTATTAATGATTACAACAATAAAAATACACACCCTTACATCAGTTAAACTTAAATACTATACTGTGTAGTTATAATTTGTTTATTGGAGTATAGTAAAAGTGTTACAAAATATCGCTAACTAATGACAGGTTAACTTTGCCAGTTGATAAATTTTCAGTGTCTTAGTTTTTTAATTTAATCTTTGAAAGTAATTATGTGCAGTTTAGTGAGAGTTCAGCTTTCAGTGAGAAATAATTAACATGAGTTTACTCGGAAATTTGGGGTAATTTAATAGATACTTAACACTTCAGTAGACTGAATGAACTCAGTTGATCTGGTAATAATGAATTAGGCTGCAATCATATTTAATTTTCAATTGTTCGGGCTTCGGGCATCTTTTTCAAGTTAATCGGCAATATATTATTTTCTTTTTTCTTTAATTCGGCTTCGACATCAGTTAAATGGTTTCAGCCATCTTCTGCTTCCTTGGTATTCACTTGTTAGTAATTTCGTTTGATATTTTGATGTTTTAATTAACAATTTTGATCGTTCAAGAAGTGGCGTCTATTCAACAAGAGTGTCATATTACGAGTAAAGAAATCTAACGGTAAATTAGTAACCAAACGACTGTTGTCATTAACCAATCAATCCTGATTGGTTAATTCTGAATTATGACTATTGTTATCAAATTTGAATTTTTATTCAAAATAGCTGTATATTTTCTTATTGATTAAATTCTTCTGTCCTCTTCCCTACATATTAAATATTATCACCACTGTTATTATTTCCTTTCAAAGATTAATTTGGTACCACATAATGTATGGTTTTATGAAATATCAATGTTTGTACATTTATGTTAATATCTGGTATTTACATTTCTCCTTTAAATTAAGTTCTAATTCTAATATTTTTCCTTTAAACTGATTTACAAATTATTCTCGGCTATTTACTCGCCTTGAATTTATTAACTTCCTGGTTGTTTTTATACAATTTGCAATTATTTGTTATTGACAGATACATTTCCTAGGCCTAAGTAGCCATTGATTATTTTTACTTAATATATTCTAATTATATTTCATTTTATTACAAAGTGTTTTGTTCTGTTGTTATAATTGATTCGTTTAGTGGTTGTTGTGTCTTGAATTTGTTTGTGTTCTGATTATGTGTCAATATTACTTTCTATATCTTAATACCTAAAATATAACAATTAGGCCTATGGACTGTAAGCGTCCTTCAGCCATATCCTATCCATAAAATTAAAATGAACAATTCTTTACCAGTTATTAGTTACTATTGGTTTAACATACATTTCATTCTTTGACTATTATTTTGAGTGAGAAACATCATCACTTCCTTCAGACTTACTTAATTTATTTTCCCTTATAACATAGGGTGTTTATTAATTACATTCTTAATTTCTTAAATCTTTACTAATCCCTTTCTCCATTCCATGTTAACACAAACTGTTTATCTTACATGGGCTTTCTCCCCTGAATAACATCGTATCCTTTATCTATCTCTACTCTAAATACTATTTCTAGTTACCCTTAACTATATTATTTTTTTTTTTTATAAGCTCATTCTTAAATCATTTATTGTTTCATCATTGATTTATTGAGTGTTTTCTTATCTATTACTATCTTTTTAATCATACTATCATTTACAATATCTTTTTTCACCCATCACTTTCACCTTTAATTAATTGGTGTTTATCACTGATGCACTCATTATTTTGGGGTATTTACACTTTCATTATTATCACTTTTTAGGATTTTTATTTTAAGCGTTTATTGGTGGGTAATCCCTATTATGATTTTTCTTTGTCACTTAGTTACTTTCATTATATTTCTCACTATCTCACTATCTTTACAAATTTTATTTATATCTAATAAGTTCATGTCTTTTTCTAGATTTCTTACTTACTGATACTACTAATTCGTGGGTTAGTGTATTTTTATTTAACGGTGTTTTATTTATTATGAATTAAATTTGTCACTTAGACAATACTAATATTTCTTTTGTATATTTGTTATTCATTGGTTTCATTTCCTTTATGATATTTGATGGTATCATCTCCCCCTTCCCTATTCTACACTATTTGTCTGTGTTTTATCACCTTGGTTCACTTTATTTTGGTTATTATCTGGCCAATCTCTGGGGTTGGGTCAATTTCTGTCAGTCTAGTTTGTATTTTTTATTTAATAATCACCTTTGGTTTACTATTCTTCCTCCTTCATTCTTAATTACATTTACTATTTTTATTCTCTTTATTATTTATTTATTAAAATATATTATTTCTTAGCATTTCTTACATACTTATAGATATCAAATATGATCTGAATTTGGCGATGTTATAATATATATATTTTTTTATATATATTTTACAACACCTTTGATTAATTCATGTTCCAATGAAACTAGTTTTAACCTCAAATATCAGCAATAATCACATGTTCACTTTTTATGTTATTTGTTAAGGAATTTTAATAATGTTATCACTCTCCTACTACTGAACCATGATAGTAGTGCATTGTTTTAGTTTTGTTTGTATCTTGCAGGTTCTTTGAGACTCCAATCTCAATCTATATTTAATCTCAATTTATATTTATCTCAATAAATATTTAATTATTTTATTAAATAATTTAACGAAATTCTTAGTGTCCAAGGCGGCGAACAGTGTGAGTCAGACTTGTAACCCTGAGATATAATAATTTTAAAGAGTCCATCAGTAACCTTGAATAAAAGGAAGATAAATAATATTATTGTATTTTAATGATAATTCAAAAATGAGTTCGAAGAATAAAATTAATTTATACTCCATCCAAGAGTTTTGACTAATTATTTTACTAGACTAAGACGTTGCAGCTTAGGTGGACAGCATCCACGGTTGGCAGCAGTGGTGGCGGTAACAAATGGTTTTAATAATTTTAAACTTTTTGACCATCAATACCCATCAGTTTTACCATTAAAACACCACTACAAGTAAGTAACTGTATAACAGATTACTTCTATTTTCAGTGAGAAGACACATAAATAGGTTCGTCTTAGCAATGAGAGAACGTCAAAATCCAAATACAAACTCAGTGAACCCGAACAATACAATAAACCAATTATTTTAATCCTAAACCAACGATCACAAGACTCAAGATTTTGAAAATAATTTAAAATATTTAGAAACTAATACTAAATAATCCAAATTGAACGAGAGAGGATCTCGTCTATTTACAATATATATACAGATTTGTAACACATATTCCTTTTATTTTACCATCAAATCCTGGGTCCACTTACAGGATCTGTATTTATCAACAAGAGCACATATTGCTCAGCGCTCTATTTAAAAGAATAATAGTTATTTGCTTGCTTTCAAACTAGCTGAGGGAAACTATAATGGTATGTTCTGCTATACATGAACCTCTATGACTTGAATTTCAGTAATCTTGCTCTTGGTAACTCAAACCTCAATATCTCAAAATACTCGACACTTCAATTTTTTCTATTTCCCCTGAGTCTCAAATTATTGAGTTTTCACTGAAGTTCTTTTGCTGACTTATGAACATATCTGTTAATATAATCATGTTGTTTTCCAGTTATAAATCTTTGTGACAAAAAACATTACAGAAATTTCACATGTTTAGATTACATCTGTTACATCAAATTATAGCATACACTTTGCAGAACTTCATTTTGGGCAGTTCGGGAACAAAATGTAGGAGAAATAATAATTGTCCCCCCTAACAACTGTAATACCTACACAGAATTAATTATTTCTGCTTAATATACAATATTTTTAGACTTACCTTGAAATATAAATGCCTGTTCCAAAACAAAATTCTATTTTCATCTAGATTCACAAAAGGACACAATATTATGGTTTCTAGCTGAGTGGGAAATTCTGGGAGACGGTCCAACACCTAAACCCATGAATCACACTTCAACACGTTTTATAACTGAAACAAATTTGTCTGGAATAAAACATCCTGGATAATGACCTGTTATTTCATAACACACACTCTTTTTCCAGCTGAAGTAATTTTTTGACAAAACTGATAAAAATGTGAGACATTTCGACTTCACCTGAGGATGTGACCTTCAGTACAAGAAAAACATGTTAGTGAAGATGAGTGAAATTACATGTTCAGAGATCAGGAATTTTATTAACAACCATGTTATTGCTTTACTGAATGAGTGAAGTGAGTTTTCAGTTTTAATTCGACCTTCTGGCGTCTGTCTTGTCTATTTGGGGTATGCTCGTGACAACTTATCAACAGGTTTTTGTAAAACTTGGTACTCGTATCCATACTTTTGCTCTATAGGATCATGTTGTTTTTTAGATTAATGCTCCCCCCCCAAAAAAAGTAGAGGGGTGGGAGGCATAAATGTGAGAGAGTGAAAATAGTAAAAAAATCACAAAAGCCCATGTAAAAGATATCAAATTTAAAGGAATTTTAATCACAGTCTGAGTGTAGTGTCCATTTATGAATCTTTGAAAATTTTTGGATGTTAGTGAGTAGAACAATTTTGATAAAATCGAATTTTAACTCTTATATACCTGAATATAGTGTTACGATTTTGACATTTCAAAATTTGGGACCACAGGGGAAAATATATTGGTATGGAGAACCATACATGACTTCCATGTTTTAAGATTTATATTTAAAATCATTTTTCAAAATGAAATACTTCCATAGAAACTACTTCTTTCTTCAGCCTTAACCACAGTACTGTGGTCACTAACATATACCACCTGACTTTAGCGCACTCGATTTCACTGATGGTGGCAGTCGATGGCTCTGCCGAAAAACGTCTAGTTTTGCAGAAAACATTGGACCATGGCCAAACAGCCCGGGAAGGAATTTTAACAACAAACTACTTCTTTGTTGCCGATAACGTAGTACACATAAAAAATTATCCCTTCTCCCTTCAAGTAACATTTTTATTTATAGAAAATTACCCCCTCCCCATTCAACTACCCTTTTCATTTATAGATATTTTATCTAACTTTATACAGTGGATTATTATGAAATTCTTTAGGATACTTTATTTATAAAAATTAAGTACTTTACTGTTGTTAAAACGTAAAACGTTGCAGGTAAACTACCCATTCCCCTTAACCGATCTTCACCAACATCAATAGGCCTTGAGTCCTCTACAACTCGGGCACATGTGCAAACAATATTTGATTCTGTTTGAATTTGCGGCAGTTATCGTTTGCAATAGAAAAAATTACACACACACACACACGCGCGCGCGTTTTAGAAAATGACTTTTCTTCGTGTTTTGAGGGTACAATCAGAATCAGCCCTTATCTCGAATACAAGTTTTTTTTGCCATCACAAAACTTCCATTTCCTTAGGGAACATGGAAGTAGAAAAAAGAGATCAATTTTGAAAATTTGTGAAATTGTGAAATTTGAAAATAAATTGAAATAAAAAAATGTGAAAATCCAGCAGAATTGTAACCCAAATCTGAATATTTCAAATTTGTTGGTGTTTATTTTACTATTGTGTGTTCTACTATTGTTGTTATATTAGTAAAGAAATAGTAGAGTAATTCAGATTTTTGTAATTTTTTCACATAATTAAAAAATTATCTAATACTGAAGTTTAATCAAGAATTTAATGAGTTTATAATTACTGGGCTATCAATATAAATGCACTTCCTTCAAAATAGTGAGTGAGTTCTGCAGCTCATGGAGCATACTAGGTATCATGAACTGACATTTTGGAAGTGATGAAATAACTAAATTGTGTTAAAATACTAACATACCTTTTTCTCTTGCCCAGTCACCCATGTCTACAGCACACGCTGCCTTTGACGTTAAACTTGACTGCACCTGATGTAATAACAAATCTGGCAATACTTTTATCTGCGGAGCCTCCTGCAAAACAATAAAAATATGACATAACTACATAACAAATGATATCAATATTCCTATTCAACTTAAGGCACATGGAAGACAGGAGTCACCTGCACTATACTTGATCTGGTGACCTATTATTGTTATTACACCAACAGGCTGGGGCTGAAAAAACAGATTATCTTTATGGTTATACATGGGGAATGAATTCGGGATCTCTAGGCTAATAGTCAAGTGCCACACTTCCTGATCTGCTGAGCTATCCATTCATAAGAACTAATAAACAGTTTCTAACATAAAACACAAGTAATCTGGATAAAAATTGTTACCTTACCACCTGAGCTAGCTTTTGTTCATTGCAAGCTTCATCGGAGGCTGCCACTAGGAGCATTGTCCATTCTGTTTTTGGTACAGCACTGTCATTCAAAAGGTCGATGTTGTTTAATGTTTCAAATAGTATTTGTTATTTAAATTATGTCTGTTTGTTTAGGATGTTGTTTCTGTGTGTTTTCTTGTGTTTGCATACTTTCAGTTGTTCAACTGTATCTAGTTTTCATACTTTCATGTTATATGTGTAAGAATTTCTATATTGTTGTTGGTGTTTGTGCATGTGTCATCTGCATCAATGAGATTGTTTGCAAAGGTGGATTTGGTGGTGGTGTGTAATGCTTTATTTGTTCAATGTACCTTTGAAGCTGCGTCCTGTCTTTCATTTGCCCTATGCAGAATGTTATATTCTGAGTAATTTAATTTGTAAATGCCATGTAAATAAAATTTGTTTAGCTGTTTGCTAGTGTTCTGTTTTGTTTGTGGTTCTGTGTGCAATCCTGTACACTGCTTTTATAAATTTGCAGTCTGTTTTTTTTACTTCCATGTTCCATAAGGAAATGAAAGTATGGTGATGGTGAAAAAAATCGTGTTCGAGATAAGGGGTGTTTGTTAGAATTAGAAACTGGAGGAGTGTGGCTATGAATAGAGAAGAATGGCGGAATCTTCTGAAGAAGGCCAAGGCCCACAAAGGGCTGTTGATGAGCCAATGATAATATCCAACCTGGAACCACTTAGCGTATTACTTCAGGATAGTAATAATAATAATAATAAAAGTAATAATACCCACAGACATAAATTAAATTGTTACTAAGGTGTACAAGTACACACACACAAAATAAAAGTAACAGCAGTAGTCTATTAACATGTCCTGTGAAAGATTTAGGGTCAGTAAAGCAATGCCTGTGTAAAGTCACTAAAAATAAAAAGCATTTATTTAGCAAAATATAGCGATTTACAGTAAAGAAATATTAAAAACATGCCCCCTCCCCATAAGGCACAAAACACCAAGTTTTATGTTTGTATTCATATTTACTGATAGATGTGTACTATATAAAAACCATCACACAAAGCATATACACAGCACTACAACAACAGAGCTATTCTATTAAAATTTTCATCAAAATTCCAGGTCATTTAACGTAAGCCTATTTCTAAGCCAGTTGCATGTGTTAAAATTGTACGTTTATAAAATATCGGTAGCCTATGGAGAACCATACATGACTCCCATGTTTTAAGATTTATATTTAAAATCACTTTCAAAATGAAATATTTCCATAGAAACTACGTATTTCTTCAGCCTTAACCACAGTACTGTGGTCACTAAACATATACCACCTCACGTTAACGCAATTGATTTTCACTGATGGTGACAGTCGATGGGATTGCCAAAATGTCTGGTTTTGCAGAAAACACTGGACCACAGCCAAACGGCCTGGGAAGGAATTTAAACAACAAACTATTTTTTTGTTGCCGATAACATAGTACACATAAAAATTATAACCTCCCCCTTCATCTATCATTTTCATTTATAGAAAATACCCCCTCCCCTTCAACTTTATTTATAGATATTTCATCTACCTTTCTACAGTGGATTATTATGACCTTTTTAGGATAATTTATTTATCAAAATTAAGTACTTTACTCTTGTTAAAACTTAAAATGTTGCAGGTAAACTCCCCCTTCCCCTTAACTGATCTTCACCAAAATCAATGGGCCTTGAATCCTCTACAACTCAGGCATATATATGCAAATAATTATTTGATTAAGTTTGAATTTGCAGCAGTTATCGTTCGTCATAGAAAAAATTCTATACACAGAGACACTTTTCAGAAAATGACTTTTCTTCATGTTTTGAGGGTAATACAATCAGAATCAGCCCTTATCTTGAACACGTTTTTTTTTGCCATCACCATACTTCCATTTCCTTATGGAACATGGAAGTAAAAATTGCAGGAATTACAATATTTGTAAAATAACAAAATAAAGTTTAAGTTTTCTTAATAATAAAATTCACTCAATGTCTGGTATATAACATATATATTTGTAACATGCTTTATGCCAGTTTACTTAAAAACTTTGAGACAGTAGAACTTTTAAAATTATATGGGAAAAATCCAGAATTTCTCATTTGTCCTATGAAAAATAGTGAATTCAACCTTCAAGATACCCCCCCCCCCCCGAGGAGCACCTCCCAGTTATGCCCCTAAATATACGTATATTCATATACAAACTGAAAACTTACGTCAATACACTCACACATTATGTGCATTCAGACTTGTATAGTTAACAAAGTGAACACATAACATTTGATGTTGGTTTACAAAATTAATTCATACCTTCTCATTACATTTCAAATGCTACAAAACATATAGAATTATGACAAATAATCATCATAATCATCATAATATTAAGATGTAATGAAAGTCAACACTTATATACATTCACTTCTAGATACTGAATCTAACTTACCAGTCCTAGTTGTGTAATCAATAATCATCAACAATTTTCAACATTTTGTATTGTAAATAACTAATTTAAAATTTTTTTAAGGAACACTATCTTACAGAAGTTTTTATTTTGTTCAGAAATAAATATTCTGTGTTACAAATGAGTATGACTTAAAAAAGAAAAATTAGCAGCTTTAGGAATATCATAATCATCAGCGTTCCATAGTTTACACCTATAGTTATTACTATTATAACCTGGCTTCCACTCCTAGCATAAAATGTTTATAATACCTTATAAATATAACATATCTGTTAAGCAATATTGTTAAAAAGAGAGTGTAAAGGTTCCTGTATCCTTTTTTTATATTTTGACGAAATGTTTGTGTTGAACTGTAAACAGCATAAAGTATGCTTGTTCCAACACAATAATCAACATGGAATCCTACTGCAAACTAGACAGTAACACACTGAACTCAAAATATGCTTGGAACATACTGTTATCGATATATAACACGTTATTCATTTTACTTTTAAAAACATAGTTTCTCTGAATTTTTAATTCTTAAAGTAGGTAAATAATTTGACAATAATAATGGAATTACCTTTGTAATCCTCTATGAAATTAAATACAATGGCAATGATACATATAAATGATCAGTGGTTCTTTGTTGTGTAAACACCGTGATAATACGAACAGCAATCTTATCACTTATACACCTGTTGTCAGTCTCTGATACGCACAAATAACAAAAAAGAAAATATGGATGTGAATCATGACAAGTTTGATCGATACTTACAAAAATTAATCTGTGACTTATATGTGATTTGTATTGTTTCTCTCTCTCTCTCTCTCTCCCCTCACGAATATTAAAAATTTGTTGCAATAAAAACAATTCAACATATTTTTATTAACATTATTTTTACTTATTTCTATAGTTACTACAGCATGGGAGTACATTAATTTAGATTGATTTGTGTTTTAATGATTTAGATTTGACTATATTTGATCCTCTATTGGCTGTTTTACAGTCTTTCTACTAGATGTCAGTAGTTGTTTTGTATGAGGAAATAAAGGTAGAGTTATCCCACTACTGAATTTTTTTGTATATATCCAAATTACCAGATACAATATATTGCATAAATTGTTCTCTGTTTGATAATACACATAAAAAAATACATAAAAATTGCACTAGTATGATGCTAGTTTGTCAACAAATGTCAATAATTAATTAACCATATTATGGTATCCTTCCAAGATGAAACAGAACCAAAAACAACTTCAGAGTATGACAATTCTGAAGAACGCAAGAATATAGGTAGAAAATCTCAACTAAACCAGATAACTGAAAGTAAATCAGTTGAAATCTTGGCTAAGAAAAATGATTGAAAATAAAATTTTAGAGCTGTATAAAAATAACCTTGAAAAATGTACACACTTATTGCATCCAATTATGAATTACAAGCAACAATCGGTTGTCCAAACAATTTTAAATTTAGTTAAAAATATTCAAGATAAAAATTATATTTGGTATACTGTCTTTACAAAATAATGTTGAATGATAGTAATTTACTGACACCCATAAAAAGAAAAAAGAATGTAGTTAAATGGCAGTTACATAAGACAACCTGCAACTCATGTTACAAGTCAATTACAATCCCAAGTCAGAACCTGTGTTAAGAAGCACTGGTATTATGAAGTGTATTCAAAATGAGTTGTCAACGGACTTATTTTGCAAAACCAATAAACATGTGACAATAAAACCAATTAGCTTGAGATGTTTGGTACTTGTCTGAATTACGGATTGCTAATTAAATTTAACCAATTTAGTTATAATAAATAATATTGTTACTTTTCTTCTGTTACTCGCTATCAACTAAAATAAGCGCTTTAAATATGTAGAGGGTGACATCCAGGGTACCAGGGTAGCATTTACTACCTTTTCTGATATTCACATTCTATACAAAATACTATCCCATTATATGACAATGAATGTCATATATAAAAAGTGGCAATGTTTAACAGAGGAATAACCAGTCATGGTACAATTATAAAATTATGAGAATATACATCACAAGACATGACTCAGAAGTTTGGACTACTAATCAACACACAAGAAAAAAATTAATGACACCAGAGATGGATTGGAGACGTTCTGCAAGAGTATCCAGACGTGAGAAAATTAGAAATGAAGTCATTAAGGTTAGAATGAATGTGAAAAAGTCAATTGTTGATTTTATTCAAAAAAAAAAAAATACAGTGTTATGACACACAAAAAGAATGATGCAGGAAAGATTGCCAAGGAGAGTTATAGAATGAACCCCACCAGAAAGAAGGAAAAGAGGAAGACCACCTATCACCTGGATAGAAGAAATTCAGACAATATTGAGGGAAGGAGATCTTTGGATGGAAAAGCAGCAGTGGAAGCTGAGAATTCAATCACTTCTGTAATCTTTGGTTCCGCAAAATGTGTAAACATTGTACAGCTGAAATAATAATAATAATAATAATACATCACAAAAGGCATAACACAGTGGTGTAATTACCTTCCAAAATTCACACAACTTTGTCCACAAAACATACTTAACACCAGAAAGTGGATCAACTGGACTTCTATTATTATGTTTTGCACGATTCTTCAATTTTAAACCAACATATGCACAACAAGGAACTAACACAAAACCACGTTTAAACATTGTGTTACACAAAATGTCAATATTGTTAAAAACTGTTATCTCTTGCTCCAAGCAACAAACTAAATGGTCAGTGCGTGTGTATGGGTGTGTGTGTGTGTGTGTGTGCAACACTATCAGCACAATGTTTATAAAAATGTGTCCAATTATTACTTAATACTGTCGCACTTGTTCTATTAGTTTTTATTTAATTTATTTAATAATTATAAATTCTTTACCTCAAGATGTTTTTCCCTTGTTTGGTACATGTTTTGGGAATCAATAAACTTGATATTGCTAGTTTTTGTTATTTATTTGATAAATAATAGTTTTTATTTATATTTCAATATTGATTTTATAACACATATAATTTTAATAAAATGTTTCCAATACAAGCATTTGTTTTATTTCTATTTTGTTTATGCACAATTTGTTGAAAAATTAATGTTCAGCATTGTCGGAGCTGCTATTTTTGTCGTTTAATTTAAATTTTAGTTTATTCAGTCACTATGTTTGGTGGTGATCAACTGTTTGCATATTATGATTTAGATCTTCAGTGTTAAGTTACTTTATTTACATGTATCATATTGAATGTCTAAATGTCAAACATTTTTTGTGAGAAGTGTCAAATGTCTGGTCTAACATTTGAAAGCAATTTTCACATTTTCAATTAAGTCTATTTCTTATTCTATTAACTATTATTGGTTTTGCTTTTAAAAGTACAAAAACCTTCCTAAAGTTCTTTTTTTTTTTACTTTCAAATATTAAAAAAAAAACACCACACACACAAACATACACAATTAATTCAATTTTGTATTTTATTTATTACAGTTTTATTTATTAGCATATTCACTTACACATTGTTTTTTATTGTGTACAAATCTACAAATGCATAGTATTTAATTATTACACATGTGATAGTTTTATTTTTCAGTTTCAATCCTAAGGAGTAAAAACATATTTAACATAATTCTTGAAATCATTATTTAAATGCTATGTTGAATCTTGAATTTAACACTTCTCACAGGGTGCTAAACACAACATTCTCTCTCTAATTAGCATCCTTGTGGTGAACAAATGACCACATGATACCATTTGAACCTGCTGTTCATCAGACTGCAATGCAAACAAAGCAGGGGACAAGACATCCTGTGCAACTTTTGTCTCTCTGTCTATAACTATAACAATACTACATGCTGAAGTCCACTTCGGTCAGTGAAAATAGCGTTTAGAGCTCTGTAACTGATCCTGCTATGCAGCTTTGATTTAACTGTCGTCTAGATTTCTGTGTCTGAATGAGGAAGACTTAAAATTTTTGTTACCAAAAGCCTCAATTTATAACCAGATATTATACCTACAGAATCTTTATATGAACCTACTTGTCAATGAATCTATTATATGCCTAGCAACAGTATTGCACCAATTTAATGTTGCACCACTGGTTTACAATGTTGAGGAGTCAACAATTACCCTTTACTCACTGGATATAATATGCGTACCAATTAAATGGGAGTACAATTCTTTCATTACCTCTGCAAAAGTCACCACATGAAAACCATCTTCAGGTTTACAAACTAGCAGTGGCAGCTGGTATTATGGTTGCACAACCACCAATATATAGGATGATTCAAAATTGCACGGGAATCTCTCGGGACCTGATTCTATAGCTAAAAATATGAAAAAAGTTTATATAAACATAGGTCCGAAAACGGTTTGTTAGCGAGTTACGGCTCGCGAATCAGTTCGACCTGATTTCTGCTCCCACGGTAAAATGACGCCATACTGTAATTCGTGGGGTATAAAGTGAACAATCCTCGACCCGGTTACGGGAACAGTACTGTTGTACCATATCACCTTGACACAGTATGACACGATTCAATTGATAGAACTGTTGCATCATATTATTGTGCAACAGTATGGTGCAATAGTTATGCTCATTAGTAGAACAAGAGTAGATACAATATTGTCCATCTATATTGTATCGATATAGTTTTTACGTTAATTTAATTACTCTACTTTGTGTGCGAATTAGTAATGATATGGTAATTGCGTTTGTACAGCCCTGCGTTGTCAGCTTCAATTTGTAATAATACTTAAATTGCGTTAACAATTACGTTAGTTTATACCTACTTGGTTGTCGTCTGTTTGTAACGATATCTCTCTTACGAGTTTTTTAAATACTTATGAAAGTCGACCGTCTGCTCGCCAACTCGCCGTTCAATTTGAATTTGCTGCCTCGCCGCCGGGTTGACCAACACTCCTTAGCGAATCGACTTCGTCAACTATTATATATTCTATAAATTTACTTACTCAACCTTTTGTATTAGTACTTTGAATGAAATAAAACATACAGTTTAGAATGGGTATGAGAATTTATTAACAGTTCAGGATATAGTGGTCAATTACAATTTCTGAAAATTATAATGTTTCTTATTGTGCCGGCATGTTTACTTTTTCCGCAGTTGGCTGTCTGCTCACTCGGTCCTGCATGTAGACGCTCGGTAATGGCGTTAGGTTTCTTCGTTTGTTTATATCTCAGGGGAAAGTTCTTTGGACTACAGAAAATGTTGCTTTACAGACTAATAAAAGTACAAAATCTTACAATATACCTTATAACTATTATATAACAGGTGATATACTTAAGTATTGAAAGTAAGTTACCACTATGGGAACTAGTGTTTTGACTAGGTTATTTATACTTAGCAATTCCATGTCTTTAAAACAGATTCATATAAATTCAAATTGCAGTGATATTTATTCTATTAGAGATGTTTATTAAATAAAATTCAGTTCTAAAAAGTTATTTAAGTGATTGGTGAAGTGAAACAAATTTGTTCAGTTAATGTTGATTTTCTAGTGTTTTATTTTCAGTGAAGCAGTTTAAAATATACTTAACACTCCTTCATTTCGGCTCATCTTGGGTAACACTCCTCTGGAATACTTCTGCTTATCCCTTCTGGTATAGTACCGTGAGTTTCAGGTTCAATTTGTCTTAATTGTCCAGTTATAATGTTCGGATTCCCTCAATTCTGCTGGCTAATGTTTATTCCAAGGTTCAGTTAGGTGTTCTTCTATTCTTCCTTCGGTAAGTCGTTAATTCTGAATTCAGTCTTCTTCAACAAATTTTTTATAGAATATTTCTTAATTATTGTTTTAAATTGGTGCAAATCTCATCATAAGTTGTATTGTAGTTATTAATCGAGTCTTCTTTATCAATGTTTATGTAAAATATGTTGATTCCTTTACTTTTTATATCTTCGTGGGCTTCATGCATCCACCCTACTCGACTTTCAATAATGGAATAATAAATTTTCAACGGTTCTATATGTAACAAGCTTTTGTTGTCATGGCAACTCTCTGTGAAACTCTAATTCCCATTGGCTAATAACTTATAACATTGTTATATTAACTAACGTTTTTCTGTTCAAAATTTATCAAAATCTTTTAAAGTATTATAACTTCCTTATGATATTTGTAATATTAAATACAATAACACCATGGTTTTGCTTTTTTCTTATAGATTAATTTGATACCACTCATGGTTACATTTGGTCAATTTATAAGAGATTTCTAATTTTTCCAATTTGGTATTTCTTTAGTTAATTTCATTTAAACTAAACATTATGTAGCCAGTTTTGTACCTTACACTTTAACTTTGATACCTAAACAGATTATACACTTTAATTTATTCTTGGCTGTTGTTTTAATTTAAAATTCTGCTCATTAATGCTAAGCCTAATGCCTAGATTTCATAATTCCTCTACCCTATTCTCTTTACATTATTTTATAGTTATTTATAAGGTTACTAAACATTACTAAAGAAACAAACTAACTTAACTCATAACATTTGATTTCTTTTAAACCATCACACATATTATCTAATTATTTAATTTTTCTTCATAGGTCCATGCCTGTATCTAAATTTTTTACCTATTAATGGTTTTGTTTTAAACATAACTTGCCATTTAATACCACTAATACTACTTTGTTTATTTACTATTAAAAGAATTCTTATAACAATCTTGAACATTAAACTATTTACTATTATTCACAAACAAACTCATTTAATAAGATATAGTGTCTAACTCCCCACTGTTTTCACTCTAACAGATCACTTTTTATCTTATTTTCTAAGTGTTTTTTATTTATATAACTTGGTAACGTTCCTTAAATAATAATACAACATATCTTATATCCTACTTACTATGCTAACACACTAATCTAAGTTGGTTGCTATATTATTTATATAGTCTGTTATTAATAGTTTCTTATTCTATAGTTACCTACACTTCACTTTTCTTGTAATAGTGTTTGTGTTTAAAATAACTATCACTGGGTTGCTATGTTATTTATATAGTCTGTCATTAACAGTTTCTTTATTATCACTTTTTCACTTGTCACCTCTGTACTCATAATTATTGTTGCTAAGGTTTGTTTTATTTTATTTACTTTTGCTAGCTTATTACTTAACAGGGTATTTTTTTTCATATCTTGGGTTTTATATTTATCTTTCTTTTATCTTTGCTTTAAATCACATATTACCTTTAGTTTACATTTCTATTTCATATAGATTACATATTATTTATTGCCCTATCTGATTTTGTACCTTTATTTTATACATTAATTTAGTTACTATTTGGGCTCTCATAATTGTAGTCATATTGTGGGTTGCATCCTTGTTTTGTGTCTCTCTCCTTATCCAATCTATTGGGTTTAGTCCTTGTCAGTGTCTTAGTCATTTTTTAGTTAGTAGTGTTGTGCTATCATTCTTCGTTATAACCCTTTATTTTCCTTCAGTTTTCATCTTTTCTTACATTAATTATATTAGTGAGTTTTGTGCTATTTTAAGTCATGTTACAATATACACGAGGTTCGTTCGCTAAACCCTTCAGTCTTATCTCAGCACTCGCGACCAACACGTCGTCCAGAGCCTGAGCTATTTAACTGCAGTGTTCTTGGTTTAATATAAGGTGATATCGGTCGTGTTTTGTATTTATTTTTTGTTATTACATTTTTTTTATGTTTGTATATATTATTTGTTGTAATATATGATTATTTTTCTTAATTATACTATTTACATTGATTAAACATTGTATTTCTGTATATGACCACACACACACACACAGCCTGCCCTACCCGGTAAAAGTTGGAGAGAATACACAGCCAGTGTTGGACAGGGGGTGGGGGGATACTGAAACAGTGGACATCCCCCCCCCCCCCGGTGATGACCTCGACAGCAAGTGTTGTCATTGAAACAATAGACGTTACTGAAACAACATGCGGCACTAGACAACAAAAGAAAACAATGAAACAATTGTTTCAACACTGAAACAATAGGCGGTATTAGAAAACAAAAGAAAGCAATGAAACCACTGTTTCAACACTGAAACAATAGACGCCGCCTAAAATGATGACCCCATTGTTGTTTCTTTGACGTCACTGCCTGTTTATGTAGGTCAAGAGAGCATCTGTTTGTGACGTCATGATCAGCTGTTCGTGACGTCATCACCCTCCACCACCGCCACGACCTCTAGCAGGAAACCGATGTACTACTGGCTCCGTATTCTCCCCAACACACTACTCAGGTGGTACATAGTTGGTCCACCTCATCATTCTTAGAAAGAAGTGTTTCAAAGTGCTTGCGCCACCTTTCGAGGATTTTCCTCTTTTCTGTAAGTAGGCCAAACATACGTACCTCAAACCTCACTCACCTCATTATTTTAATCTTTGTTTTGGTCTTATTTGATTGCTCTGTAAAGTGAAATGTCTCACCAATTGTTTCCCTTATTATATACAATTTTGTATTTCTGCTACACTTGTGGTATTCTTATAATCATAATACCAAGTTATTTGAATTTACTACCGTCACAATTCCCTGCTCCAACAATATATCTGCATGTATTTCCAACGACAGTATAATAATCAGTCTTATTTATAAACAGTACAGTCTTGATAGTTCGAGGTTCCCTGCTAGAAAAATAATATGTACTCCGAAAATGGTGAAATATCAGTACCAGAAAAAGATCGCCAACTCAGAAACAAAAACACTCTTGATTCATTGTTTAAAAAGTAAGTTTCATGCAATTTACGATTTCTAGAATTCTATTAAAGTGTAAATTGTTCTCGAGTTTTGATCCAGCAAACATTTTTTGGTATGTGTCCGCAGCGTAAGCAAAACCCAAATAAGTTTACTGCAGTTAATCGTATGGATCCTAAAGATGTACCTATAGAACTGATGGATCTCACTTATGTAGAACAACTTGATAGCAAGAGTACAACCACTGATGCGTGTGTATAGGGTGAAATCGAGAGGCTTTCCCGGTCAATATGCTTATAAGGGAAATATTATAAATATTGTTCAAAATATAACGGAGTTAGTTCCTTGCCCCCCTACACCCGCTTCACTGACCACTATAGTTGTAAGAAAGGAAAGTGTTAATGGACATCGGGATTTTCATGTGAGACGTGACAAAATTTTGGAAGCACTCAATTTTTTGAAAATGAATAATCCATTCTATAGTGATATCATCATTGATATGGAACAAATATCTCAAATTCCATTGAATGATAGTATTTATGGAATGATACCCACTGTTGACCTGAGGTGAATACAGATGAAGAGAACTTTTCTGAAGAAATTTATGATAGTATGATTCCGGAGAATATTAGAATCACATAAGTTGATCGACTCCAATCTGCAGTGAATAATGTAATTCCATAGCCACAAGGTACTGATATCATAAATGAATTCTCGTGCGAGGAATATGTAAGCATGGCATTTCCCACTTTACTACCTTACGGATCTGCTGAACTAAACGATAATACTAGACCAAGTAGTATGAAACTTACAGCACTTGAATATTTTCAACTTTTGATGCAATATAAATACCGAGAAGTTTTGCACAAGATCCTAGGTTCAGATATTTTGCATTGAACACTGTTCAGCGTCATCAACCTATTCAACAAAGGACAATATTTGCTAGAAAATCTCATTTCAATGGAACAATACAGCAACTGAGAAACACGCTGTCGAGTAATCCTCAGATAATAAGAAGTTTATATTATTGGTGTGGAAAAATAAAAGGATCAAAATCTTACTGGTTTCAACAAAGGGGTGAACTTGAATCAATGATTGAGCAGTGTGATAGGCCTAATCTTCCTACAGGTTTTTTTACTTTAAGTGCAGCTGATCTTTGGTGGCCTGATCTGGCACGATTCATGGGTTGGGTTGTAATGATGAACTCCTGAATCAGTATAATCCTGTCATCGCACAAACATGGAGAGCAAATACTGATTTTAGTATAATCACCTCCTTATACCAGGTTGTTGAATATATATCCAAATATGCTTCAAAGTCAGAACCTGCGTCAAAAAATTTGACGGAAATGTTTTAAGAAATCTTTGAATCGAGAGCCCCGGATTAAGAACTCGTCGAGCATATACAAGTTTGATGATAAGAGTGATCGGAGGAATAGACATTGGGGCTTGCGAAATATGTTATTTACTCCATGGAATTCCATTGTATCAATGTGCCAGAACTTTTAGAATACTTGTCATAAAAGTAGAAGACTATGTTGCAATTAATGGAAACAATAGTGAAAATGACAGTAATTAATTCATTCAGTTTTATAGTAGTAGACCACTAGACATGGAAGAAATAACATTATTCGATTCTGCTAAAAAATTTTCTAAGGGAAGAAATAATTCAATTAGCACAAACAGAAAAGAAAGAATTGTACAAGTTTTCCCTAAAGTAAACAACAATAACAATGCAGTCAATACTGAATTATATTGTAAACAAAAGTTTATTTTACATAGGCATTGGCATAATGAAGAAGACTTGAAAAGTACAGATGAAACATGGTTCATGGTTTATACCCGACAAAATTTTGGACAGTTTCATGAATACATGTCTTTAATTACAGAAGAAACTAAAATTTATCAGGATAGTAATAACGAGTTTGATATTTTGACGATAGAGACTGGATGCCTATAGCAGCAGTAATGCCTAATGCACTATCAACTCACGTTGGTCTAGGTAATCGTAATATCGATTACTTCATAATTGGGAAGCAGCCTATTACAAATATGCAGATATAAAGAATAAAACTTCTTTCATCGAAAGGAATCGAGAAACATTTGGAAATCAGTATGATTCTCATGAATCACACAATGTTTTTTTCAACGACCAACAAAATAAGATATTATCTTTCTTACAATATCAGCTAAATGACTATGACGATTCCAATCAAAGACTTGCAATTATTCAGGGAAAAGCTGTGTAATTAATGAAATGGTTAGGAGAATTAATTCATATTTTGGCTGCAATGCAACTCTTTTAATTGCTCCTACTGGTATGGCAGCTAACAATATTGCTGGTCAAACTATTCATTCAGCTGTAAGAATAGGCTAAATGCTTCAAAGAGAAGGGCAGGAACTTTCAAAGATTTAGAAAGTGAATCCAAAATTGCTTTTGAAGAATTAAAAGATGTGAGGTTTGTTATTATTGATGAAGCCAGTATGTTAGTTTTAAATTTGTTTTTCAAAATGCGACTCAAACAAGCAAAGCAGTGTCCTTCAGCTGTCCCTTTTGGTGGCCTTTGCACGTATTTAGTTGGTGATTGTTCCCGACTTCCACCGGGTGGTTTGTGACAGGAGTCTTTACAGTGTTGGTAATAATGTTCAGACCATTCAATAGAAACAGATCAAAAACGTTTTCTGTTTAACGGAGATTATGGGACACAAGGTGATCAAAAATATTTCAGCGAGACTTTAAAAATAGAGTTGCAAATGGAACAATCACTGAACAAGATTATCACCTCTTATCTAAAAGATTTTATGTAAACAATATTGGGGACAATTTCAAAGATATCTGTATAATGTCGAAAAATGCTGAAATTGAACGCTTTAATTATGAAAAACTAGAAGCAATAAACAACCCGTGGTTCTAATCAATGCAATCCATTATTGCCCAGAAGCCTCTCTAGGAAAATCTGATGATGCTCAGGGATTATTTGCCCAATTATGTTTATGTAAAGGTGCTAGAGTTATCCTTAGAAGAAATCTTTGGGTCACAAAAGGACTAGCTAACGGTTCAGTTGGGACAGTAACTGATATTATTTATGACCCGGCAGTTGAATGTGAAAATTATAACAATCACATGCCAATATGTATACTTGTATCTTTCGAAAAATATACAGGACCAGTTCTGTACGAGAATTCTATACCCATTGTACCAGTAGTGGCATCATTCAAGAAAAATGAAATTTCTTGTACTCGCACACAATTTCCGTTAATGTCAGCATATGCTGTTAGTATACATAGATCACAAGGGATAACATTAGATAAGTCAATTGTTAATTTAGGAGACAATGAATTTCAGGTTGGATTAATGTATGTTGCTCTTTCAAGAGTGAAAACATTCGAAGGATTATTATTAAAACTGGCATTTAATTTTAACAGACTGCTAAAAATTAATAGAAGTCCATCAATGGTTGATCGTAGAGATGAGTTGCAAAGGTTGTGGAATATGTCTAATGACAATTAATGTATATTGTACTATAATGTAGTGTGTTCAATAAAAAGTGTGTATCATAAAAGTGTATATTTTGTTGATTGTAAGAATATTGATAAATAAATTATTACGAATCTATTTATCTAACGAATTAAAGACGGTTGATTGTAAAAATATTGATAAATAAATTATTACGAATATCAAATGCTCCACCCATTTGTGTCAGTGACACTCCTATTATTACTGTATGTCAGTTTCAATTTTAGTGTGTCCATTTTATAAATAAATTTGTGAGTGTTAATGAAAAACGTTTTGAATTATCATTTAATCCTCATGAATATAACTTAATTAAACAAATGACAATTCGTCGTAGATTTTTCTTTTTCCTTTCACTCACAAATGTTCTTGAAAGTTCGCACAAATTAGTAAACAAAACCCATATACACAGCACACCAGTTTACATATTTTGTGTAACATTTCTTTTAGTAAATATCACTATAGTATTGACGACTCGGAACACTAAGTTTTTTATAAGTAAAAAACGTAAAGTTTTACCTTACAGCCTAAACCGGCTTTCACCTTTAGAAGGCTTCATCAGAGGCTGCCATAGGTAGCGTTGTCCGTCTTGTTGTTGGCGACGGGATAGTTTTTCGAAAGATCGAAGCTGTGTGTGTGGTGAGATGTGTTCGAATAATGCGTGTGAAGTAACGGACACGTCATGGACAACGAAATCCAAGAATTTCTTTTAGATCAATTTTGCAGCATACACTTTACATTATCATGCAGAGACACTCCATAGTAGAAAGCAAAGTACATTAGGGCTAACTTAGCAGCACAGCGTGTGGTGGTCAGCACCCCGGCAGTCTACTAACGGCAGATAATACCGCCATTTTGCATAGTTTGAGGTTGGTTTGGTCCCAATTACCTCAAACTATCACGACTCTACTTTATATCATCAAGTCCCATTTCTGGCATTCTTTGTTTACCCTCAGAAGCATATAACAGTTGTCATCCTCATCTTCAGCTGTAATTGCTTGATCGTCCAAGAAATGTAAAGTGAAGACATTCTTGCCATTGATAGCTTTTTCCATGTTGCAACAGGTCCATCTTGAACATTCTGTAGCTGAATAATTCAAGTAGTTCCTAAATAAAGTGAGTGCTTTAGCATAACCTTGTCGCAGTCCCTTGGTGACTAGAAATTCATCAGAGAGTCTTGATCCTATCTTTATACTCCTAGTAACGTTGGTATGCAGTGTTCCCACAGCTTTACAGTATACAGTGTTGTAACATTGCTCATAGACCCTTGAATCAGGATTATAAAACATGCACTGCCATCGGTTACATTCTCTCCATTCATTCACTGTCTCTCACCAAGGTTCACAACGGCTAGAGTAAATCCACCATAGTATGTGTGACAAGGTATAACACACAAGCAGCAAGGTATAGGATAACAGTTTCGCTCAGATAACCGATGCGTACTCGTCAGCGTCGGCGTACTTCTTCCTTATGAGTATCCCTGTGGCATCAGCATAAATATATCCTGATAATGCATTTCATGTATTTTCGCTTGCCTTTATAATGTGAAACATTATTTTCTACAAATTTTATGTTTTTTTAAAAATTACTTTAGTTTAACTGCACCTATTTTTAATTTCATAAAATTAGGTTAAAAAATATATTGCTACATTGGAGGCAGAACTGCCTATGACCAAAAACACAACTTTTCAGGAGAGAAATTTGAAATTTTAATTTGTGCACAGTTTTTCCAAGAAACATAACCATATTGTATATAAAATAAATTGTTATTTTTAAGATTGGACTTACAATATGTGTGCTCTCAATAGATACACAATGACAGAATATAATGCTCATAAAAGCAAACAAACAAAAAATTGGAATTTAGACATAGGCTAGTCCTGCTCCAAAGTAGCGAATCTTAACAGCATTTGTTTATCCTAACATCAGCAGTGTAGTTTAAACAGTAATGTAAAATACAAGGTGTATGTTTAAGAACTTAGTACAGTAGTTCTTCAGTTTTATATGAGTGTGGCTGCAGAATAACTGAACTGTGAATAACTGGTCTGGAAGGAAACCACGTTCAAACCACAGAAGTAGTTAAAGCAAACCTACTAAAGGAGCGCTTACAGAAGGATCAACTGAAGTACTGCTTCCAACAGTGGAAAATTCGAATGGAACATTATGTGAAGAGGAAACAGGAGTATACTGAGTGGGATAAATGTTAAAATATAATATTTTATAAATAAACAACATTGATAAAACCATTGTCGTTACACTTAATAACCACACCTTGTATGTCAGATTGTAGTTTGTTATCTTACGAACTTCTAATAAAATAATATTCAATACATATACCCAAAATCCCTTACCTGCATCGGGTCTCAAGGTCTTCACGTGAACTAGTATCTATAAGTGATTTACGGTTAAGTGTTCTTAATAAACTGAACTCGCTTTGCATTGATTAATTAACTCATCTTTATTTAAACATTCTTTATTACTTTTGAATTGTTTCTCTCAAAATTATATTCCAAACGATATTTAGGTCAAGTCCACATATAACAGATACTATCAAAGTTTAATATTCTCTCTGGAAATACTTTATACTGAACAAAAAATATAATTGTTTACTTAATCTATAATAAAGGCGACCCAGCATTGCACACACTCACACTCATTCAGTTATTACCCCATAATTTTAATTTAGAGATCTCTTTTTCATTTTAATTTTTTATGATTTTAAAAAGTTTATATCTATATACGGTTACTTGGTCTGATGATCGGGTCGACCTCCTGCTACCCTGGTTGTCCTAATGATGTTCTCACTGTTAATTTTGATATCACTGGTGAATTAATGTCTCACAATTTGTTCATGTTAATTTGCTGTTTAGTTAAACTCACTTTTAATATTTTTAATACATTTTCGGCTCGCGAGTCTTGGTGTACGTCTGGCCAGACAGGTGTTATGTAGTCGACTAACTGACGCTACCCAAAGCGTCTCTAACGGCCACTTCCGCTACAGGTTCAGCAGGTTCAGGGTTTTATTAACCAACCGGGATCGCTGATTCGCTAGCTCCGAACACGCAGTTGGTCACGTCTCGGCGGCTGCTGATGCCGGATTGGCTCGCTGTGTCCACCGCTGGTACCGGAGAGCAGATGTTCGCATACCGCTGCCATCACAACTCCACCGGGTCTTGAATGCTCTCCGGTAGCCAGCCTACTGCTCTTCTCCAGATGTTGTGGAGGTGTCTGTTGGGTGCCATGTTGATTGGTGTGCCGGCTGGTAGCTCGCTGGCGTGGCTGGATTTTGAATCCGCAAGATGATCGTCGTCCCACGTTGGGCGCCACTTCATCTCATCTCCTCTCTCGGACGACATCGAGGCGGAGTCAGCCGAAGAATAGAACCGCCGCCGTTCTTGCGTCTTTGCACTCCCGTTCCGCGCCAGTGATGGATTTCGCTGGGCCGGCAGCCGACTCTACAACCGGTGCCGAAAGAAGAGGAGGACTGTAGTACGCCACGAACAGCAGGTGTCTGTATTATTATTTATCACTCTTACGTATTCTAACCTCTCAATTTCAAAATCATTTACTACTAATACTCCATGTCTAAACACAGATAAGCTTCCCATATAATTATCAATGTTATCATCCTTTTTATTTATGTACTATCTTCAAAACAAGGTAAGTCTTTCATATCATCTATATTTTCAAATTTTAACCTCTCTTTCAACTCTTTATAACTCCTACTTAACGTGAATATCTCTCTCACTATCTATAAACAACTCTCTCTCTAAATATCTATCATCATAACACCTGTCACCACCCCACTGACGTATTTCATACCACGCAAAGGGCACCACAAACTTACTATATTTCTTGGCACTTCCAAGAACACTACAACAAATTAAGGGACTATTAGACACCTCGTCTTCCACACAACTACTGGAGGAAACTCTGTCCTCATAAAAACATTTGTGAACCTTCCATTTCACAATATACTTGGGGAAAATTTGCCCTTTGCCCACCTAACCTTTCATCACACTCTCTCTCACTTTCATCAGCACTCGCTAACAACACTTCGTTACTAAATTCTACTTCAACAAAATCTTCCTTATCACTTTCAATATTAACCACCTTACTCTCAAATACCACGTTTTTAAATATATCATTATAATTCTGTTTTTCCTTCACTACCGGTATTAGATTCGCTACCGTAATTACCACTTACCTTGTAATTAATTTCTTCACTATTTGTTGTCGTATTACCACTGTCACTTACCTTCTTATTCATTATCTGATTTATTTTACTGTCTAATCTTTTATTCATCTTGTTAATTTTCTCTTTGCAATTGTCACTTATTGATTCTAAAATCTGCTCTTTAATACTATCACAACGTGTATTAATTTCATTCACTTGCTTACTAAAATTAATATTTTGTTGTTTTATTTCATCTCTGATCTCATTAAATTTGGCATCATTATTATCAAATCGATTGTTTATTTTATCGAAGTCATTTTTGACTTCTTTATGGTGTTCTTTCAATTCATTAAATTGTTTTAATAAAAAGCTCATTACGTCATTATCAAATTTACTACATTTTGTTGAGGTTGGAGTTAACTGAACTCCTGAACCTTCTGTCACATTTGTTTGATCTGTTACATTTAATTCGACTGTTTTGTCTTGACCCACATTCGGAGTTGAATGAACTTCCAGGGTACTCATGACAGCTGATTCATTAAAATTAATTATCTCTTCTATATCGTTTTCATTATTTCCTGCCATTATTTATAAATTTACTGATTTTCGTTTAAATGATTCTCTTAACTTACATATAAAACATCTTACACTTAACTCAAAATTATTTTATCACTCACTTAACCTAGCATCATTTTTTTTTTGTACGTAATTTATACATATTACTACTCAACTTCTAAATCACTTATTTACGAGTAGACGTGGTCTGTACAACATTTAATTTGTACAAACAGTCCCTGTTCGGGCGCCATTTGTTATCTTACGAACTTCTAATAAAATAATATTCAATACGTATACCCAAAATCCCTTACCTGCATCGGGTCTCAAGGTCTTCACGTGAACTCATACCTATAAGTGATTTACGGTTAAGTGTTCTTAATAAACTCAACTTGCTTTGCATTGATTAATTAACTCATCTTTATTTAAACATTCTTTATTACTTTTGAATTGTTTCTCTCAGAATTATATTCCAAACGATATTTAGGTCAAGTCCACATATAACAGATACTATCAAAGTTTAATATTCTCTCTGGAAATACTTTATACTGAACAAAAAATATAATTGTTTACTTAATCTATAATAAAGGCGACCCAGCATTGCACACACTCACACTCATTCAGTTATTACCCCATAATTTTAATTTAGAGATCTCTTTTTCATTTTAATTTTTTATGATTTTAAAAAGTTTATATCTATATACGGTTACTTGGTCTGATGATCGGGTCGACCTCCTGCTACCCTGGTTGTCCTAATGATGTTCTCACTGTTAATTTTGATATCACTGGTGAATTAATGTCTCACAATTTGTTCATGTTAATTTGCTGTTTAGTTAAACTCACTTTTAATATTTTTAATACATTTTCGGCTCGTGAGTCTTGGTGTACGTCTGGCCAGACGGGTGTTATGTAGTCGACTAACTGACGCTACCCAAAGCGTTTCTAACGGCCACTTCCGCTACAGGTTCAGCAGTTTGCACTGTGATTCATCAATACAATCATGTGACAGATTAATTGGTTACATTTTAGTTTACTTCCGTTAGTGACTTTGGGCTCGAGAGTACAAACAGCGGCACACGCGCGCGCTCACACCCACATTCCAATGTTATCATCGTCTCGTACCTGACTCTGCCTGGTACAGAGTTAAATACAGGGTGCTACATAAATCAAGTTTTCATGACCAATAAATGGTGCCCGAACAAATTGGCCCCAAATTATTATAAAATCAAAAAATGGACCTTCCTCTTCAATTGCCCCGTTACAAGTTTTATGTGATACAATTCTGAATAGCCTGTGTAATACACTATGAAAATACTTCAATTATCTGATGTGTACAGTTGGACGTCTGTAATTCAAATGGCTGTATTTAAGATTTTCTTCATTTCAATTTGAATTTCCACTGTTAGCTTCACCTTATTCCACAAGTAAAATTATGTCCAGAACTCACATATTAGACTTCAGCCATTGAGTAAGCGACTTTGATATGGTGGGAGTAAAAGCTGTCAGAACCAATCACAATACACTAAAAACTCGTTTATCCGAAAATCCGGTTTATCCGAAACAATTTTTAGTAAATCTTAAAAATACAGAAAAGCATTTTCCTGTTGCTATAATCTATATTTAATAGCCTAGACAAGTGATTCCACGTGATATAAAGTAGAAAGCTTAGGTAAGAAAGTATGATTGATTACTGTCTATTGAACAAGCAATAGGACTGTTCCAGTACTGTAGAAACTATAATTTACAGTGCGGTGCAGTTTTATAGTTTATTGTGTCATATTCACTGTAAATAAGTTTTAAATTATTATTATTAAATAAAGTTACTGTACTTACATAAATGTATTATTATTTAAATAGAAGTTTTGGTTTATCCAAAATTTTGTTTATCCGAGACGGCCGCAGTCCCATCAATGTGATGGTACTGTGTTGCCACATTCTTACCCAGATGTGGTCACTGTTGTGCTGTGCAGTGCTCTGTAAACGTAAAGCTTCCCGTGTACAGTTGGCATCATCGCAGCGAAATGTCAGAGTTGCTAACTGAATGGCTCAAGTACAGTAATTTGAGAGTTTGTTTTTGTATAACTCAAAATAAAACGATTACAATTATTGATTTTTCTTTGTGTTGAAAATAAGTCACAGTTGTGTGGTTGTAGCATAGTGGCTTTACTTGCGAGGTCAAACCCGCATGCATGAGGACAAACTTGAACAGACTACCACATGGGGGGGGGGGCTTGGTGGCTAGTGCGCATATGCCCTTAACTTTCAATTTTACTGTATAATTATTGATTTTTCTTTGTGTTGAAAATAAGTCACAGTTGTGTGGTTGTACCACTTCAAAGGGTAGAGAAAGGGAGATAATTCATTTAAAAATAACAGCCATGTATAGCGAAATTGAAAGTTAAGGCCATGGAAATGCACGAAACGCTTACAGTCAGAGGGGAAAGGCGATGTGGAGGGAATCGCTGTGAGATGTGAGAAGATAATTGTTGTTATCAGCGATGGTGCAGCCAGCCTATGAATGTTATTTCTAATAGTAACAAAAACTCGCGACTGTTAAGTTTGTTTGTAAATGTGTCACCACGAATCTCTATATCTGTGTGTGTGTATACAGTCACATAGCTGGCTTTAGAAAAAGAATTTTCCGATGTATTGTATTGTTTCCAATGTAAATCAAATAATAATAACAACAATAATAATAATATTGTAATTGTATTACTATACAAATCAAGCAAATGATTTACTACAAATCTCTATAAATTACTACAAATCAAGCAAATCTCTACGGTTTATCATTACATAAGGGATCTTCGTATTAATTTAATTGCAAGAATCTTTTTAATCCTGGACAACAAAAAACTGTTTATTATTACTTCCCGTACTTGACTATGAATAACTTTCCTGTCTTTGCTAGTTGAAGGAGAAGTATCCATTTTAACAAATCTCGTTACTGGGTTATAACACAAATAATTACGATAATACGTAATTACAGAATAAAAACTACCAGTAGAAATTAACTAAAAAATTAAATAACTAATAAAAATGAGTGACTGTAAAACAACGATATAATTAATAATAAATTGAGATAATAATAACAAATGCAAGACTGAGATAGTACCTCACACAGTAACTAACAATGTATGGGTAACTAAAACATCACACACAAGTTGGCAATACCTTCACTTGCCTACTAGCCGATTCTCTGTTATCCTCCCACCATTCACTGTTTCAAAGTGGACTCGTCCATCCATAAATTGGCTTCTGCGCACATGCCCTTAACTTTCAATTTTACTGTATATAATAAGACTTTATTATGTAAATTAAATTGTACTGAATTTGGCATAATCTGTTTTGTTTTTTATAAATTCTATAGTTTTAGCTAATGTGTTGTACTAAACATGAAATTTATTGTATATGTATTGAATTGTAAAATATATTGCAATGTTACAAGTACTTAGAAAATTCACACAAATACATTACCATGTGCTCAACGCAACTATGAAGTGTATTACACCGGCCAGGTCGCAGGATTTTTTTTCTCGTTGCGTCAAGTATACGTAGTTGCACAATAATTAATTTCAAAGAGAAGTGAGATGTTGTTGACATGAAATAATTAATTAAAACCGTTTCAAAATAATCGTTCTATGATTTATTATATTAATAGAAAATATGTAAATATTAAAAAATTCGAATCTTAGATAAATAAAAATATTTTCTTTTATAAGTTTTGTAATGTAACAGAATGGGGAGACCAAATAAACATGAAAACTCAATATAAAAACCCATAAAATAAATGAAACTAAAACAATTATAAAAAACCCTTAAGTACAATACAGTAAGTAAAGAAATACTAATGTACCATAGTTTATAAGAGAATACTGTAAATAATATTTCATAATTAGAGTGAAGTGATGAGGGAAAAATTAGCAATAATTAATCAAAACAGAACAGGCTGTATAGATTAATTAGTTCTTTTCGTGACAACAAAAATGTAAACCCAATACAAAACGATGAATGTGAAATGTAGAAATACAATACAATGTATTAGGGTACTTAAGGTAGTTTAATGGATAAGGAAGTAGCTGTATATTATGTATAAGTGAAACCAAAACAATCAGTGACAAAGTGTATAAACAAGAGTGAGTTATAAGAAGTGTTATTCACTCAGACAGGACTGGGATATAATAGATATTTACCATATATCCGTCGTGCGACTTCGTTTTTCTCGTCTTATTTTGACGCGTTTCGGCAACGAATTGCCATCTTCAGAATCTTAATCACTCATATGAGATCGTTAAAAAATTAAAAACATTAAAATCATTACGGTAAAAGTGCACTTTTACGATATTGGAAACTCACATAAGCGACTTGGAGACAACTAACCTAAAATGTATTATAGGACTGGGATGATTAATACCAGTGTTATGGTGAGCCATAATCATCACCATATATCGAGTGTAATCATCACCATAAACACATAACAAATATATGGTAAAAACAATAATAAACAAAGTGTTTAGAAAGCAGTTATCCCAAGTCAGATTCTGATATCAATTGTATAGTTAACAATTTTAATAGTTGTTAATTTTCCTTATTCCTTAGACCTGTTGATGTATTACAATGTTCAGGGGAAAAGGCTACCATTGATGGTAATACAAACAATGATTAATAACATATTCACATTAGAATGAACAATGTGAATGTGACTTGGAATGATTAATTAACAAAGCAAAATGGATTGAAAGGAGATGTTATTATTATGTGTTAAACAGTTGTTTAGGTTTAATGAAAATTAGTTTATTTGTTCAATGTTCATTAAAGTCATAGCCATGTGGGCATGCCATTGAGCTGATATGATTGTATATCTTTTTGTTTTGTTAACATAATGACGTTATTAAAATGCAATGAAAAGGTTAAAACTAGGTAATTAACTAGAAGATATTAAAACAATAAAACAAATACTATTTATAAAATTGAGACAGTATACCAAGTAATAGGCCAATACTTATATAGTATGGTTGGTCAACTAACTAATAATGGTAAACTGAGAAAAGAATGAATATTATTATATGTTAAACAGTTTTTATTGTTTTTTGAAGTTAATTTATCTGTTGAAAGTTTATTAGAATCTCAGTCATGAAAACATGACATTAAGTTAAAATGTTTGTAAATTTTGTTGATGAAGTAATAGAATAAGAACATGATAAGTATGATAATCCAATGTAATAAGATAACAGAGAAAATTTGTAATTAAAAATAAGGGTTCAAACCAATAGGCAAAATAATAAATAATAAAAAAATGTAACATGGTGATGAAAGAAACACCATGACATAGGCCAATATTAAAATAAATAAACTATTGTCAGAATAGCCAGTAGGGTAACAAAACAATGTAAATTAATAAGAAATGATAAATTTAACAAGATGAGCAGTATTTCTATAATGGTAATCACAATTTTAATACTTAAATGAACTAGAAAATGTGTTTGGGAATATCAAACTATATAAAGACATGTAAAACCAAATTTTGTAAAGATGGTAAACCATCTATTAAGAAACAGACACATATCAAATGAGATACCAAAACGCTTGTATTTTAATAGTGAAGATCACTGTGTAAATTGATTTAAGTAAAATTAAGTAATAGTTAGGAGTAATTTGTAGTAGAAAATGAAAAAACCATATAATTTAAATAATAAGGGTCATGTGACACCTAAGTTCGACTGAATTGACCAATGAGAAATTTGCTAAATTTGGTCAAACCCGTTGAAAGAGTAAGAAAAACTGATTATTCTATTGTTAGACATAAAAGTGTGCAGGTCAGCTCTGTGTAGCTAAGAACCAAAGTATAACAGAGAATCAAATCTTGAGTTGGAGAAAAGGAGCAAAATTATATAAAACCAAAGAAAAAATTAAAATGAAGAGAATATAAATTAATAAATATAAATCAAGAAAAGAATAATTAAAAGGTAAAACCAAAAGAAATAAAAAGTGAAAAAGTATTTCTACTAGACATGGAGAGATTATAACCTTATTCTAAAAATCACTGTTTACAACTATACAACACCAGGATTAACTTCACCAACACTTTTTAACAGCACAATAGTGAAAAGAAAAGAGATTTAACTATAGTCACAGTGGACATTACAAGTAAATTCATTTATTTAAAAGAAGTCAGTGACAAATAATTTTGCATCAGTTGAGGTGAGTCACAAGCGGCCATCTTTAAAATTTTTGTCATCTCAAAAAACTCTAAACGACGCCATGACAGTATGGTTTTGGATCATTTAAATTAAATTATTATTGTATTATACTTAAACAAAACTAACTCTATTTGTATTAGTAATTATGATTTTTAAATATTCATGAGGTATTGTACTTCATGTATGCATTTCTAACTTTTTAATAGCAGTTAACCAAGAACCCTAGAATTAATATAATAAAATAAAGAATAATTTTTGTTACAATCGAACTGAGAGAAGGAGTCGCTCCGGGAAAATAAACAATTTCGACCTAAGAGTCGTAGAACTGAATTGGATTATTGGATTTCGTTGTCCATGACGTGTCCGTTACTTAACTAAATACAACTATTATATTCACGACTCGGAACACAAAGTTTTTTTATAAGTAAAAACATAAAGTTTTACCTTACAACTTTAAGTCGTGAATATAATAGTTGTATTTACTGAATTGGAATAAATAAAAGTTAATAAAAAAATAATAAATTGGTTTTAAAATGAGTTTTATTTTAAAAAATAAATCAAGATTAAAAGATTTTTAGATGAGAAAAGAAGAGAGAACCCATATTGGCAATTGTGCATTCATAGGAACCAAGAAATAAGAAGATAACTGGAATAAATAAAAGTTAATAAAAAAATAATAAATTGGTTTTAAAATGAGTTTTATTTTAAAAAATAAATCAAGATTAAAAGATTTTTAGATGAGAAAAGAAGAGAGAACCCATATTAGCAATTGTGCATTCATAGGAACCAAGAAATAAGAAGATAACCTACATTAACCAATTCGATATTACAATATCGAATTACTATAAACAAAACTTTTCTGTTTAGGAATTTTTTTATTAAACTGATGAAGGTCAAATAAATAATAATTTTTAATAAAAATGGAATTAAACTAATTAAATTAAATCCAGAATTTGTTTTTTGTAAATAAATATTTCACCAGTTAGAACATAATAAATTGACAAGAAAAGCAATCCTAGATAATATTTACGTTACAGTTTTCACACAAATACAATTTAACCTTCTATGCTGTTCATGACATATAAAATAAACAACCATAAAAAGCTACAAACAACTATAATCTTACTAGCTAAACAGACATGTTAAACAAATTATGTAAACCTTTTTATTTCAGTGTATCTGACTTTGACACAAATTTTAAATAATAGCAACTCATTTACAAACAGAAATAATATTCACTCTCAAGAATAAAATTAATTGTTGCTATAAACAAAATAAAAAATATAACATTCACTTCCAACCTATTATTTATTTCTATTGACACACCCAAATTTTAACATATAACAAAAGATTAGTATTTTTAAATTTTCTTGTTAAATTAAATTATTTTCTTTAACTACTATTTAAATTTAAAACTTTAAGTCTTTACTGTTCATATATGTTTCTTTTTGAGTCTTTTCAAAAAAAAAATATATAATTGTTTATTCATCACCTGCGTACTGCCAATGTTACCGTTGCGTGTGTGTGTGTCCTGAATCCTGAGAATTTGATGATGATTATGCTGATGCTGTTCTCTGTCTCTACGGGTTGTTGTTTGTGATGGTCCAGAGTTCCTCCATAAGTCTTGGTGTGTGTGGTAAAGATGATCGGTCGATCGGCAGACCAGCAGCATGATGTTGTGTGAATATTTCTTGAGTCTCTTGTAACGGGGCAAAAGGGAAGGATTTTCATTTTATTACAAAATTATATTATATGTTCCCTCTGCACGGTCAGTCCCTGTGTGAAGTAAATTTGTCGTCCAAGGAATAATGAAATGAGATTGTGAACGGTGAATTGGCAATGGAATGCGATGCCTAAACACCCGGCGGTAATTAAGCATTGAGGCACGTACAAAGACGCGCAACATGACCATGCGCGCGTAAAGACGCACATCAGACTCCAAAGTGACGCCACGAAAAATGGCGAGAGACGAAAACTTTGTTCCATGCGGTTCGTTGCTGACGGATACTCTTCGAGGCCACGCCTTCCACAGCGTCAATATTTTCGCCAGTCAGCATCATCGACGCCAGTGCCCAATGCAAAACCATGCTACCTTTCGAACAAATCCGTACTGCGGCACGTGGTTATCAGAGGCGCCAAGAGTTAGATAATCAATGAGCTATTTCCCTATTTAATTAATTTTACTAATTCAACGAGCGCTCTAAAATTATGGGTATGTAAAATTTTATGTGAACGGAATGAATGGGCAATCTGGGTTGTCTTCCTAGACTGTAAGTAAATTTTGTTCTTACGTAAGATGTCTATCATGTTAAAAATTTATAACAATGTACTTCAAAAGTTAAAAATCATGTGGAGAGATTAATATTTTTTTTATATCTTATACATGTAAGGTAGTGGGACGAAGAGATGTTTAGTAATAGCAAAATAAAATATTATCTGCTAAATGATATACTTTGTTAAATAAAATCATTTCAAACACCTTATTTCATTTGCTGTACTGTTAAGTTCGCCGTACGAATGGGGTTCGTCCACACTTAGAGATCAGGCCAGATCAAGAATCAAAAGGTAAGTGGAAGTTGCAATTTAATTCATTAAATAAAATAAATAAAGTTACACTCTGAGACCGCCCCAAAATTGCTGGTGGTATTTATACTGGACGGCAATCTGACAAGTCCAGGATTGATTTCGACCTGTTAGATATTGTCACTTCGTGCAAAGCATCCTTTTAATTTCAAATAACTTTTTGGTTCATTTTCGTGATTTCATAAACATACTCGTAGCATGAGCGACATCATTGTTTGCGTAATGTTTTTCTGGTCACTCACATATTAATTACTATTTAATTATGCTAGTAGTTAACATTAAATCACTTAGCGTCATTATTATTGAAAATTTCTGCAATACTTTTACATAACTATATTTGAAGTCATGTTTGAATTGGTATCCAAGTCACTTATTGACAAAATCTGTATAATATTTTCCTTATTTCTTCCGTCGTGTGACTTCATTTTGCGTTTTGATTTGATTTACGCATTTCGAGACATATGTCTTGTGATGGTACAATCATGGTACATTTTATAATTACCTAAAATATGGTAACGAGATCATAAATATTGTATTTTTCTATTTTTTGACATACGCAACCCAACCTCAAACACCCGATATCGAATTTACAGTGAGTGGACTATATCACAATATTTGCCAGGATTTGAACTAATTCGTAGCAGAATCTGTAAAATGTCATAAAAACAGTGTGCAGTTATTGCGATAAGCCAGCCAAGCCTTAATTACGTCAGAGGCGGAGAATGTGTTGACAACGACAAAACGGCGATGTCAACAAGTTAAACAAAGCAAATGTGACGTCAGTACACCCCACTTCCGCAGAATTCAACAAGGAATTGTCGTCATTTAGCTGCAGCGACTGATCAGTGCCGGCCGGCAAAACCAATTCACTCCCGGGTGAATTTTAACTTTTTAGACCACTATAGGTGGTTAATAAACAGTATAATATCTACAATCAAAATGTATTAAGGAGAGTTATAGTTCGGCTTTGTGTAGGCGTCCTCGACCGATTAAATCGTCCGTAAAAGATCGACGTATAGAATCGGTCCCACGACGGTGGGTTACGTGGGTTGACACGAAGGTGTCCCGTCAAGCGCCGTAAAAATACACCGATTGTGCCGATGTACAAACGAGACTGGCAGTGCGAGGAAGCTAACACGAAATTGGTGAGAACGTTCCTTTTACATTTTCAATCCTTTAATTATTTCCAAATACCAAATTTTAAATCAATTATTTAAAAAATCATTTAAATTTTTCATTATATTTAAAAGGAGCTCCACTATGCATAAAGTTGTACCATGAGAATGAAAGGGTGAGTGGTTGTGTGCGTGCGTAATTATTTCTAAGTGCTGGGTTGAGCAAGACATATAACTATATATCTGTGTTGAGTTAATATGAAATTTACATTTAAATAATAAATGTATGTCTTATCCTATAACATGTATTAATGCAGCGTATATTCTTTGTGTAATGTAATTCCATGTGGACAACGCCCATGGCGCAATATGTAATACTTATCAATGTTTAATATTAATAAATATTTTTATATGTTATTTGATGTGTCTTTATTTCAGGTAATTGGTTCCACTAAACTGGTACGTATTAACACGAATTCTGGCCCTAAAAGTAGATTTCGATCATGTTACTTTTGCCTTAACAAACATGGCGCCCGAAAATTATTGACGTATAGACAAAATTTACATTTTCACCATAAGTAATAAAACAATAAATGTAATTGATTACATTCTGGTCATCAGAAATAAATAAAATAAAAATTCACTCTTACTGAGGTCTTTACATATTAAAATACAAATATTGGAAAACGATTACATACATACCCGCTTTACTTGAGTGCGCACTCGAGTTACTATAGTATCATATATGTTCATGTTACTATAGTAAGAGTCTGTGGTGGTGCTGTGTTGCCAAATTCTTACCCAGATGTGGTCAGTGTTGCGCTGTGCAGTGCTCTGTAAACGTAAAGCTTGCTGTGTACAGTTGGCATCGTCGCAGCGAAATGTCAGAGTTGCTAACTGAACGGCTCGAGTATAGTAACTTGACAGTTTGTGTTTGTATAAATCAAAATAAAACATTGTACAATTATTGATTTTCTTTGTGTTGAAAATAAGTCACAGTCGTGTGGTTGTAGCAATGTGGCAAAAGTCAAGCCCGGATGCATCATGAGGACAAACTTGAACGGACAACCACATTGCGGGGGCAGGGGGGGCTTGGTGGCTACTATATCTACACTTGAAAGGGTAGAGAAAGAGAGATAATTCATTTAAAATTAACAGCCGTGTATATAATAAGACTTTATTATGTAAATTAAATTGTACTGAATTTGGCATAACTGTTTTGTTTTTCATAAATTCTATAGTTTTAGCTAATGTGTTGTACTAAACATGAAATTTATTGTACACGTATTGAATTGTAAAATATATTTTCTTTGACTAATTACATATGTCTTTTCTTTAAACAGGTAAGGCAGTTTGTATCTATCACTCTACATGTATTTTCTTCTTCTTCTTCTATGGTGTCACAGTTCAGAGTCGAACCTTAGCCTCCATAATCATCCGCTTGCTTTTCCCTGTTCTTGGCGATTGATGTCCATCATTTGATTTTACGTAAAGTATCAGCTTCCCTTGCCACTGCGTCAATCCAGCGATGCTTGGGTCTTCTCACAGGGCTTCTACCCTCGATTCTACATTTATTTTACAATGTCAAAAATTAATTTGATAAACATTCATGTTACAAATCACACATGCAGGCCACACATCATGCAGGCCCCCCCCCCTGACGGAAGCTCTTGAAGCTTGGGATGTGGCATATTGCTGGGTGACGACTTGCACAGCTCCCCCAAAACTGTCATCTTATAATTGTGGTGGTAGAGTACATTTCAGATACAGTGTAGCATAGAATCTTGTACCTAAAATTAACATTTCCTAATTAAGTACTATATACGTTGTAACATTACATAACCCCTGCCCAAATATGATAACATAATAACCAGAGTTAAAACCAGTAATCACCCATTTTTAAAAGTCAGAAATGGTGATTAGGTATCAAGCTATGAGAACCTTTGTACTCTAAAAACACTGTAAACAATAATCATAAAAGTGCAGTGTACAGAGTGGAACACAGTGTAATCGGTGAAAGTTTAAAACATTTAAAAAGAGCATCTCACAAATCTGTGCTGGAGATGAAAAAAATCAGTATTGTAGCAATAGTCTATGATACTACTGACAAGTTTTGTAGTTTTTGTATTTTGTTGTAATTTTATATTGTGTAGGCCACAAAGGTCTTGTAACTAGGAGTAATATTTTTGTTTAATATAATTATTTTGTTTAGATGTAAAATAATTCAGGGTTATGTATAAAATAATAATAATATACCAAATAATACTATGTTAGGAAGATGGCATGTAAAAAATAGTGTAGAGTAAGGATACATTAAATGAATTATAAATCATAAATAAACCAAAATAAAAGGGATTAAAATATAAAAAACCAGTGGACAAGTTTAAGAAAAAATATAAAGAAAAACCGTAAATAAATTCAATTTGATTATAGATAAAATCTATAAAGGATAATTTTTTCTAAAAAGAAGAAATGAAATAATAATAATTATTATTAGCCTATATACTAAAAGGTATCTAGATTAGCCAATAAAAAACCATAAAAAATTCTTGGTTACTAAGAGTAACTAACTAACAAGAATTGAATTAATTGTTCAGATACATTGGAAATGAGCAGTTGAAAAGTGTAATGTCTTGTAAAATTTAAGAAATTTATAAATACCATTCGGAAATAATCAGTGCAAAATTAATAAACTTAATGAGTGATATCCACTACATCCTCAACATCCTTCGAACAGAATAATTCATGCCAGCAATTTGACGAAAATTGAAAAATCAGCCTTTCATTTTCAAGCCTAGCCTACCGAAATTCGACATTGTTGGTGAGATCGTTACCTATAAAAATTTAACTAAATTACACCTCAACTATAAACTTATAACACTAGAAACAGCACAATCTCTTTAAATACTTCTGGATAAGAGGTGAACATAAACTTTATTTTTTTGTTAACCAAAAAACAGCAAAACGTGGCTTGGTTAATAACTTTCTGACAGCCATGATGTTTTAGTGTTGTTTTTCGTCAGTGAAGAAAAGTAGCCTGCGCTCTAGCGATCAAAAAAATCAACTACATGATACCGATTATACTAATTTTAAAATAATTTATGTAAAGCTTGATACTGACCCATATACATTTCTGACTTCCTCAAAGTTCAAAGAACCTTAAATAACCCTGGGAAATTAATTACTTATTTCTTTCTTGTTATTAAAACTGAAATAAAAATATTTGTTATATGATATATGTTTGTAAAAGTAAGATCGAACTAACTCTGTGTTTTATGAAATAATCGATTATCCATTCATGTTTTGGGAGACCAAAAAATAAAAAATTTTAAATAAATTCAAGGACTGCCTTGTGGTTTAAATAATAAAATGTGTATTATTTCCAGTAGATGGTAGTTGGTTACAGGTTGTAAGAGGATCGAGAAGAGAAAGGAAATCAGTCCGGACATCCAGAATTTATTACGTACCATTTGAAGTCATTTAACCTCAAATGGGTTCGTAAAAGTAGCAATCAGCTGATGCCACGAGCGGAAAAATTTGAAATACTCAATCGTATACTAAGAGAGTAATTCTCTTTGCCTTTCTTCACTCTCTCTCTCCTAACTACTGTCAAACAACGGTATTGATTTCACATAAACAAAATTTAAGAAAATCATTCAATATCTTTGCATAATCACACACACTCGATTTTAAAGGCATATAACATAAAGATAACAAATTCTGTGACTCTTAATTAAGCGAGATTTTCGAAGGTTAATAATAAAAGAAGACTTAGACCTACTCATGAGACGTTATAAGATGACGTACAAACATGGGGCTTAAGTAGGAAAGCTTATCGAAGAATATAAAATAGACGTAATTAACTCCGAGAGAACTCGCGAGACGTTACGTCTGTCTAATTTAGATTCTGCTACTTGTCTTATATTATTTAAAAATATTGTTGGATCATTGTCTGAACTTCCTATTATTATTAATATACCAAATGGGGTCCAAAGGGGGTGTGATGTGAACATATGCTTTCAAAGAAGAGAAATACACCAGCCTCGCCATCCCAACTCCACTCTCACCTACACGTCAGTGGGCCCTGTTATGCTGAGCAATCCACTCCAAGGTTGTGGTAACCAAACCCCTCCGTGGAGTGGATCAGTAAGCAAACAAGAGATCGGGGTTCTGTCAGGGCAGTCTGGGGTTATCCTGGGTTCTGGCCTGGCAGGATGGTGCACATCGGCAGCAGGATGTGCATCTAGTGTTGAGGTGGAGGAGGCTGCACACATGGACTGAGTCAGTTAGCCTGTAACGGTACAATTCTGGTACCCTAATAATTTTGGGAAACTGTTGTTCCAAAACATAATTATTGTATTTTATTTGATACCCCATATAAGAGATTGGTAAAGTTTTGGTGAGAATTTTCAATAACGCAATATTGAGTTAACAGGATTTGTGTCGAATTCAGTGGAAAATTACAAAAGTAGCAAAAAACTGTTTGCCACAATAACGGGTAAACAAGACTAGCCCATGATTACGTCAGACGAAGGAATGCGATGCGCATACATACATACAATTGTAAGCCAGAGGCTTGGCCATTGAACAAAGAACCAGTGACGTAGTTTTTGCCCCACCTCTGCAATGCTTAGTGGTGAAACGTTGTCATTTTCGTCCAGACAGTGAAGCGTGCCAGCCGGCAAATTCACGAAGTGTGATTATTTAAATTTTACACCACCAAAAGTTTATTAATAACAGTTATATATTAACATTTTTTGAGTTAAAACATCGGAAGCGTGTAATCCACGATGGGACGCTACAGATTTTGAAAAAGTGAGATCTAGATGGGACGCTACAGATTCGGGAGCGTGTGATCAAAGATGAGACGTTTTCGATGTCCGTAACTCAAAAGTACAGGAAGTGACAGCTAAGTACAATTGGCTGTAAAACCAATCAAATATTCAATAGAATCCAAATTAAATAACATGAGCTCATTTTTAAAGAAAATGTACCAGAGTATGAATGGGAGAGAGTGAGAGAGTGGATAATATTCTATATTAATAAGTGCTGGGTTGTGCCAAAAAATATTTATGTTTATCAAGTTTTAATGATTAACAAAGTATTTATTTTGGAGGGATAAAGTGTTGTAGGGGTGTAATATTTGATTAACGCCACCTGGCGTAACCTGTAGTCTTTTCAATATGTACGTAGTTTTTCCTTTAATAAAAAGGTAATGTCAATGGTAACAAACAAAAAAACGAGTGAATTATTTCAGGTAATATATTCCTCGACTCTGGTTCGTATAACACGAATTCTGACCTTAGGTAAGTACACATATTTGTGGTATTTCAGTTTGCAACATGGCGCCCGATATATTAATATACACCTCAAATTAAATGTAACCGATAAATAAAACAGCAATAAAGTCGTTTAATTACAAGCCTACTGTGACCAGACAGAGAGAGCTTGTCAGTTGAGGTGAAAGCAACTCTCTAGGGGAAGAGCACCCCGAAATCAAAGTTCCTGGTCCTCCAGGTTGGGGTTGGATTGGAGAATTCACATATCCCATCTGTCAAACTTTATGTGCAGAAACCTATTTCTAAAGGAGGCCTTGACTCAGTAATGGGTTGTCGCACCACTGAAGATTATACCAAATAATTTCAATAGTTAAAAAATTTAATTTCAATTTTGTTTTAATCCGGATTTATTGTACTTCTCATATTACCCACTGCAAAGCAGTAGTAGGCAATTTTTTACAATTAGCTCTGCATGTTGTGAAACTTTGTGAATTGCTCATAAGTCTGCTAATATGCTCCTTAAGGTGTAGAATTTGCTCACTATTTTGAACAAAGTATGTTTATTGTTACATAAATTTTGATGTAGTTAATTTTTCAATTATGGGAAAAATTACAAACGTTCTTATTACAATTTCTTTAGTAACATATCAGTTGTGGAGCACACAATAATATAATTTACACTAAACATTTCAAACATTTTGGTTACAATTCCTTTAAGTCTGACACCCTGCTGGATTTTCACAAATGTTTTTAAAATTTTAGATGTTTTTTTGGGGCCTGGGGTCCCAAAAGTTTTGAAACTTCCAAACACTAACACTACATTATGATGTAATTGCTAATTATAATTCTCTTTAATTTGACACCCCACACAAATTTTGTGATTTAAAAAAAATGTTTACCCACTTTTTAGGCCCCATATCCAACAATTTTTTTAAATGAACACTATATTCAGATTGCAGTTAATTCCCTTTAATTTGATACCCCACATGGGCTTTTGTGATTTTTCATAATTTTCACCTCCACACATTTTTGTCTCCCGCCTGCCTATTTTTGGGGTGATCAACTAAAAAACAACATTGTTCTGTAGGGTAACAATATGGACAATCATGCAGCAAAGTTTTACAAAAAATTGGTTGATTGTTCAAGAGTTGTTATCATGAAACATACCCTAGACAATCAACTAAACGCTATGCAACTCATCGTCTCTGGCTTAAGTAATGTCTTCATACAATTGACATGTTTCGGGACACTTGTCCCATCCTCAGAATATTTAAAAAGTCTCTTCATACCATCATATGATGGCACAGTCGTCAATCTATTAAAATGCACATAACACAAAACACAATTACACTTCTCAAAGTACGCACACAACAATTTTCTGTGTACACCGCACGGTAACCGACAGCGCACTGGTTCTTATTTGATTCGTGTCGCGACACTATCGCAACGCAGTATCATACAGGACAGTAGATTTAAAGTTCAGCTGATCATTTAAAATCCTGTTACCAGGCCACATGTTTTAAATGATCAGCTGAACTTTATATCTAATGTCCCGAAGACATTTACTTAAGCCATAGACGGTGAGTTGCATAGCGTTTAGTTGATTATAAAATACGTGGCTTGGACTATAAGCGGATTTATTCCATTAACAATATACCCTAGACAGACAAATGCCTGACATTCAAGTTAAAGTTAAGAACTCATTTTGGTTGTTCAAAAAGGTAAAGAGACATTTCAATGAACATTTTATTGTATTCTGTTTTTAAATACTTTTATTTCACACTTTAATGTTATTTTGTGAATTTAAATCGAGGTACATATCTCTCTTTAGATTGTTCCAAACAGGTTGAATAAACTATTTAACAAATATGGTGTTGTTCTACATACTTTTTAAAATACGAGGAGTGTTCAAAAAAAAAAGACTGGACTTTCACAATACCACAGCGGTATATGCAAAGAGAATGCTCCGACAAGTGGCTCTGACTAGCGGCAACTTTCGGAAACATCATCCAGTATTCTGCTTCTTTCTACCACTGTTGTGTTTCTCGTTACAGCAGCTGAAATTAATACATGTTCTAACCTCTCAGCGAATTTTCCCATAATGAAAATAAAGAAGCTTGAATGTGTTTGCATAAAGTTTGCTTCAAACTCGGTAAAACTTTTACAGAAATGCTTCAGCAAGCATATGGGGATGAATGTATGAGCCGAACCCAATGCTACCACTGGTTTACTCGTTTCAAAGCGGGAAGAACATCAACTGATGAAAATCCAAGTCATGGTAGCTCTTCAACATCAATAAGTAACAATAAAATCGATGAAGTTTGCACTATGATATGTGAAGATCATCATCTAACTGTACGTAGATTGCGAGGAATTGGGTATCAGAGTAGGTTCATGCCACGAAATTTTTACAGGAAAACTGGAATATGCATCGCATCTCAGCAAATTCATTTTGCGTTTGTTGTCTGATGATCAGAAAGAGAATCGTGTTAACATCAGTCGGGAACTGCTTGACTATGCCAGTGCCGATGAAAACGTCATTAAAAACATTATAACAGGGGACAAGACATGAGTATATGGATATGATGTCGAAACAAAGGCAGTCTTTGTTGCAAAGGGTGGGAAAAGGATGGTACCTCGACCAAAAAAGCCTCGATAAGTTGGTCAAACACGAAAGTGATGTCGGTGGTGTTTTTTGACTGGAAAGGGTTGGTTCATCATGAATTCGTTGTAAGTGGTCAGAGAGTAAATAAGTAGAAATAAGAATGTAAGAAGCGGCCAGACCTGTGGAAAGAACAGACTTGGGTGTTACAACATGATAATGCACCAGCTCACACGTCACTCCTTGTCGTCGATTATATGGTGAAAAACAATATGACTGTTCTGCCCCACCCACCCTACTCTCCAGACGTAGCCCCAGCAGACGTTTTCTTGTTCCCAAAACTGGAGGCGACATTGAAAGGACGTCATTTTGAAAAATAGAGGATGTACAGTAGTGCGGTAATTTTTGCATTTATAGGTTGGCTAATCTGCGCTTTTAATTTGGTCAATTCATGTCCGTACATCTGGACAGTGCGTTACATACGTTCGCTAGCGGCGGTCGGCCTTGCGGCCGCTGCTATCCTGTCACATTTTTCTTCTTTGTCGCGACAATTAATGTAGGCCTTAGGCCCAAGACTTATATATGGCCTTCTAGGCTTTCTCATCAAATTAATTCTTCAATGTAACATTTTACGACTTGTATTTACGATGCGCTCATTAGCCAATCTTATATTCAAAATTGACACCTAACCATTTCAATGCTGTATATGTGAATAATTTTCAATAAATGTATTAACTACAGTCCACTCTCTCTTCATCATTTCTGCATCCTGGCGAATTAATTACAACAGTAAATTGACAATTCACGAACACTTCATACTTAACATTTTTTTGGTCGCTCCGGACCTGGATTCCCGGATACATCAATCACCTATTTATTATTTTTCTGCCCCAATTTCTGGCCATCACGGGTGACTCAGCATATCCGCTGATACGACCGTGGCGTGATTTAACCAGCACTTCGCTCGTCGCCTTTGAGCCTCCTGACGACATCATTGCAAGAGCTTACACCTGCTAGCTTCAGTACGTCAGTCAAAGCAGTCATCTCTCCGAGCTGTGTGATAATCTCTCAACTCAACAAGCTAAGTTTAAGATTCAATAATAAATCTGACAAACATAAATCACGAAACGCTGCTGGCAGTACTACATTTAACAGTTATCACTCAGCGTCAAGTAATTATTCATGTTTGTGTTGTAAATCTAATCATCCAATTTACATGTGTGATAAATTTCGTGCACTAAGCACCGCTGAGCGAGGACAATTTATATCAAATCACAAATGTTATACCAATTGTCTTAGATCAGATCATTTTGTATCTAATTGCAAGATTAAGCAGGCATGTAAGATCTGTTCAAAACGACACCATACATTGTTGCACATAAACAATGTGCCGAAGCCAATCTCTGCCAGGAGCAGTAATTACTGTTCACTCAAATTACAATCCACGAATAATATTCTTTTATCAACAGCAATTGTGTTTGTCATTGACCAGGCTGGCAACAGACAACCGCAAGAGTTCTTTTGGATGCGGGTTCACAAATAAATTTTTGTACGGAATCATTTGCCAAGAAATTATGGCTTAACTTGACTAAATCCAACATACCGATTACAGGTATAAATAATACCGCGTGTCATGCCACTAATCTCGCGTCTATACGCATTATTTCTCGTTATCAAAGATTGAGCTTCGAGGCAAAATGTGCCGTCTTATCTGCATTAACCCATAAACTGCCAGCACAATCGTTTGACATAAATCAATTTAACATTCCAGACATTTTTCTTGCCGATCCAAATTTCAACATGTCATCCGAAATCGACATACTGTTAGGAGCGCAATTCTACCTAGATTTAATTTTAGCCAACAAATACGTACGCGGTCCTCATTTTCCCATTATTCAGGAAACAAAATTAGGCTACATTTTGGCAGGCAATTTGCCCAAACATTGCCGTTATAAGGGTCCTGCTGTTTCGTACCTAGCTAGGAACGACGGTCAAATTTTGCAGTCTCTCGAAAAATTCTGGGAAGCAGAAACTATCCCTGATAATACACCTGATAACGAGGAGTCACCTTGTGAGGAGCATTTCGTGAGGTCTATTCATCGCAATCGGGAGGGTAGGTTCGTTGTTTCACTACCATTTAAGTCCGACCATCTCCAGTTGGGGGAATCTTATACCAATGCTGAAGCAAGATTTTTGAATTTAGAACGCCGATTCAGGCGTGATTCTAAGCTTGCGCGCGATTACGCAAACTTTATTAATGAGTATAAGGATTTTGGACACATGACGCTTATCGATAATTGCTCTATCAATTCTGGGGTGTCAAATACTTACTATCTGCCTCACCATGCCGTTTTTAAGCAGTCTAGCTCGACCACAAAACTGCGCGTCGTTTTTGATGGTTCGTCCAAAACTACCAATGCCCTTTCTCTCAATGACATATTGTTGGTAGGCCCGAATGTTCAACAAGACCTTTTTTCTATTCTTTTACGTTTCCGTATGCATAACTATGTTCTCATCGCCGACATCGAGAAGATGTATCGACAAATTCTCGTATCTGAAAAGGATTGTCACTATCAATGTATTCTGTGGCGTGACTCTCCCCTCGAACAATTTAAACACTTTGCATTGCGAACTGTAATCTACGGCACGGCTAGTGCTTCGTTTTTGGCCACTCGCTGTCTTATTCAAATTGGTGGGGACCATGAAGCTTCTTTTCCTGATGCGGCGTTAGCTATAACAAATGATTTCTACGTCGACGATTTGCTAACCGGTGCAGACACCATCTCTGATCTGACCAAGTTGAAATCTGACTTAGGTATGTTATTGAGTCAATACGGCCTCACGCTGCATAAATGGGCATCTAATGAACCCATGGTGGTCTCAAGTCATGACAATTTATCACTCCCCTTAAACAAACAGGGCAATGTGCGTACCCTGGGCATTCTCTGAAATAACACTGCCGATTCATTCCTGTTTGACATTAAACCATTCCCCGTTGAATCAAGCATCTCCAAGAGGAGAATTCTATCGATTATCGCAGGCATATACGATCCACTTGGACTGATTGGTCCCATTGTTTTCTTGTACAAACAGTTTATGCAGCAACTCTGGCTTTGCAATCTTGGTTGGGATGAACCGATCTCCGGGCAATTACGTTTGGCTTGGCATTCATTGTGCGATAAATTGTGTCTGATTAGCAAAATTGTTGTCCCACGTTCTATTCGTTGCAAGTTTGAGGCAAGTATAGTTGAATTACATGGTTATTCGGATGCTTCTGAAAAGGGGTTTGGGTGCTGTATTTATATTAGTCATTTATCAAGATTCATCGGCCTCTTGTCATCTCCTGTGTTCTAAATCTCGCGTGGCTCCCCTACGACAGGTGTCATTACCTCGCATCAAACTCTGTGCTTGCTTGTTGTTATCCCGACTCGTATCTAAGGTCGTTCCTGCACTTTATTCGTTTATTAATAGTGTTCATTTATATTCTGACTCCATGGTGTCTCTTTACTGGATTCATGCCCAGTCCACGAGGTGGAGAACCTACGTCGCTAATCGTGTTGCCGAGATTCAGCGTCTTACGCAAGCCTATACTTGGCATCACATCAATTCTAGACACAATCCTGCTGATATTATCTCTAGGGGGTCACCCTGACGTTTTGCGCGATTGTTCGCTTTGGTGGCACGGTCCCGCTTGTTTGTCTCAATCTTCCGAGTCCAATCCTTTTCCACCCTTTTTACCTTCTAATCCGTCGTCTTCTGAAATCACTGCGGAAGAGAAACAAACCCCCAACCTTTCTCTAATGTCTACCCTGGCTATTGACCTTTCTAAGGACTTTTCTTCGTTGCACCGTCTGACACGCGTATATGCTTACTGTTTTCGGTTCATCAAAAATATTAGACTCTCCAGTGCTGACAAAATAACGGGCGCTCTTACCCCCGTTGAAATTCATCATGCTCTTAATTTCTTCATAAAACAATCTCAGTCGATCCACTTTGCTGCCGAGATTAATTGTCTTCGTAATGGGTCTTCTGTCTCTCGATCAGGAGTAAGTTGTCTTCTCTCGACCCGTTTCTTGATGAGTCTGGAGTAATACGCGTTGGCGGGCGATTACAGCAGTCGCAATTACCTTACGACACTAAGCATCCTATTGTCTTGCATCCATCGGCTCATATTACTCACCTTATTATTGAACGCGAACACATTCGTCTACTTCACGCTGGTGCTCAACTTGTGCATCACTCACTTCGTCAACGATGGTGGATTATTAATGCCAGGTTAGTCATTCGCTCCATCATTCGTAAATGTGTCAAGTGTCTCAGGTTTAGTGCCAAACAGCAGGTTCAGAGGCTTGGTATTTTACCATCTCCTAGAGTCACTCCATCACGGCCGTTTCTATTCTGCGTGGTTGATTATGGTGGTCCTTTCATGATTCGTCATGGCGGGCAGAAATCCAGTACTCTCTCTAAGGCATACGTGTCTTTGTTCATTTGCTTAGCAACCAGGGCCATTCATTTGGAATTGGTTTCCGACCTTACAGCCAATGCGTTTATAGCTGGCTTACGTCGTTTTATGTCCCGCAGGGGCATACCCAGTCAGTTATATTCTGATAATGGCACAAACTTTAGGAAGGCCCGCAATGTTTTACATGACCTCTACAATCTTTGGCATAATAAGGATGCCACCTCATCAATCAAATCACTCACGGCCTCTCAGGGTATTTCATGGTCATTTATTCCGCCCTCGTCACCTCATTTTGGTGGTCTTTGGGAGAGCGGCATAAAGAGTTTAAAGTTTCATTTGCGCCACGTGGTAGGCAAGTCTATACTCACCTTCGAGGAGTTTACGACAGTTTTGTCTCGGATAGAGGCATGTCTAAACTCTCGCCCTTTATTTGCCATCTCATCGGATGTAAATGGTCCGGTGCCACTTACACCTGGCCATTTTTTGATTTGCACACCATTAACGGCGATACCGGACCCAGACTTATCTCATGTTCCTATCTCTCGTCTTGGACGTTGGCAACTTCTCCAGAAGTTTGTCAAAGTCATTTGGAAGGCTTGGTCTCGCGACTATTTACACCAATTACAACAACGTCACAAATGGAAATTCGCAAAGGATAATGTTTCCATTAGGGACCTAGTTTTACTTATTGAGGATAACCTACCTCAATTAGCCTGAAATTTGGTGTAATTACCGCCACATTTCCCGGCCCAGACAACTTAATTAGAGTCGTAGACATTCGCACGCCTACTGGTGTTTTGCGGAGACCAGTACATAAGCTATGTCTGTTGCCAGCGCGGGACGAGACTTGACACAAGGTTATTATGATCATTTAGCACAATGCTATTTTACTCGGCCATTGGCTTTATTACTTTATTATATGACCATTTGGTCAACTTAATTGTGATATGTATCATCACAACATTTTCATGACAATTTACACTATTGCGTGTTTCTATACTAAATTTGCATGTGACTTGTAAGTTCACAACCATTCACTGTGCTATCATCTCTATACTCATCATAGTTTCATGGTGGTATATTTGCTATTTTGTATTTATATGTTAATATTTTGTGTGGCATACTATGTCCTACACATTTACATTTTGATTGGTATTGGGTATGTGTCATGTTATCGGTGGTATTGTTTTATAAAACTTTGTTACATAATATTCGCATGGTTTGCAGTTGTACAACCATGTATGCATTTCTTGCACAGTTGTTAATATGTGTGATTTATTGTTCTATGAATGTATTTCTCAATTGTTCAACTCATGTATTACATTTGTAACCACAGTGTCGTATTTGTTACTTATGCTATTGCGCTTATTCATATTTGTAATTAACTAAATTGGTGTTTATTGTATTTATTATATAACTTGCATTTATGTAAAACATATTGTTTTTTTTTGCGTCTACTGTCTGTAACCACGCCACGCCTAGATTTTATTTTTATATGGTATTTTGTGATTATGCATTGCACAATTATTATTCCTGCTTAATTATGACATACATGTCATTACATATGTGCTCACAATCAGTCAGCTATCTATAGCTTGTTTTCACACAACAATATATTGTAAATTTCTGAAACTTCAGGTATAGCATGACTTGTTCAACTTTATGACGCCATGCTAGATTTACGTCTAAACATGTATAATTTGTGACAATTTATTTGTTCATTGTAAGCAATACTCTGTACAGGTCTACTGGCCTCAACTATTTCACGGTAACCATCTATGACTTGCATAGGGTTACAATTATCGGGCCATCTTGTGATGAGTTTCCGATCATTCATTATTAAACATTGTCAAATTATGTACTTTCATGTTTTATACCGTTCAATATTGTATACTTACAATATATTTGGGCAATACATTGCCAGCGCTTACATTTTCAATCATGCATAAAATCACATTGCACGCCAACCTTGGCCTACTAAACGCTTATCTTTATTCATACTTATCGCTAAACAGTTAATGCACAACTCTTATCTAAGATTACAACTCAAGGTTCAATGCAGCCTATTGAGATTAACTTTCATTATTAAGAACTCTGTATTTTATATAACAAGTTACTAAAATGTATTAAAAAATCTATTGATTTTTGCGGGCAGTTATGTACAGTAGCGTGGTAATTTTTGCATTTATAGGTTGGCTAATCTGCGCTTTTAATTTGCTCAATTCATGTCCGCACATCTGGACAGTGCATTACATACATTCGCTAGCGGCGGTCGGCCTTGCGCCCGCTGCTATCCTGTCACATTTTTCTTCTTTGTCGCGACAATTAATGTAGGCCTTAGGCCCAAGACTTATATATGGCCTTCTAGGCTTTCTCATCAAATTAATTCTTCAATGTAACATTTTACGACTTGTATTTACAATGCGCTCATTAGCCAATCTTATATTCAAAATTGACACCTAACCATTTCAATGCTGTATACGTGAATAATTTTCAATAAATGTATTAACTACAGTCCACTCTCTCTTCATCATTTCTGCATCCTGGCGAATTAATTACAACAGTAAATCGACAATTCACGAACACTTCATACTTAACAGAGGAGATCAAGAAAAATATGGAAGAACAGATATGCACCATTCCAAAAAGTGCATTCCAGATTTTGAAGAGACATTGGGAGTGGTGCTTTGCCAGTGGGGGGAGGGGAATACTTTGGAGGAGATAAGGATGCATAAAGTTGTAAGTACATTAATACATTTTTGTGGCTAAAGTTCCGTCTTTTTTTTTTAACACACCTCATAATGCACACGGCAAGTGGTTAAAGATCTAATACATTTCCACACTTAGTACATGCAGTGATGTGGTACGTTTTTTTACAGTGGTGCCCATACACCCCGTCCAGTTCCAATGACACTGTGCTCCAAAATTGCTCAATGTCTCTCTCTAAGTTTCACATTCAGTGTATGCTTCAAATATAGTTCATAACAACTGTTGTAAAATGATAAAATACTTATTTTATTTACAGAAATATATGTTATACTTTTTAACTTAATGGTACTACAATTATAAAATTTTTTAAGACTCACAGAATTTAATACAAGCTGTATGAAACAATTCAATAAGAATTTTTATCTGTGTGGCCACCTTGCTTTAGCTCACAATACTAAATTTTATTTTTTCTTCTACAATCCTTACCATTTTATTTTTAAAACACATTGATTTTTAAAATATATTATAAAAAAGCTTAAAATTACGTTTATAGGAAATAAAAATATTTATTTTTATTTTTACATCTTAGTCTTTTCCTCAACCCAGAGGTTGGTGCACTTGTAATTATTTCTTTCTGTCTGTAGACAGCCACTTTATCACTGCATACTCCTATCTGGTTCTTCCCATACCACCATGCCCCTCGATCAGGGTGGTGAACCAGTTTGAATGGTGCAGCAGGTGACCAATTATATTACTTCTCCTTTCCACAGTAGATCCAATGAACATCCATTTTTTCACACTCTCCTCAGAACCCTATCAATAGATAGTCTTTCTGTCCATAGTATTCTTAACGCTCTTCCCCAGCGCCACATCTCAAAAGCTACAAGATTATTAATAAGGTTATTTTTACATATGATTGCGTAAAACTGAACAGCTTTATTGGAAACAAATACAATTGCACTGATTGAAAGAAGTTTACCAACTTGTGTTTAAATGTAGGCAAAACAAAACATTTATTTTATCAGCTACTAATCATCTGTACAATGAATATTTCTTTCTTTGTACATTGGAAAAAAGAATGTTAATTGTGTTATATTAATTATTTAATATATTTTATTAATACGGAATATCAATATCTTTTACAAACATTTTGTTCAGGTACCATCTTGTTATTACAAGAACATTAAATTTGCTTACCTTTATGGGCAGAGTCCGTATAAGCGAACCAGAAGTAGCAGAATTTGTTATCTGAAATAATTTACTATTGCTTGAAATGTTTACCAATGACATTACCTTTTATTGTTGTATTTCGTACAATGAATGTGACTCTACCGTGCGAAACAAGCACGCTACTATACGCCAGGAGGCGTTGCGCCATGAGACGCAGTTCCACTATTCAAGTTAAAGTTCCCCTTAAACATTTCACATGCCCTCCAAAATAACATATTCAATTATATTTTTATGATATCATTATTAAAATAACTTTACAACCCAGCACTTTTAATTAAATGTAATGAAACATTCTCTCACTCACTCACATTCTTATGGTACAATTTTTGTTAATTTTCCCCAAATTGAGCTCATTTTAATTAAAGTTATTTAGTAATTGAAAATTTTGTATTGACCCTTATTTAACATTTTGGATACCCCCCATTTTGTCACTTAGCTGAAATCAGTCCTGCAGACGTCCCATCGCTGAACTCGCACTATAGATGTTAAAACTTTACCAAACTTTGTGTTTACGTTTTACATGTTAATAACGTTGAACTGTTACTTCATTTTATACAAAATACTTCACTTTTACATTGTACAGGCGAACGTCCAAGACTTAGTTTTATAAAATTTAGATAGGTAGCTGGCCGGCTTTACTGCTATTTCGTGACTGAGAACGATTTGCAATGCTTCAATTCCGAGGTGGGGAGTAACTACGTCACCAGTCTCTTTGTGTCGAGTTCCACGCCTTGCTGTTTACAGGTGCGTTTATTACATTTTTGCATACTTTTGGATGACGTATACATGGGTGCAGCTTGTTGACACATTAGTATGGCAAAATGATGTTGTTGTTTCTGCGTGTATATTCCCGACCTTGAAGCAATTTCTGTCCACTCGATATTGCGCAGTTGCAAACCTTCATAAAACTTTACTAGTTTCTCATATATGACTTTAATACAATTTATATTGATTATTCCCCAAAACACAGTAGGGCCAGAATTGTACTGTTACAATTGTTACTGTTATTGTCATTAAATTTGGCAAATTTTTCAATGATTTCCTCATTTTGAACTTGCTTGGGGAAGTCATGTTCACATAAAGTCATGTTACCGCATGTTTAAAAGTAAAATTGGAAATAGTCTGTCTAACAGAAATGTGGACTTGAAATATGATGAATACATTTTTAAGTTTGTTACATAGACTTTTATTCACTTTAGACTGCTATTGCGTCTCAAAAAATTTGCTGCCAAAAGATCTGATGGCATAGCTTGTGCAATGATCCCCATGGTGGCACTCAATGTGTTTTTATTCCAAACAGTAGGGCATAAATGGACCAGTAATTCAGAAATTAATAATCCATAATTTGAGTTTATATTCCAAACCCATTACAACTCAAGATATGCAAGTTCAAATGTGTTTGAGGAAATGTACTGTCACAGGACAAATGGCGTCAATCGTACGACTCTTTGTGTTTTTGGTGACCATTAGAAAGGCCGTGTGATGAAAACGCTGTGGTGTATGTTCCGCCCAAGCCGCACTGAGATGTTCGGCAGCTGTGCCCGCTGTTCGTGGCGTACTGCAGTCCTCCTCTTCTTTCGGCATCGGGTTGTAAAGCCTGCTGCAGGCCCAGTGACATCCATCGCTGGTTCATCACAGGGCAAAGAATGAGAACAACATCCGTTCTTATCTTCTTCCTGTTCCTTCCGGCTGGCTTCGATATCGTCCAATAGAGGAGTGGCGATGGAGTGCGTCCAATGATGTGGCGATGATGGTGTGTACCAAAAAATTCTAGTGGTGCTCTTTTTATGCCCTGACAGGATGAATGCCACGAGCCAATCAGCATGCTGCTGATCCCTGATTGGCTCGCTGTAAGCTCGTCAGGTTTCACGTGCCACGAGGTGTTCACGGCAATCTCTCGGCTCGTACCAGGGAGCAGATGTCCGTTTCCCTGCCATCACATTACGTTAAATATAGCTCATTAATGATGAGTTCAGGATAATCATAAGAGCAGCAAACATTACTGTAAGTACAGTGTGTAGTACTAACGACGTGTACTGTTATTAAATTTGTCCCTTTTCAGACGTTAACTGAAGTCTTATCGGTTATTAATAATTAAATGAATATGATTATATGTAATGTTTGGTCCAGGGAATCGTTTAGTGTACTTTGGCAGAGAACAGTGGGCAAATACAAATAACAAAATGCGTATATCAAGTAAAATATAACATTATTTATTTTCTCTCGAAAACATAAAAAAATCATGAACACACTTATTCCGCCTTAAGGCGTAAAACTGATTATCAATAACCTACGACATCAAAATACTACTACGTATATCAAAATTGTGCAAACTCAACACTTCTTGTTAGGCCTATTTTCATAATTTTTCATTCACACAAACATACACATTTACTTATTTTTTTATTTTGTTGAGCTCAACTTTATAATTTAGGAAAAGCCAGTATTTAATTATTTTTGAAATGTCTACTTTCTTGTTGATGCGTATGGTTTAATCCTGCGTGACGTCTCCTGTTGTGCACTGTCTGTTGTTTTCACTTTTAGGTTTTACGACCGAACTGTTTGTTTAGTTTTACTGTTCACTGATTACTATTATGACGATTTATAATATTAGTTAGAATTTCACATTGTTCAATTTACGTATTATGCTGTTTATGCGGGCGAAAACGGTACTCAGCCGGCGGCGAGCGAAACTACCCACGTCCGCTTTGTTTAGATGTTGTTTGCCGACTGGCATTCAGTATTACAAATTTCCGTTTGGTTCGTCTTCAAACTGCTTCACCCCGCTCCCCACTATTCGTCTCGTCCTCAGTATTGTAACGTTCCGCTGAGTTTAGTATCACCTTTTTAACTTGTAATTAACTGTTTCTTGTCAACAACATTCCTTCGTTATTAATCACTGACTACAAATAAACTGCATAACCATACATGGTCATGAAAATATTTACTGGCTATCGTCTCACCTCAAAGGGGCCTCATCTTTACATGTTATGGAATTTATGAAATTACACAATAACATTTATGTAAATTTAGACCCATTACAAGTGGAAACATTAACACAAACTGACGGGGACCAGGTTTTTTCATGTTAACCGAACTTTATATTAAATGAAGAAAACATGAAACAAAATGAGATAAATGAACAAATACTGTATGCCATGACAAATTATATAGTTGACTAAACCTTTTTACAACACTACACCGAGCTTTCTTACAACTGTGGATTACTTTATGTCGTGACAAAGTGTGTACTCGGGTAAATGCCTTATTACACACATTAGATTTGTATGGATTCTTACCACTGTGAATTAATTTTTCATGAGAAATTGCTTGATTGGATAAACGCCTTATTACACACATCACATATGTATGACTTCTTACCACTGTAAATTAACATATGCTGTGATAAATAAGTTGTTGACAGCTTAAACGCCTTTTTACATACACTGCACTGATAGTCTTTTTTAATCACTGTGGATTACTTTATGACGTGACAAATTAATTGCCTGGGTAAATGCCTTATTACACACATTACATGTGTATGGCTTCTTACCACTGTGAATTAATTTGTGTTGTGACAAAGTGCTTGGCTGGGTAAACGCCTTATTACACACATTACAAGTGTATGGCTTCTTACCACTGTGAATTAATTTGTGTTGTGACAAATAGCTTGCCTGGGTAAATGCCTTATTACACACATTACATGTGTATGGCTTCTTACCACTGTGAATTAATTTGTGTTGTGACAAATAGCTTGCCTGGGTAAACGCCTTATTACACACATTACATGGGTATGGCTTCTTACCACTGTGGATTACTTTATGTCGTGACAAATTAATTGCCTGGGTAAATGCCTTATTACACACATTACATGTGTATGCCTTCTTACCACTGTGAATTAATTTGTGTTGTGACAAAGTGCTTGCCTGGGTAAATGCCTTATTACACACATTACAAGTGTATGGCTTCCTATCACTGTGAATTAATATATGCTGTGAGAAACTGCCTCGATGATTAAACACCTTATTACATACACTGCACTGATACTGCTTTTTACTACCATGGATTAACATATGTTGCCACAAATTGCTTGCCTGGGTAAACACCTTATTACACACATTACATGTGTATCGCTTCTTATCACTGTGGATTAATGTATGCTGTGAGAAATTGCCTCGATGATTAAACACCTTATTACATACACTGCACTGATACTGCTTTTTACTACCATGAATTAACATATGTTGTGACAAAAGTAACCGGCAGCTGAATGTCTCATTACATACATTACACTGGCATGACAAAACATGACTCTCTACTAATTTACTGCACACATCAGTACTATCAATTAATTTGTGTTGAGAGGCATTTCTATGTCCACGACTAGACAATTTATCACATACATTATTTTTATCATTATCACTTTTCTTAGTCACTGTATGTTGTAATAATGTATCAGGAACCATATGAGTCGTCCCATCTGAAGGTCTTCCATGCATTTGTTCTGCAATTAAGTGCTTTTCTGTCAGAGAAGTCACATTCCATGTTATGCCCTAAAACATTTAATAGTTCTTATTAAACTGAGGTAACACTTGAGAATATAATAACAAAGAACGATCTGGATGGCTTTCCAGAGAAATTGTATAATATAGAGTACAAATTAGGTTATTATGAGAAAGAGAGGAAAAAGGAATAATATAGTAATCTAAGGTTTGGATCCAATACTAAAAAAAGGAAATACTAACACTGCAAAATTCAAAAAGCAAAAACTTTTTACAGAATGATCTGTGGGCAACTGAGTACAAAGAATTCATAAAATATGTGTAGACCTAATTGAATTAAATATTTGGGAAGAAAGGATTAAATTATGGAAAATAATTAAAACCTTAACGTTTTGAAATGTACAATGACTTTCTTAGACAATTACTTATTTGTGAAATGAGTGGAAACTACTAAAGGAAAGAATTTGTAAAAGAAAAGATTAAACTATAGATTAATAGGGAAAAATGGATAAAGAAGATCTAAAGAAATACAGATCCACACAAAGATGAGAGTGTAAGGAAATGCAGAGAGTGGAAAACTAAATAATGACAACAGTCTAAAATAAATAATGAAGGCATATTGTATGGAATCAGAATAATAGACTTGAAAGGGCATGGAAGTACAAACAGATGGAAAACCAATTAAGACATTGTATACATTCAAAGAAAGTAACACTATGCTGGCAAAAGATGTCCATGTACGGCTTACGTAACTTCTGAGTTTTGACGAGATGTAAGTGTACATCTTCACGTATAGCATTGTTTTACATGACAAAAGCCGTTGATTTACGCTTTTTGACGATGTGTAATCATGTAACTATAAAGACTGACATTAATAGTTCACAATTCTGCACCTAGATCACAAAAGTATATACATTTCTATTCACGTATGCTTTGTCTTCTACCACATGGTTTTGTAGACGGCTGCATAAGTGCTTCAAAACATACCATACCAAAAAAAAAGTTTAGTGAATGTAAACAAAGTTGTGTATATAGGGTACACTAACAATATTATTGAATATTCAGAAGGCACGTTTCAGTAGTATTGTGACAATATGTTGTGTTGTGTTATAGCCTAATTGTAATAATATTTCAACTTTTTTTATTTGTAAAAACATGGCAAATTTATGACATAGAAAAAATGTTTACAAGTTTCACTTTTATATAGGGTTTTAGAGAATAGTTGAATTTACAAAAAAAAAAGCTTGAATTATTTATAAGTATATTGTTGGTTATGTACTACGGTATGTCAAAAAAGTGTGAAGTATGGCCAGATGTGATGGATGGACAGACCCAGAATCGCTCAGCCAGGTAAGTGTTAAATTTATCTAATAGAGAAATTCAAGAGGCAACACTACAGATTTTAAAGAGTTCTGAAACAAGAAAAGGGCCATCAATTGTCAGAGTTACCATACTGGGATGTGCTAATATACATTGATAAGGACCACACAGGAGTTGGATGTTTAATATACCATAAGCTGGTTAATAACTCAGGAAATTGGTCAGAGAAGTACAAGACATTTTTCAAAAGTAAGCATTACTACACCATTATGGAAATACGAATTATCATTTGTTTTGGTATTTTTACTGTACATACATACTTTACTTTTGTATATAATTACAATTGTTTTTTAATCCCTTTTTATATAGAGGAACAAACTTTATTATCCCCCTCCCCCTGAAGAAAATTCACTATCTGGGATTGCGGCACTAGAATTTCAAACTCTTCAAAACTACAGAAGTACATGAAACAAACTGGAAACACAAGAAAAGAACAAAAGCAACATGGTGGCTGGATGAAGTACCACAGAAAATGAAAATAAAAATGAAAAGAGGACATGGAAATTAAATTTAGCAAAATGTGATATCAAAAAATTATGAGAAATACAAAGAATACAAAATAGTTAATACACTGGTTATAAAGACAAAAGAATGACCATGGACGCAGTAATGAGAGGAATCGGAAGAGGAGAGAAAGAACACCAAAAGCTGTTCTATAAGATGATGAGTTTAGGAAGAAATGTATACAAAACAAACACAATTAACACTGTAAGTACCACTGAATTCATTAGCAGACTGTCCCCTGTGACCAGCAGTTTTTTCAAAAAACCCACTATATTGAAACTCATAAATATTTACATTTTATTCCTAAAAAATAATCATACCAAACGTTTTATTACACAGTCCTCTTATGAATGTACTCTTTATATTTCTATTTTCTTTTTTATATATCTTAAGTAAAGGTGTATAAAAATAAGTTGTTTCATGCAATTTGTAGAGAAAAAATTCTTTGAAATCATGTTATTTGAACTACAACAGCTACATTCGACTAGAGTTTACTCATATTGTTTTGTTTATAAACCAGTTATTGTCTTTAGTATAGAAAAAGTATGTAACAGTTATAAAAATTACACAACATGTTTCAGAGTAATAAAATTTGGACAGGTGGACATGCAAACTCTTAGAGCAGTAAGAACTACTGGGCCACAATTTATATCCGAACATAATTATCTATTTTTCAGAATGGCTGTGTTAATGATTGTCTGTAATTAGTTTACATGAAAACAAAATATCCTGGAAAAATTTTGGAAATGACTAAAGAAAAGTTGAAATTGCATGTATAGTGAAATAGCATTATGACCATCTAGTTATTTCTAGGTTTTCATCATGTTGAGAGGACATAATTTATAATAATGAATAACACACTAATATGCTGAATAATACATTTACAAATATACATAACACTCAAAAGACTCATGAAGTAACACTGAAATACTCATAAACAAAAATGTAACTTGCACGTTGAACATGCAAAATGTAAACAAACTTGCAGTTTTTGCCGACTATTTACACTTTTCATATAAATTCTTTTCTCCAGTTAGTGCTGCAATCTGATGGCAGAAACAAGAACCGAATGCTTGATAAACATTTTGCATTAATTGTGTGGCTTAATAATAGGATGTGATGCATTTGAAAGCATTGAAAAGATAGTGGCATAATATTACGCCACCTGTCAAAATACCAAGTCCATTGGTGAATAGCAAATGGACAACAAAATTGTTGAATAACTAAATTATATTGCTATGTCATTTATATTTAATATGCAAAAATTCAGTTAACACATTTATGAATTAAAGTCATGATGGAAGTATGTAACAAGCGGATGATCCAAATTCCCATCATGGATGGACAAACCTAGTCCTAGTGATATTAGTAAGGACACGGAACCCACTACTGAACATAATCCAGCTTTGTCTAATATGACTAGTGCCACGAAGATGTCTCATTTACTGGGGGAAATGCCATACTTTACCAATTTGCCAAGATGCACAAGCAACAGCCTATTTCAATGTTTTGAGTGTTAGATTTTCTTTGTAGAGACACTAATACATAATGAATCCCAAATCGCACCAAGAAGTTACCAGTCATGAACCATCCAACACTCACCTGTTCTGAGGAGGGAGCTTGCTGACCAACTGTAAGATGCAACTATACTCATGCAATTGAGGTGATATAAACTTTTATTATTTTTCGTTGGCCTGGCCCGCCGTTCATCCGTGTTACAAATCGTTTTCCTTTTTAAACCATGTGCTTACGCCGCTAGACAGTCCGATCAAGTGTGTGTCAACAGGACATTCGTTATGAACATTATTTGAACTATTATGAAATTATTCCATAACTCTAACATACTATTCTTGTACTTGTATGCTGCACTGGGGGAGCGTGCCAGAGCTCATTTTGGCTTTCTTCATAATTTTTTTTTGCAAAGGCCTTAGAGTTAGTATACTTACAATCTAAATTTAAGTCATGTGTTTATTGGTTCTGTTCCGGCTGGTTCAGGACGGGGTGCATATATTATTCTTATTTTGGTTTAACATTTAAGGGCTGGGGGTTTCGTTTTTCAGGCTGTTTTCAGGGGTAAAATTCACATGGGTTTTTTTTTTGGCACAAGTTAGGCACACGCTGATACAGTTTTATGCAGGCCGGATACCTGTCTGACCTGGTCTGGCACACTTCCACAGCTGCCAGAATACAACATGCTGTTATTTTAAAATTATTTATACACAGATGTCTGACATTAAAAATTTATTTTTTTGTGGGCATATACCAATAATTTTGAGATTGTAAAATCATACTGATGCTACTGATTATTGTAACTTGGGTTCTGACTTGCTTCCTGGACCTGTCTGTTGAATTAAATCATTATCATTAAAGAACGAATTCCTGATATAGGGATACATTTATATTTGTAACACAACAATTAACATGTTGGAAAATTATGCCAATTGTTTAAACTTAGGTGATAAGGGTTTTTACCACTTGTATACAGTTCAAAGAAACTTAAAGATTTTCATATACTTATGTGCCGCGTTTTGGAAAACGCGGCGATCTTCCGATATCTATATTGTGCTTTATTAAAGAAATTACGTATTTGTCGACGAGAAAGAAGTTGTCCTTTGGGACGTTCAGTTGCACTTTGTCATGCTGCTGCCCCTTGCCCGCACGCCTCGCGCGCGCCCTATCTATGCACTACGGGTTTTTCAACAGCTGGTTTATTCAGTACGACTTTAGCTATCAGTGCTTCACATTCTAGTCTCCGGCTGGCAGAGTAGATTGAACAGTTTTCGTCTCCCAGCTTCTTCTATGAATAAGTAGAAAGCTACGTGACCTCCGGGTTTCCGAGGTAGCCGGGAATCTGCCCCGCTCTGGAAGGATGGCCGAACAACTGCCTCCGACGATGTAACTTAAAACCTTCGTCAGCTGTGTCAGCCGGAAGGATGGACTGGACACCCACTACTGAGCCCTCAACATGCACCCTTCAAACCAGGTGACATTTAACCATTTTTAACCTAAACCGTGTGGCCGAAGTACTCGGTGAGACTTTCATGAAACGTTCCAGTGTGGACGGTTAGTTAAGGACAATGGGTGGAATATTTTAATTGTATTTTGTAAGGCTTACGCCTCCTCAATTACTATCATGTATATCTCGTTCTGAGAGTGAAAACTCGGCCGGGGTCACGCACCGCCCGGGTCGAGGGGAGTTCGGTAGATAGAGTTGTATCTCATCCTATGTCTGTTTTAAGCATGTTGGGATGGTTATGTTAACGATGTTGCTCCATGCGGACACGTATTTTATTATTCATTCATGATCTGGGGGGGTGGTTTTAAACCGTGGTCGACTCCCGTTGGAGACGTCCACTGCAAGCCTGTCTATGTCAGATCTTGCTAGATCCCGTCCAATGCCTGACCCTGCCGGTAGTCAAGTTTTGTAATACTGTGAGCTGACTTAATACTCTTATGACTTATATTCTGTATTACAAATTCTGTTCCACTGTTTAGATAATTTGCACACTTTAAAATTTACCATTGTCACAGATTGTATTTTACCATAGCAAATTTTGTAACCATAATTGTAATTGCTCCCTATAACAATTAGTTAACCATAAGACTACACAAGATTGATCAATGTCAGTTATGAATACTCATGGTGGTCAAATTCCACTATTTTTCTATATTCTGTTTTGAAGGTAAAAAAGAAACATAAAATGCAGTTAGGCAACCGGACATCCATGTTGACCTTGTGATGCTACTTTTCATTATTGTAATTGATGGGATTTAATTGCTTATTAAATATCGGCATGGGATTTGTGCGCGGGCCGCATGGCTTACAGAGAACATTCAGTTAACACTTATCTTGTTAAAACTTGGGGGCATGTCTGCTCCACTCCTGGGATATTTTAATTGAAGTTTTGGGGAGGGGGTTTTAGTCACCTATTAATTAAACAGTAAGGGGGTTATGGGTGTTGAACAAGATTATTATATGCGCTGATGACCAGGGTGAACATGTGATGGGTTATTTAAATATAAACGTTTGTTGATGTTAATTATATGTGTGTGTTGTTTTGTATAATTGTTACTTGTCATGTTCATTAGGCCTGTGTATATTTCTGTATATTTATGCCTTGTTATAAAAAGTGATTACTTGCAGGTCGAAACTATGTGCCAATTTTTTAATTGTATTATTCTATAACTACAATTTGTTATTTATGTAACATCCCATGATTTTGTTAGTCAATGATGGTTCAACTATTAATAATTATTCAATACTTAGTGCTGTTAATTATTATTATTCCTTGTTCAACTTTTGGGCAAGGCACATATTAATGAAATTATATTTAACGATCAAAAGACTTATTTATCTGGCCTTTAGGAGCTCATAGGTTGTACTGGCCAAGAACAATAAATTGTTGTTATCTTAAGTTCAGTGTTTCATTTGCAAGTCCCATCATACTGGACCCAGCCCAATTTTAGCTTTTCTAGGCTCTCGCCTAGTTCTAAATAACTTGTAACCTCTCTTTCAAAAAAAAAAAAAAGGAAACAAAATCAATACTAAAAGCATAGAGAGGTTGCAAATGGTAGCCGGAGCGTGGTTCATTCTAGGCCTGAACCCTTGGGTCCGTTGGTGTGATGGGGCTTGCAACTTGGAGATAGTGTGGCAAATAAAATGGCACTTAATGGTGGACATGAAATGTAGAAGTATATGTTTTTATGAATTATTGTTAAATGTTTTGAATTGTAAATCTGAGGCCGCCATGGGCACGTGTTGTAGTTGGGTTGTTGTTTTGAAATTGGACATTGCCGGAGATCGCGTGGGGATGGGTTCCCGTATTTAATTTTTGAAAGTAATTGCGCGTGCGATTAGTGGGATGCGGTATGGCCCGACTGGAAGTCGGTATCGTCCGATTGTAATGGTGATAATGTTGTAGTCGAAATGTCGTATATTGTGGTTAGTGTTAGGTGGTGTGGATTGTATGTTGGTGTTAGTGTCTGATGTTGTTTCTTCTTGAGTCTGGCGACTGACGGAGAGTTGGTTCTGGAGCGGGGCAGGTTTTCGCAGCGCTAGGAACCCGGGGGTCTACTCAAAGGAAGGACAGTACTTGAGTTTTTCCGATTTTTGTTAATATGTTTTTGTAGGTTGTGTTTGTGTTAGGTGTTTAGTGGGAATTTGTTTTATGATTGTTTGTTTGGCATTATGCAATTCTGGCGGCGGTATGCTATCAGGAGTTGCCCCACCCTCTTACAGGCGTTCTCCAGAAATTTCCGGTGGTGGATGGATTTGATGAGGAGCAGCTGTTGGTTTTCTTGGACCTGGTCCTGCAGGTGGCTGATTTCCCAGGGGTGTCCGATGGGGAGGTCTTGTATCTTATATACCCGTATTGCCGGAGTACGTTGGCTGGTCTGGTCACCAAGGCCCTGCGTCGGGGTGACAGTGTTGATGCTTTCCATGGGGAGGTGTTGAACTTCTTCATACCCACTCGACGACGCTTCAAGCTTGAGTTGGAAAGATTCTATCGCCCACAGGCCTACGGAGAGGCGTTAGGAGATTTCGTGCGCGATATACGGAAAGCTGCCCGGGTGTTGAGATTGGGGTTGCCCGAGACAGAAGTTATCCAAGCAATTCTGCAAGGACTGACTCCCCAAGAGAGATCTCGTTTGGCATTCGCGGACCGTCCACGTGGTTTCGCGGATCTTGAACAGCTGTGTGTGTTTTCAAGGACGGTCCAGGCGGCTGACGAGTCCCGAGGAAGAGATGCCGCAGATGTCCAATCCTCCAGTGGTTCATCAGGAAGAGCCAAAAAGGACAAACATGGAGGTTGGAGGAAAACCCAGGAGACGCTTAGAAAGCCTGAATATTCCGGAAGTGACGGAGGCTACAAGGGGGTGGCAAGTGTGAAGACGGTAACAACAGCTACAGCACAGAAAACAAAGAAACATGAAATTAACAGGGGAAGAAGAAATTATGTTAGGGAACAGACAGCGGCAAGTAGGGAGCCTGTACCAAGGCGTTATCCCTATTCGGAGAAAAAGGAAACTTTAAAGGTTCCAGAGGAAGTACAAGTGCCCAAGAGAGTAGTAGATGAAGAAAAGGAAGCAGAAGTAGAAGAGCGGAATGACTTCGTGGGAACAATACAGGAGGATAAGAGCGCGTCAGTTAATACTGAATTACCGGACCCAAAGAGGACGTCATGGTTGAATCCAGAGGCCGCAGAATTTGTTCCGGTATTTACATCTCGGTTCGTGAGGGATTCAGACCCTGTAACATCAACATCGCCAGTCGAAATTAATGTAGTCATTGCACATGAACCTGGACAGCTGGATTCCAGGGTGGAAGATGTTGAGGACGTTGTGGTTGCTGAAAGTGGTCAAAGAGTGGAATCGACAGAAGAGTCAGAAGAGCGGTCTGCAGATGCTGCGCAGGTGAGTATAGTTGTAGGGGTTAGGGAGACTGTAGAGTCTGAAGTTGCAGATGGACACAGGGATGTCCGGGCTGCAAGTGTTTCTGAGGTTGTGGATGGACAAGGGGATGTCCATGCCGCAAGTGTAGTAGAAGTAGATGAGGTAGAAGTTGAGGAGAAATTGGGTGGCAGCGTTGTAGAGTTTGTGAGTGAGAGTGAAGTAGTGTGTGAAGATGTGCAGACGCCTTCTGTAAGTAGTGTTGAGGATTCCGAGGAACGGGAGGAAGTTTCAGGTGGACCAGGTGAGCAACTAGCGGAGGACGTGGATGTGCAGTGTTCAGATGGTGGTAGTGGAAGTGATGGCGATGACGTTGGTGATGAACGTGTTGATGAAAATGAGATCAGAGAAGAGGTTAGTCAAGAGGTTCGTGAAGGAGCTGGCGAGGCGTGTGGTGAAGAAGATGGATCAGAGGAGCGACGGGAAGAGGCTGAGGAGGTGCAGTGTCAGGAAGTTGATTTGGATTATGCGGATGAAGAAGGGGAAGTTGTAGAAAAGGAAGAAATTGTAGCAGAGGAGTTAGACGATGAGCATAATCCAAAGCGGAGTGAAAGTAGTGAGGTAAGTTGCTTTGATTCTTATCCCGAAGAAACCAGTCAGTACAGCTCAACACGAGATAATTTCTTAGAGAGTGGTGTCCGAAAGGAGCGAATACCTAAGGTGCGTCATAGAAAGGTAAGAAGCAGAGGTTAACGGGTAGCGGGTAGATGTTCCCCACATTCCCAGTGGTGTTCATCTATTTCAGGGTTGCGCCCCTGCCCACGCGAGCCTTGGTTTCCTCCATTCTTCCTTATTTCCGGAGGTAGCCAGGTCCTTGCCCTCAGTCCTAGCTATTGCCCTTTAATGATCCTTGCCCCATTTCATCTTCCCAATTTTCCTACCACTCCCCTTAAAAAAAAAAAAAAAAAAAATCTATCAAACGGAGTTAGAGAGAGACTTTTGTGGTCCTCGAGATCGTCAGTTTCCCCTGTGTTAAAGGTTAGATGGAGTGATGGTGTGCTGTTGCTGATTGTTGATAGTTGTTGAGCTTGATGTTGTTCATTATAGGGTCCGAGCCATGCCGCATTCCCCGGTTTTCCTGGTGTTATTTTTTGTTGCGAGAGAAAGTTGTGTAGACGGTGCTGTAGAGAAGTAAAACCCCCTCGAGTTATGGTGTATTTGTTGAGTTGAGATTGGATTAATGTTCGTGTGCCCTAGGTGCGGTCCTCTCTGTCTGGCTAAGCGGGGCCGTCCGCCCTTGTGTAGGGAAGTGGGCCAGCCATATGGCAAGGTTGGAGATGCCTTGTGGGTGCATGTGGCTGGTCGGTCCGAGAGAGGGACGAGAGGTAGTACGGTCGCTCACATGCCAAGGTGGGAGATGCCTTGTTTAGTCCTAGGACGAGCATGTGAGTGGGACCGGTGGGAGTAATTGGTGGTCACCGGAGAGGGTGACGTGTTGGGGCGGTCCCGTGGGGTTGGCGTGGCGGAGAGGGTCGCATGGGGATTGGTGGTCTTCCTGAGAGCAAGTCTGCCTGGCCAACTCACCCACGATGTCCACCGGAGTTTTTTTTTGAAGGGAGTACACTGCAGGGTACTTTCCCGAGTTTGAAGGTAAGGCAACTGGGTTGCTCTTTTGGGGTGGGGGTGTGCCGCGTTTTGGAAAACGCGGCGATCTTCCGATATCTATATTGTACTTTATTAAAGAAATTACGTATTTGTCGACGAGAAAGAAGTTGTCCTTTGGGACGTTCAGTTGCACTTTGTCATGCTGCTGCCCCTTGCCCGCACGCCTCGCGCGCGCCCTATCTATGCATGTACGGGTTTTTCAACAGCTGGTTTATTCAGTACGACTTTAGCTATCAGCGCTTCACATTCTAGTCTCCGGCTGGCAGAGTAGATTGAACAGTTTTCGTCTCCCAGCTTCTTCTATGAATAAGTAGAAAGCTACGTGACCTCCGGGTTTCCGAGGTAGCCGGGAATCTGCCCCGCTCTGGAAGGATGGCCGAACAACTGCCTCCGACGATGTAACTTAAAACCTTCGTCAGCTGTGTCAGCCGGAAGGATGGACTGGACACCCACTACTGAGCCCTCAACATGCACCCTTCAAACCAGGTGACATTTAACCATTTTTAACCTAAACCGTGTGGCCGAAGTACTCGGTGAGACTTTCATGAAACGTTCCAGTGTGGACGGTTAGTTACGGACAATGGGTGGAATATTTTAATTGTATTTTGTAAGGCTTACGCCTCCTCAATTACTATCATGTATATCTCGTTCTGAGAGTGAAAACTCGGCCGGGGTCACGCACCGCCCGGGTCGAGGGGAGTTCGGTAGATAGAGTTGTATCTCATCCTATGTCTGTTTTAAGCATGTTGGGATGGTTATGTTAACGATGTTGCTCCATGCGGACACGTATTTTATTATTCATTCATGATCTGGGGGGGTGGTTTTAAACCGTGGTCGACTCCCGTTGGAGACGTCCACTGCAAGCCTGTCTATGTCAGATCTTGCTAGATCCCGTCCAATGCCTGACCCTGCCGGTAGTCAAGTTTTGTAATACTGTGAGCTGACTTAATACTCTTATGGCTTATATTCTGTATTACAAATTCTGTTCCACTGTTTAGATAATTTGCACACTTTAAAATTTACCATTGTCACAGATTGTATTTTACCATAGCAAATTTTGTAACCATAATTGTAATTGCTCCCTATAACAATTAGTTAACCATAAGACTACACAAGATTGATCAATGTCAGTTATGAATACTCATGGTGGTCAAATTCCACTATTTTTCTATATTCTGTTTTGAAGGTAAAAAAGAAACATAAAATGCAGTTAGGCAACCGGACATCCATGTTGACCTTGTGATGCTACTTTTCATTATTGTAATTGATGGGATTTAATTGCTTATTAAATATCGGCATGGGATTTGTGCGCGGGCCGCATGGCTTACAGAGAACATTCAGTTAACACTTATCTTGTTAAAACTTGGGGGCATGTCTGCTCCACTCCTGGGATATTTTAATTGAAGTTTTGGGGAGGGGGTTTTAGTCACCTATTAATTAAACAGTAAGGGGGTTATGGGTGTTGAACAAGATTATTATATGCGCTGATGACCAGGGTGAACATGTGATGGGTTATTTAAATATAAACGTTTGTTGATGTTAATTATATGTGTGTGTTGTTTTGTATAATTGTTACTTGTCATGTTCATTATGCCTGTGTATATTTCTGTATATTTATGCCTTGTTATAAAAAGTGATTACTTGCAGGTCGAAACTATGTGCCAATTTTTTAATTGTATTATTCTATAACTACAATTTGTTATTTATGTAACATCCCATGATTTTGTTAGTCAATGATGGTTCAACTATTAATAATTATTCAATACTTAGTGCTGTTAATTATTATTATTCCTTGTTCAACTTTTGGGCAAGGCACATATTAATGAAATTATATTTAACGATCAAAAGACTTATTTATCTGGCCTTTAGGAGCTCATAGGTTGTACTGGCCAAGAACAATAAATTGTTGTTATCTTAAGTTCAGTGTTTCATTTGCAAGTCCCATCATACTGGACCCAGCCCAATTTTAGCTTTTCTAGGCTCTCGCCTAGTTCTAAATAACTTGTAACCTCTCTTTCAAAAAAAAAAAAAGGAAACAAAATCAATACTAAAAGCATAGAGAGGTTGCACTTATAATTTGCAATTTATTAGATGTTATAAATTCATATGGGCTGCCAGGCCACTATCATCTTGCAGTTATTAGTCATTATCATCCTTTCGGTTTTTAAAATATTTTTTTTGGGTTTCATTTTAATGGAGTAAATGGGTTGTGGTTTTAAATGATTAAATTCCAACTGTGGCTGGAAGTTTAAATTTTATGATTGCAGTTTTTGGGGCTTTATCGAATATACAGTCTGTCTGCCAGGTCGAACATGAGTTAGTGTGATGATATTATATGTATATGTGTCTCTATGTTTCAATATGTGATGTTAATGTTAAGTGTTATTTAGGGGGGGGATTTATATAATTTATAGGATGTTGCCCGATATATGTTGTTTATTTATATAAATTAAGGAACCAAATTGATATACGTATATAGGGGATGAATTAACATAGCCTTATGGAAACTAATTTGTTAACGTGTTGACACTACTTATTTATTAGGCTTATTGTATACTTGTCACTCAAGGGAATTGTAATTTACACATGCACGTAATGAATTATGGGGCAAGAATAAAAATTGTTATTGTTGATTAACAACCGAGTTTAATTGCAAGTCCCGTCATACTGGACCCAGCGCATTTTGGGCTTCTCTAGGCTCTTGCCTAGTTTTAAATAACTAGTGGCCTCTCTTTCAAAAAAAAAATAAATAAATAAAAAGGAAAGAGGGGTTGCACTGAGGACATTGCTTCATTCCAGTGTTTCCACGGATACATGAAACGTAATGAATGTTTTGTAACTATATGAGATGTCTACACTTCACAACAAATGAAGACGGCACTACAGATCAACCTCATGAAGTTAGGCCGCTAATCGATCAGTTCATTAATAAAATAATGAATATTTACTCTCCTTCAAAAGAACTTTCAACTGAGAGCATATTTGCTAATATGACGAACATAAAAAAAATATAAGACATAAGTATGGAATTAAAATGTATTCACTCAGAACCTCATGTCCTAAATTTAAATTTATGATGGCAAAAATGACAGTTTAGGGTATAGGGGAAATACCATACCAAAAGAGTAGTACATTATCTATAAGAAAACCTGATCGGTAATGGCACACCATTTATATGGACAATTATTACAGTAGTTTCAGTCTTGTGTTCAAATTACTTTCAAAAGGAGTCACTGCACTGGTGTATTACATGCTATCAGGAAACAACCCACCAACCATAACTAGTGCACACATTAATTAGGGAAAAACCATGGCACAATGTGCTGACGGAATTATGATTGGTAGATGGTGAGATGAGAGAATGGTAATTATACATCCTCTGAATTCAAAAACAAGATGGTAATTTTTGTAAATAAACTCAAAAAAATTGAAACCAACTGAAATAGATACATTTCCTTCATTAAAAAATGTGGATCAATGGAATCAGATGCCTTCATCCTACCCATGTGAATGTAAAATGCTCAAGTGGTATAAAAAAGATTTTTATACACATCCTTAAAATGCTTCTAATAAACAGCCACATGCTTTATAATATGAATAAAAAACCATTATGGAAAATGTCCCTATATGATTTTCGGCTGGCAGTAATTGAATCACTTCTTTCATCGAAAAAACCCCAACAGTCAACCCAACACTCTGCCACACTACAAAGCACTGCATTACTAAAGCCCTGAATGTGATTCTAAAAATGTAAGGAAAGGAAGAGATGCAGCCAATGCTACAAAAGCAATAAAAGGCGGGAAACGATATTTTTATGTGACACTTGTCTAGACAAATCAGGGTTGTGTCCTGGCAAATGTTTTAATGCTTTTCATTACAATAAGTAAACATTCGTATGAGGTGGTTGGTCAGGGTGTAAATATTTAATTTTTTAAAACAACTAACATTAACTTTTTTTTAACTTGAAAACTTCAACTTTTTAAAAATTACAAACTTTAGTGTTGTTTTTATAAAATAGTGTGTAAATTACGAACATGAAGTTATGAGAGGTGACTGGTTGGGGTTTAAATATTTAATTTTTTTAATAACAAATGTAAACTTATTAAAATAACAAACTTTAGCGTCTTCTTTAAATAATATAGTGTGTAAATTATGGACATGAAGATACTGTTTGTGCAGTGTGTATGACAGGAATTTTTGTCACGGAATCTGACAAAGGAATTTCAGGTAAAAATGTCCTGGAACATGATTTTGAGTATACACCATATACAATAATGTATAAAGGTAAGTTATTAAAAAAAATAAAATAAAAATCAGTCTATACTAGTGGTTCCCAAAGTGGGGTCCGCAGTCCCAAGAAAATCTAGGATATACCGTACTATTCTTAGATTTTTATGCTGTAAAATCTAAATCTAAATTTTAGAATCTTAAAACAATTATAGTACGGGACACAGCATTGTAAGCTTCGAGGTGATGCAATAGTAACTGCGGTATTGCCATGTCGCTTCACTCACACTCACGGGCGCGTTACACTACGAAGCCAAACAAACAACGTCAGCGCATTCACATACAATAGAGATAACACACACACACACACACACACACACACACACACACACACACACACACACACACACACACACACACACACACACACACACACACACACACACACACACACACACACCTCACGCTTCTACATCGGTGAGCTACTACGATCAAAGAGAATACGTCAGCGCATTATCGTACAATAAAGATAACACACACACACACCCCACAAGTCCTCTTCTTTCCACTGTTTTTTTCTTTCTTTATATAATTTTTGTGTTGTTTTCAATTTTGTAAGTAATTATTTTCTTTATTCTTTAGTAATATGACAATTCTCTTTATTTTAGTTGTTTTTAAAACAGTCATTACATTATATGTTATTTAATGAAAAACTTCATTTTTAAAAATTTAGTAAAGAAAAATTATACACATTATAATAAAAAATATACACAAAAATTTAAGCATTATAATTATTTTTAAATTCTTTCAATCAGAACTGGATTCGCTATCTTCTGAACTTTCTTCTGTCACTGCAATCACCATACGTTCTATAGCCAAATCTCTAGGGCATTCTTTCTGGTAATCATCCTTTTGAAGCTCTTCGGAATGTTGGACGCATTTTCTCCAGTCTTCAACCGTTACTTTAGCTATCGCTTCGTCCATCAGTCTTTCAAGGTCGACCATTTTAAAAGTATTATTTCGATCGGCCACATATCCTTTCACCTGTGCCCACACCAACTCAATTGGGTTGTAATGTGCATGATAAGGTGGAAGGCGTACAACCTCATGACCCATTTCGTAGGCTATTTGATCAATTTCATATATTTTCAGCGCATTTTTTATTTCGTTTTTGTTTAGCAATTGAGCCCTCGTATCTTGCATAGAAAATTCAATTTTATGATTTCTCAACCATTCTTGAATTTCCAATTTTCTCCAGTTTGATTTAGGAGCTTTCTCAGCAAGTGCGGAATGATAAATCGCGTTATCCATTACTATGACAGAGCTTTCTTCCAGTAAATAGAGGAAGTTGACGAACCACTCTTTAAAAAGTTTCGAATTCATTTCGTTGTGGTAATCTGTATTTAATGAAGATTTTTGTGCGTGGAAAATTAATTTGCATTCCTTCACGAACCCTGTTTCAGCTGACCCCGCATGAAGTACAATTAATCTCCCACCTTTTCCGACTGGCACTTTTAAACCACCCCTTTCCTCTGGGTCCTGCCAAATCATTGATTTGCTGTGATTTTGGTTCACCCATGTCTCGTCCAAATAAAATATGGGCCTTTTTAAAATGCCATTCCGAATTTGATGCATTTTTCTCAGAAAAGTAGCGCGAGCACAAGCAATATCTACTCTTTCCATTAAAAATTTTTGGCCGTCATTACACTGTTTATATTTAAATCCAATCTGTTTCAAAATTCGCTGCACTGATTTCTTGGAGCCCCTAAAATTTATTTGTTCAGCCAGATGTTGTTGGATTTTATTTGTTGGATTTTTCCAGATGTTGGGTATTCTCCACGTTCATAAAAACTAAAAACACATCTTCGCACAACATCTTTGTCGAAGTTGTCCAAATTTGTTATTGTCGGCTTCTTTTTAAAATGCTTCCGCGGCGTACCAAACTTAGGTTCATTTCCTTCACACTTATCTGCGTCTCGCTTTACGCCTTGAACTGTCGATCGACTTACTCCACAAGCTTCGGCAGTCAACTCTTGAACCCTTTTAAAAGTCAACGTTTCAACCTTTTCTGGATCGTCCGCGAGACTCTGTAAAAAGTTGTAAATATTGGCAATGATGTGTTTTCCTTGCTTCCCTAAGTCCTTTTTACCAGATCTTCCTCTGTTTGATGACATTGTAGGAGTTTGAGGAGCCTCAACAATTTGTAAATTATTATCATTCATCGTGAATAAGCCTTATATAATTATTAAATAACGGCAATAATACAACATAACAAAAATAATTAATAAAAAGTTTAAACGCGTAATCCTAGAGCTACTGAATGTAATATGTACGTGGGTAATGTTGAGAAGATGGAGATGTTTATCATGTAGCAAGTGGAATGACATGTCAATGGAATGTGAAGTGTTTGCAACAGACCTCCTCTCCCCACCGTTACCTACGCATAACATGTGTAACGCGCGACAACGCTGTAGGGCGAGGGGCGGGGAAGAGCTGTTACTATTGCGTCACCTCGAAGCTTACAATGATGTGTCCCGTACTATAGTATAAGATTCCAGTATTTTTTTTTGGGGGGGGGTTCAAACTAATTGTAATTGTAAAAGTAAATTCAAACTAATGGTTTTAATAATGTCTTTTTAAATCATGTCATGTAGCAGATCTGTTTGTCAGCCGAACTGACTAGACCTCTCTCTTACACTACAAAAAGAAGATTCATTGGTAGAAATTTCAACTAACAGTTCACTAAAATTACAGTTTTTGCAACTACAGCTAGCTGACTTCTGGTTATATGTAATGACTGACTATCCTGAACCCTGAACTTGAAAAAAGAGCTTTGAAGTGTTATTTATTTATGTGAAACCATATTCTCCCTGCTCACATACTTAAAGTCAAAGTTAAGAAAGAAACTTGATGTTTTGAGAGTTACTTAATATTGAAGTTTGGAGACATTAAACCCAATATTGCAGAGCTAATTGTTCAAAAGCAGCTTCATTGTTCACATTAAACTATGTTTGATAACGTTAATATTGTAATTTTGCAAGAGAATTAAATTTTAATAAATTTATAATTAAAATATAAGAGTTTCCATGATATTTACTGTTTGTTTTATTTCAGAACTCATTATTTATTTAAGTCCGTGAATTTTTTAATTTTTTGGTAGGGGGTCCGCGGACTGAAAAGCTTGGGAACCACTGGTCTAGACAGTATGTAGTGTGGATAGCATAGTATTTTTCATCTGAAATGAATGTGATAAGCTACTATATTACTAGGGAATGTTGTAACGAGACAATACAAAAAAAGACAAAACTTAAGAGGGCTGACTAAAGATTTTTAATGCACAAATAAATTGAATTCAACTCTACCTCTTCTATAGTATCATCCATGTCTATTTCGTCTTTTATCACTGGGTAGACATCCAGTGAATAATCAGAAAGTGGCTACAACAAAAAGAATAAATATGTTAATAAACATGTAACCACCAGTTAGTAGAAAGATAATGCAAATTGACATTTTGCTAACAATCAGGCACAAAGTAAATATCGAGGGGTTCGTGGGTGAAACTACCCAATTCCAAGTTTTAATGATTCTTCAAAAACATCATTTTTTATGCATTTCTCTTTCTCTTTTCATTTGTTAACAGCTATTTAATCAATACAAAACTCTATTAATAATAAAAATTACTCTCGAAAATCAGTTTTATGATTTATCAATGAACTTTAAAACACAGAATTTAGAACAATGTTTATAAGTTCTTCGTAGCTTCTACCTTCTAATTTATTGTTGTTTTATTTATAATAGTCTGAACCCCACCACCACCATCCAGAATCCTCCCACAAAGAAATCCTGGCTGTTGTGCCGCTATAAACATACAACATAAAAGTACTTCACAATGAATTTTTTGGTGAAGGGTTTGTGAGGATTGGTCAAAAATATAACACAAATTTTAACTTATTTGTGTTGATGTTTCGACAATGTTTACTGTCATCATCAGGACCTGTGTATGAATACAAAAAAAATGTCAAACACAACAGAACAATTATTTGAGTGAACGTGTTTGTGTATGTGAGTGTGCGTGCGTACGTGTGTATCCATGTACAGCCAAACCTCTCTAGTCCGACCCCCGGCTGGTCCGACGCTCCGGTTGGTCAGACCGCGGCTCAGGCACCGACTTGTTGATGACTCACCAGCTTGTTTACATACTTGTCAGTTATTTTGCTGCCTCAGTGAGCCGGCATCTAGTGTCTAGTGTGCAGTGTTGCCAGGTCTTCCGAAATTTCAGAAGACCTTCTGATTTTTTTTAATGTTCCAGAAAATACGAAATTTGGTGTAAATCTTCCAAATTTTTTCCTACTCTCGTTTCAGTGCTATGTCGCATTTCTAGAGTTTTGTTTTTGCGTACGATATGACGTCAAATCTGGTGTTTCATTGCAACCGCAATTATAATTGCTTTCAATAAAATTTTATAAGAGGTCTTGTCAAAAATTATAGTCCCTTCCTCCTGTCACAACAAAAATAATTATGACCACCCATACACAATGATCTAATAAGCATTTTGCAATATCCACTTATTGTACCATACTGCTATTCAAATAAGAGTGACTAATCGTTATATTACTTTTATGAAATTGCTAACTGCTATAATTTTTATTGTTTAGACAAAGCTTTTCGTCATCACTGACATCATCAGGTCTAAAACAACGTCTGTCAACTGTACGTTGTAGGGTTTTATACTTTAAGCCCCTCCCCTTGTCATCGCCCCTCCTATTGGTTCTAGCTGCTGCCGCTCTACACGGGAACTTTGTCTACATTTTTCCGTTAGACATTTTACTAACGTCCGTCAAACTGTTCCAAGAATCTCCCGTTAACCTCTTCATGCAATACTCTACTTTCTGACTTCATTTTTAGTGTGTTATTCTTATTATTTTAATTTATTTATGTTTATTGTTTAATATATAATAAAATATTTCTTCATTTGTAAAATCCACTTTTATATTCATTAATTTATTCTTATCTTCTTTTTTAACTTTAAGTATTTCTAATTCTTCTATTAGTTTTCTTTTTTGCGGATTGTTCTCTACCCTGACTATTTCCATATTTTCATTTGGATTTATGAATTTATGGCCTGATTCATTGAAATGTCTTGCATATAGTGAGTTCGTTGTTCTAACCCCTTCTCCTTTTGCATGTTCATTCATTCGAATTTTAAATTTTCTACCAGTTTCGCCCAGATATATCTTATTACATTCCCCACACTTTAATTTGTATACGCCGCTTTTTTCTGTTAATGGAATTTCTTCTGTTTTAGCATTTTTTATATATTCGAATACATTTTTCGTTTTCTTTATTCCTATCTGTATTTCGTATTTTTCGAAGCATTTTTGTAACATTTTTGTTTGATATCCTATGTATGTTATTGCTCCTTTATATTTCTTTTCTTCATTTGTTTTTTTCTTTTTTGTTCTTTTCTATTTCTTTATTTTCCTCTATTTTCTTAACTATTCTATTAATTATTTTAGGGTTGTAATTATTATTTTTTGCTATTTGTTGTATTTTCTTTAACTCTTTTTGTTTGAGTTCTTCATTTTCTAGATAATTTATAGCTCTATAGCAAAATGAATTTAATGCTGCCATTTTATAATTGACTGGATGATATGATTCTTGTGGAATTATTAAATCTGAGTACGTTTCTTTCCTATATATATCGAATTTGAGTTTTTTATCTTCAATTTTTATATTAATATCCAGGAAATTAATTTCTAATCCTCCAATTTCTTCTTGAAATTTTATTGTTTTTTTTCTATATTATTTAATTCTTCTGTAAATTTTTTATATCGTTATAGTTTAGTATCAAGCTGACAGAATCGCACTACATGACTGCACCTGAATAAACAGATACTGTAATGTCTAGCCTACACCAGGTCATAATAATGTCAAGTCGCCGTGATAAACATGAAAATAAAAGTAGGGTACTACACTTGGTGGCTAAACTGTGTTGGGTATGAAGAGTGTTGAGGTGTTGTTATGTCTACATCTCTGCGGTCCTGAAGTTCGAGCTCTGGCAAATCGAAAACGAGCTAACACTGTTCAAAACATCAAATTCGTAGAACTCCATATCTAGAATTGCAGGTGCTCTCACAATAGATAGAGCCAATTTATTTACACTTTTTTCAGTGTAAGCACGCTTACTAGTGCGTGCTAATTACTTGTCCTGTGTGAATTGGTGTACGTAGTACGTAACTGGTGACAGTTTTTGTGTTTACAAATATTTTTTTACACTTTTAATACTGTGTGTATATACTGTACATAACCAATCATATAGCCTGGTAGCCTACTGTATAAGTTTTATTTTATTATAGACTGTCTCATTTTATGAAATAATAAACATTTTGTATTCTTCCGACCGTTTTTGCGTTCCGACCCACAGGTGACGGATTAGCGAGGTTCTACTGTATATGTGAAGGAGTTGAGATAGTTTGTTTTACATCATCAAATGATTTCTTTAAAAAATTATAATATCACAGAACTTAATTTTTACAATATTCCAATTTAAATTACTCATAATGTAATGGTATTTTTTAATTAATTATAAAAGCAGTAATCAACAATTAAATATTAGAATTGGTACAGAAAAAGTTTAGACACACACCAATCAACATATAACATAGTAAAATATATTATAGCTAAATACAGATTATAGGGATGTTCAATTATGTAATTATTAAAAGTTATTTTTATCATGTTTCACTCACTACTGGTATTAAAAACACCGTCATTAATTTATAAAATTCTAAATTATACTATAACTGTAGAACTTTACGAACTTACTTCAGATAATTTACATAATATTATAAACACAGGTTTATGGTAAACCTATCTATCAAGTGAAAATGGATAATATTTATAATCATATCGTTATAAATTATAGTACAGAGTACTACAGAATATTGTAAAATTATGTATGTGTCAACAATCACACCCTCTCTCTCACCTATTCTCCCTCTACCTCTCACTCTCACTTGCACTCGCTCTCTCACTCTAAGGTACTTTACAATGTTACTACATTCACATTATTTACAAACCTCTGTTTTTATTTTTTCCTGAACAGTCTCATTCTTTTGGCTAGCTTGTAGAGAATTCATCGTTTCCACTACTGTTCTGAAACAAACACAAATAAATAAGATACATTTTACATGAAGAAAGATCTTGAAAGGAAGTTAATGTAAAGTTTACATGACTGATTTAAAAATCATAAATTTTAACTATTAAAAAAACAACAAATTGGTAATGTAACAACAGTCTCATAATAGAAATGATGGTTGTTTTTCAACTAGCAAAATGTCCCATGTGTTAACAAACAAACAAATCTTTACTGTTGGTATAAATCACGTACACAGTTTAATTTCAGACGGACAGAAACTCATCCTGATATGCAGGACACACACAATACATTTTGTGATTTACAAAAATCATCAGCTGTTATGAACAAACAGCTGTTTTGTAACTCTGTCTGCAGTGTGAGCTGTAGCCAACCTCAAGTCACAAGAACAACAGTTACACATAACAGTTCATGGTCCAGACACAAGTAAGCTCAACAACTAACAGACTAATTCTATAACATCCTCCAGTCACAAAAACAACAGTTACACATTAACAGTGCACGGTCCAGACACAAGTAAACTCAACAACTAACAGACCAATTCTATAACATCCTCCAGTCACAAGAACAACAGTTACACATAACAGTTCACAGTCCAGATACGAGTAAACTCAACAACTGACAGACTAATTCTATAACATCCTCCAGTCACAAGAACAGCAGTTACACATAACCGTTCATGGTCCAGACACAAGTAAACTCCACAACAATTGACAGACTAATTCTATAACATTCTCCAGTCAAAAGAACAACAGTTACACATAACAGTTCACGCTCCAGACACAAGTAAACTCAACAATTGATAGACTAATTCTATAACATCCTCCAGTCACAAATATAATATAACAAATATTTGGTTACAACAGTACTGTAATCTTATGATTGCACTGTATAGAACTAACACAGGTAACATATAAATACCTAATTTTATTACTAACAAACATGGGCTTATAGTCGTATAGATAGCCAAGTCATGGCCTAGTTATACTTACGAAGTTTATTAATATGGCATTGGTAGGGCCTACAGGTTATGGCAATGTATACTGTACACATTCCTGAAAAACACAGATGCAAAGAACCCATATTCCCAAGCAAGCCCAATATAACTATTATAACTTATACAGTGAATGAACAGGCACGCCGCTATTATTTTTACTGTTGTCATTAGCAAGTTGTTTATGCCACTGAAACTTCTATTGTTTTGGTTTGTAGAGGCAGGCCCTTTGTAAAAGGGTTCTAAAACAAATGGTCCATTACATTCTAATCCATTTTTGGTAAATATTTACCTGTGCCACACCATACAATCTTGAAGTGAAATTTTTTTTCTATTGTTACAACACAAATAAGCCACCCCAGTACCAGGGATAAAAAAGATAATAAATATAAATATACTTCATATTAAATAAAATGATTAAATATAAATAAAATATAAAAACGGTGACACGACAAACGACGACATGACCTAACCCAAGTGATTGACCAAACAAACAGGAAACAAAAGAAGAAGGGAAAAAACCAAAACCAAAGAAGAATAAAGACAATTGAAGGAAGTGAACGAATTCATACTACCAAATAAAATAAAACCAAACGAGAAGGGGCGAACCGAATTAAAATGAAGCCAATTGAAAATGAAGAAGATGAAGGAGAAGAAGAAGAAAAATGAAGAGGAAATGAAGTGAAACCAAGGGATAAGAAACACCACAAATATAAAAGGGAGAGAAATGGTACACTCAAATATAATATTGGGAATAAAACCAATAATTATCCAATACCAGAAATAAATATCATTATAAATGAAATAATTCATATAACTGTTTTAACCAAAACAGTAGAGTAACATTATAAAAAGAAAAAGTACGCTAACCCAAAAAATTAGAGATAGATATAGTAAAAGCTATAGAAAAATAACATTAATAATACTGTGCATAATTTGTAATGAAAGAAATAGTGAGAAAGTGACAAAGAGAAATAATTATAGGGATTACCCACTAAGAAACACTTAATGTGAACAGTTAAAAAGTGCTATAGTGAAAGTGTGAACCCCAAAAATGGTTAACAACCATAATAATAATAATAAAACACTCAATAATCAATAAGAAACAATAATTGATTAGTAGTGAATCCAAATATAAGTAAGAGTAAGGTTTTTAGGATAATATTATGTAAGCATTTCACAATGTGGAATAAACAATGAGGAGTGATAAGAAAACACTGTGTGAGTAAAAGTGATACAAATTAGTAATTAGAAATATAAGGTTTTAATAATAATAGTAAATGGAAACAATTAGTGATATGAAACGAACACTGGAAAGTGATAATAATATTGTCCAATAAGAGATTTTAGGAAATAAGCAAGTAAGAATAATAAATAAATAAACACCCTATGTTACAAGGGAAAATAAATTAAGTAAGTTTGAAGGATGTGATGATGTTTCTCACTCAAAATGATAGTAAAATAATGAAATGTATGTTAAACCAACAGTAACTAATGACTTGTAAAGAATTGTTCAAAAGGTGATGTTAATTAACACCCAAAAAAAATAGTAATTAATGAATAGAGTTGTAAACAAACTGTACTTAATAATGGTATAATAATTGTATAGTTATACTTATGAATAGGGTATGACTGAAGAATTTGTACAGAGCATACGCCTAAATGTTATGTTTTTGATTGATGAAGAATAGGGAGTAGTAGCCATATTATTAACAAAAGCAAAATAGATGATTAAGAAGACAATACAAGTCTAATTACAATAGAAATTCAATAAATGTAGAAAATAACAGAACCACTAATCAACAAGATACATTAGAATCAAATGAAACATCATTTATATAAATTCAATAGATATAGTTAATGGATACTAGTGCATCTGAAATGCCTAACTGTCAAAACCAATAATTACAAATTATATAAAATCCATAAGGAAACTAACAAATCTAAGGCAAGTAACTAGCCAAAGATTATGTATAAATCATTTTAAAAGAAAAATGTTACAATAAGAGCTTAAATTAAAAGAAATATGTAATTGTCAAATGTTAACATAATTAGACAAAAGTTAATATCTAATAGAACATGACCTTATGAGGTGTTATTTTAATCTTTGAAAGGAAATAAATACAATAGTGATAATATCTAATACTCAGAAAGGAAGACAGAAGAATAAAATCAATCAGAAAATATATAGTAAATTTGAATAAAAATTTCAAATATGATAACAATGCTTTTAATCTAGGCCTTAACCAATCAAAGGGTTTCAGTTACCATAGAAACGGGTTGGTTACAAATTTTCCATTAAATTTGTTTACTCGAAAAATGACGCTTGGGTAGTAGGGATGCAAGATTTTGTATGACCGAAATTTTACTTTAAAAAGTTTAAAAAATATTCAAAGGTCGAAAACATGTACCAGTGAGAAGGAGAAGAAGAGGATTAACGTTTAACTGATGTCCAGGAACTAAATAAAAGAAAATTAAAAGCAGAAATTCCCAAGACAAATTAGAAAAAGATGCTAGCAGCCTAAGTCACTCCAAATTTGATGAATTTTCCATTACCCACGAACAACGATCTATCACAACCTTCTGAACTGATAAGTATCATTTAAATACCCTAATCCCAGGAATAAACGCACTTTATATATTTCTCATATCAATACAAACTCTCACTATTAATTAAAAATAATTTTCTTTCAAGGATTGAATAAAATAAACTTACTTAGATAAACTTGTTAACTAAAAAATAACCTCGCACTAATCTGCGAACTTTGTAACAACTATTACTACACTGCCGAACAATTTGTAACCACACTTTATATTATTTAAGTACGGATAAGGTACGGTAGTGTACTTTTTTATTGTAACCATATTTTATGTTTCTTTATAATCTCAAGAACTCCAGATTTTGGGCGAGCTGACAAATAATGTACAAACAGTAGCCATAATGGCGTCAGAATAACTCGTTTCAAATTGGATTTCGTCACCTCGAGATTTTGTGTTTCATGTTTTATGCCGGAGCAATTTTGTTGAATACTAAATTATAATATTATTGTCACGTTGATGAACTACCAAACTGTAATTAAAGATACAGTACAGAGTGTAACCACTGTTTTATTTCATAGGAAATTGTATTATATATGTGTGTGTTAGCGAATTCACTGAACAGACAACTAGCGCTCTTGCTATCTGTGCAATACAGTAAGCTGTACAGAGGCGGGAACCATTCGAACGCTCCAGCCGTCACCGCTGAAAACACCAAACTAACTTATTAATTCACAAATTTAATTGTTTTCAATAAACAATTTGGCGCCACCCGGGATTTACAAACCCCTATGAAATTACAGGTAGGTTGTACTGATAATTGTGACAAAGCTACGGACTTCGTTAGCAACAACCATTAAAGTAACGACAGGTGTGAGACGAACACACCACACTAACACTTTCTACACATAAAAAATCTGGTGTACACATTTTACAGATACGCACCAGTCGACATTCTCTCGTTACACTATTCTTCTATGTTATATAAACAAGCGAAAAATAATTTTAAACGGCGGTCGAACCTATTTACGAAGAAAAAAAAATACTCCCATAAGCATGCATGCAAAGGTGAATGATCGCCATATTAGGCCCTAACTGTGTAGATGGTGAGAAATGACATTTAACCTATCTTGCTTACACAGTCGTTTATATGCGATAACGGCTTCACTGATATCACTGTATACTATTTTTCGAATTGTTTCACTATAGTTTTGGATCACGAACATCACAATTCACAATAGCACCACTAACCTTTTACTTTTCAACATATTTTACTTTAATTCACGTGTTATGTAGTGGTGGATCGTTCGCGAACAGCCTACCCGAAAAGAACTACTCTGTCAAGTGAATTACTGACTACAGTCGTTCGCGCCGCTGAACAGTAGTTCGCATTAGCCACGCTCCTATCGGCCATTTATAAAACTAAAACAGCGGTAGTTCATTTTTGGATTTATAAAAGTCTATCAGTTCCGATGAATCGGAAGAGAGTGAGAGAACAGACTATTTGAAACTTTTGTTTTATTAATTAATAAATTAATTACCTTAATTATCCGCCGTGTGATTTCCTATGCTTCGTCTATGACGCGTTTCGGAGCATATACTCCATCATCAGATATTAAAAGTTAAAACAGTCACTCATACGAGATCGTTAAAAAATTTAAAATGTCAAGATATGCATATGAACCGTACGCGGATTTGGGTGCGCACCCGTTCAAGTTCATTCTGCTACTGAGTGGTTGCTACCTTATCGTAGCCCCAGCGAGCAGACTCAAGGCAGTATCGTACAATCGGTTGGATACAAAGTTCAGGTGGTCATTTAGCACGATATCGCGACTCATTGCGTTTGCATATGCACTGTAAATTTCAAATTCCTCCAAGGCATTCATGAAACGGCCCTTATTACACACATGTAACGGTATTAAATTGGAATTAAAATCTGTGTAATTATGATTGTGTGAAGTCAGGTGTCGGGCGTAATTTGATTTGATGTTGTCAATATTTCTTATTTTCTTGGGTAAATGTTCTCGAAATCGTTTAAGGAAACCTCTCCCAGTCTGTCCAATGTAGAAGCACTCGCAATCATTACATGTTAACTTATATATGCCAGTTTTTTCTTCTGGAGGCGTGTGTTTTTTCGGTTTGAGAATATCCAGTAACTTATTATTAGTCCTGAATGAAATAGTGAAACTATTATTATTCAATATAGAACACAAAACCGTAGGCATAAAGCTAGTGTAATTAGTAGATATAAAAATTTTTTGCGTGTTGCTGTTTATTCGGGGTTTAAGCATTCTTTTTTCATGTTTTCTCAACAATTTGTCAATGGTTAAACTACTGTAACCATTGGCAACCGCGATATATTTTATGACATTTAGCTCATCACGGAAGTCATTATCATCCAAAGGAATCGTTGATAATCTATGAATGAAACTATTGTACGCTGCCATTTTATGTGAAAGAGGATGATGAGAGTCTGCGTGTATTGTGGTGTCAGTGGTAGTCGGTTTCCTATAAATGTTGAACTTTAGTTTATTCATCTGTCGAGTGATGGTTAAATCTAGAAAGTTTATCTTGTTATCAACCTCTGTTTCAAGAGTAAACTGGATGTTTCTATTTATTTTATTTAGACAGTTTTTAAATAATTCGATTTGTCTTATAGTACCATCAAAGATTAAAAACGTATCGTCTACATAACGTGCATAAAATATTATTTTATTTGCATATATATTATTGTTCAACAAGTGAGTATTCTCATAATAATTTAAATAAATATCGGCCAGTAGGCCGAAAAGGGGTGAGCCATAATTTTGTTTTATTGTCTGATTTTTGTTCTTTCGACAAATTTTGGGATAAGTGTGATAAAAGTAAAATATCAGAGAATATCGTATTCTGGGATTGGGAGAAGTCGATTTACAAATTATTACATAACTGAAAAGAATATTTTTTGTTACTTTAGATGTGTTATATTATTTATTACGATTCTTAAATGAGAGATATCACGATTCTGGCTGAAGGCGACATGAATAAATTTATTTTCATAAAATCTTTATGTTGAAACACCAAAAAATATTGGAAGGGCGCGCGCATAGTAAAAATAAGCATGTCATTGTCAATTTACCTTTAAAGATTCGTATTTTGCATGTTACGTTTTTATTATTAAATGGTAATTTTACGATTATTTTAAAGGCGATGCATTTGTGTTAAAATATAATAAAAACCGACCATTTCGTAGGCAGAGTAAACATATATAAATCCTTGGATTTCATTGTCCATGACGGTCCGTTATTTAACTAAATACAACTATTTCATTAATGACTCGGAACACAACGTTTTTTATGAGTAAAAACATAAAGTTTTACCTTACAACCTGAACCGGTTTTCACTTTTAAAAAGCTTCTTCAGAGGTTGCCGCTGGTAGCGCTGTCCGTCCTGTTGTGGGCGACGGAATCGAATTTCGAAAGATCAATGTTGTGAGTGTGGGGTGAGATATTTTCGAATAATGTGTGCGATTTGAATTGTGTCTGTTCGTTTAGGATGTCGTTTTTATTTGTTTTCGTGTGTTTATGATGAAAAATACAACAGAAACAATTCTTAATTATTAATTTAAATGTGTTTTTAATTTTTATTATGTACATGTTATTGACTGGCAAACATGTAATGTTTGCATTTCGACATTTCATTATAATTACATTACTACAGTACATAATTTTTGTATATTACATTCTTAACAACTTACAATTAATTATTTACAACTTACAATTAACTCAATAAACTTAAAACTAAATGGGCTTATGCTAGATTATCTACAGAATTATTTGCACAAATTAATATTTATAAACTGAATTCTCAAATTGTGCGCCGCATATGTAATCTGTCTGATCTTTTTAACAATAGAATAGGGATTCTAATTTCGCTTTTATGATACATATGATATGCCGGTAACTGGTAATTACGTTACTATAGTACATAATTTTTGTATAGTACATTCTTAACAACTTACAATTAAATAAACTTACAACTAAATGCACTGATGCTAGATTATCTACAAAATTATTTGCACAAACTAATATTTATAAAGTGAATTCTCAAATTGTGCGCCGCGTATGTAATCTATCTGATCTTTTTAACAGTGCAATAGGGATTCTAATTTCGCTTTTGTGATACATATGATAGGCCTACATATGCCGGTAACTGTCATATTCATATCTTCTATTTTGAGCATTTATTATAAAGAATTCTTAAATTATCGAAAAATTCCATTTATAAGAAAAACACGCGATTAACACGTTTCTTTCTCAGTTACATATTGCAAAAAAGAATGAGTTTATTATACTTTTGACGAACACCTAATTTAGAAATATTTGCTGCCAAAGTTTTTTCTTTGGCAGAAGCATGACATATAACTTTAAAAAACATTTGATCTATAAGTTTAATGAGTTTAATTTCATAACTGTCTGCGAAGTCACTACAAAATTTATGATTTTTAAACACAGAACCTGTGAACTGGCGACAAGTTTGTGCTAATAAATTATAAGTATTTACTTCTTTGTTGTTATTAGAGAAATATAAATTATACATGTATTTAATCAGTTTTAGAACATCATGAGATGCCCTCACCAGTTTGCCCTTTGAAATAAAATCTGTAAAGTGAGTGTACGCACTAAGATCTGAAACGTCGGCCAACAGTACGTTACTGCATTCCAAACACTTGATTTGCTGTCAATTTTTCTTACAATAAATCCACTTATATAAAATAAAATATTATCTTTGTAATATGTAGAACTCTGATTCCCTATCAAGTCACAAAGCACCTTTTCAAAGTTACAAGTCTCTGAAATATCTTCCTCTTCTAAAGTTAAAAGATACATTTTCTTCGCTGCTTTTCTGATGTCTCTTCGTACAATTGTAGGCTGCACAATGGACGGGCATGTTGGTTAAATATTTTAACAGTCTACTGAAAATATATTTTTAGTGAGATCACAGAACAAGAAGTAGGATGTCGAAGCAAAACACACGTAACTGCATGGGTGCGTAATTGTGACACTATGATATGCGGTATGCACACTTGTTGCAGTGGACAGCCAGATGGTGGGGATAGCAGGTAGACCGTTTGCTCCGCACCTCCACTCCACACAAGCGCGATCCAGTAGTATAGATCGTTGTAATTAGTTTATCGTGAGTGGGTGTGTCCGTTAAGAGAAAAAAGCGCCAACATTACAGTCGCGTGGTGTCATTCTGTTGATTCGGTTGTTGTAGCATTGTTGTAGTCATTCCGTTGAGTTGTGAGTAGCAAAATGGCAAGTTCTAGTGGTATTAATTGTACTAGTGATCGTTGTGAAGTGCGGTGGCTGTGATGTCGGACTGTTTTATTTTGCTAGTTTGGGGGATGATGAGTTAGTAACTTGGCTCGTCAACCACGGCGTGATAGCCACATCTGTAAAAAAGACGCTGACCTCAACAAAGATACACTAAATTTCAGGTGCGGAAAATGGTGCCAGAAGTCTGCCAAAAAGAAGAAAGTGAAATGCTCGTGGAGCCAATCAGCTAGAGTAAATACCTTTATAGGTAACTCCCCTTTGGCTCCGCAAGTAATTTTAGGCATGTATTCCGTGTTCATGCACCTGAAACCGAGAGTTTAAAGTGTTGTCCAGAACAGTTGTAGACTGGTACTCTTTCGTCAGGGAGGTCTGCGTCCACCACATGGTTGAGGTCAGCCAGACAAAGCTAGGAGGACGCGGCAAAATCGTTGAAGCCAAGTTTGGCAGCCAAAAATACAACCGGGGTCGTGTGATCGAGGTCAGTGGGTGTTCGGAGGCATAGAGAGGGGCAGCCATAAAACGTTCCTTGTGCCCGTCGACAAACGTGACGCGGAGACCTTAATAACTATTATCCGCAAAAGGGTTGAGCCAGGCACAACAGTAATTTCCGATATGTGGAAAGCATATCGGGAACTCAACAAGGGTGGCTTCGAATACCTCACTGTCAACCACACGCTGGAATTTGTTGACTCTGTCACTGGCGCTCATACCAACAACATTGAGAGACAGTGGCGGGACGTGAGATCCACGATCCCCAAGTACGGGGTTCGACAGGAACACTTTGTTGGGTACCTGGCTGAACATCAATTCAAGGCCAAGTACGACCACCCTGAACGCCTCCATCAATTTTTTACGGCGGCCGCACGACTGTACTCTCCAAACCAGTAAAGTGAGTCTTATAATTTACTTGTGATTGTCAATTTAGTTTTTAGTGAATATCACGGTGATTATTTCCTTTCTAATCTAAGTTGATATTGGGGTGAAATATATTTTTTTTTCTATTGTTCTATGTAATATAAACACGGGAAAAATAATTTTAAACGGCGGTCTAACCTATTTACGAAAAAAAATTAAATAATTACGGTACCATAATTACTCCCATAAGACGCCATATTAACTGTGACAAATGACATTTAACCTCTTTATTTAGTAGTAGAAAAACGCGCGTCATTTGGCGCGTAAACTTGAACTGCAGTGATAGGTAATCCGCGCATGATGTCATAACTCGTCATTCGCTGTGCATTAGTGCGCCGTCGCGACGCGTCGCCCGACTGCGGTGATCCCACTAACTACTCAGTTAATATGGCGCTCATTCACTTTCCATGCGTGCTTATGGGAGTATTTATTTTATCTTTTTTTCTTCGTAAATAGGTTCGACCGCCGTTTAAAATTAATTTTCGCGTGTTTATACAGTATAACATAGAAGAATAGAAAAAAAATATTTCACTTCAAGATTGTATGGTGTGGCTAGGGTTGCCAACCATACTTTATAATAAAGTATCCTACTTTATTTTTGGTGAATATACTTTATACTTTTGCATAAAAATAAAGTATGCGAAAATACTTTATTTTGAGTCTTTACTGTAATGCACGAAACGAAACACTCTCATACGTAATTTCCGAACGATTTATCGATATAAAGATAAAACATAACGGAACACACACGATTAACAATGATTATTTATTATTGAACAAAACGGCAGATGGCAGTCCATATCGGTTTCCTTTCTAGATCATTATTTATACGTTGTTGTGATCCTTGTGTGTTTGTTTGGAGTGTCAAGTGGCGAGAAGAGAGAAACAGAGCGTCCATAAATTTAATAAAAAAATGAGTTATTTATTTATTTAAATCTAGATTTAGATTGTAATACTAGCTATCAAACTCTCAAAGATAACCAAAAATTGTTAGCTTGTGCTAAAAGCACAAAAAAATATGTATTTAAGGCAACAAAAACTTAAATTTAAATAATACTTTTTTTTTCTTACAAATACTTTTTTTCCTCTTCCAACAGACAAGTTACGTTATTTTCCTCAAAAAAGGTTGGCAACCCTAGGTGTGGCACAGGTAAATATTTACCCCATTTTTTTTTTTACAAAAAAATAAATTCTACGGAGCTTTCAAAATAATTACTTCAATTTAAACAAAAACAAAAAACTTACCTAAAGCCTTAACTGGACAACTTCCTTAACCTCAGATGACTATCGAAATGCAAACGAGGTAAATATACACTATACTCTAAGCAAACGATTTATATGGTTAAACGAATTATTCCGTTTAATTATAATGTCCAAAGAACAAAACTTATTCCATGGGATCCATCAAAAACTATAGTGAATACAGCATATAGGCCTATATCGTATGGTTTCATGTTCCACTAACAGACGATGGCGATGGGCAGCACAAGTACATAATGCCAACATACAGTTTTATTTATTAGATTCTGAATTATTGCACATAAATGTTTTAATAATAAATGTAATTTAACAATCGTATAACATGTCATACGTATACAGAACTGATATTACTACGTTTGATCCGATATTTATTGTGTTATTACAAATTGAGCACGGATTTATATGATGTGTCATTACAAGCAAATTATTTTACGTTTAGATTACGTTTTAACGAATACTTTTCATTAATTCCACCAAAACTGCTATGGTATTGAGTCTTGCTGTAATTATTTTATAAAAATATATTAGCTTTCGTAGCCATCTAGATCGGTCATATCAGCGAACTAGCACAGTGAACTAAATCACTGTTCACTCTGTCCGACGCCACATTTACTAAAATTATATAAATACCATTATTATATTAACGACTGGGAACACAAAGTTTTTTTATAAGTAAAAACAAAGTTTTACCTTACAGCCTGAACCGGTTTTCGCCTTTAAAAAGCTTCTTCAGAGGTTGCCCCTGGTAGCGCTGTCCGTCCTATTGTGGGCAACGGAATCGAATTTCCAGGCGACGGAATCTTGTCGGAATCCAGGTTGTTGTAGGAAGAACTTGATAATGGTTGCGAAACTGAAAGGCCGCGTTCGAGGAAAAAGTGTTTATAGCAGGGAAGCAATAAAATTTGACAAAGTTATCTGTTTGGTTAATGTTTACCTGTGCCACACCATACAATCTTAAAGTAAAATATTTGTTTTTCTATTCTTCTATGTTATATAAACACGCGAAAATTAATTTTAAACGGGGGTCAAAGCTATTTACGAAGAAAAAAAAAAAATACTCCCATAAGCATGCATGCAAAGGTGAATGATCGCCATATTAACTGTGCAGACGGTGAGAAATGACATAACCTATCTTGCTTACACAGTCGTTTATATGCGATAACGGCTTCACTGATATCACTGTATACTATTTTTCGATTGTTTCACTACAGTTTTGGATCACAAACAGCACAATTCACAATAGCACCACTAACCTTTTACTTTTCAACATATTTTACTTTAATTCACGCGTTATGTAGTGGCGGATCGTTCGCGAACGGCTTAGCCAAAAAGAACTACTCCGTCAAGTGAACTATTGACTACAGTCGTTCGCACCGGTGAACAGTAGTTCGCGTTAGCCACGCTCCTATCGGCCATTTATAAAACTAACCAGCGGTTTTTGGATTTGTAAAAGTCTATCAATTCCGATGAATCGGAACACAGTGAGAGAACAGGCTATTTGAAACATTTTTTTTTTATTGTCAGATTTTTGTTCTTTCGACAAATTTTGGGATAAGTGTGATAAAAATAAAATATCAGAGAATATCGTATTCTGGGATTGGGAGAAGCAGATTTACAAATTACATAACTGAAAAGAATAATTTTTGTTACTTTAGATGTGTTATATCATTTATTACGATTCTTAAATGAGAGATAGGTATCACGATTCTGGCCGAAGGCGACATGAATAAATTTATTTTCATAACATATTTATGTTGAAACACCAAAAAATATTGGGAGGGCGCGCATGCATAGTAAAAATAAGCATGTCATCGTCAATTTACCTTTAAAGATTCGTATTTTGCGTGTTACTTTTTTATTATTGTTAAATGGTAATTTATTTCAAAGGCGATGCATTTTTTATTGTTTTCGTGTGTTTAAACGTCATCCTAAACGAACAGACACAATTCAAATCGCACGCATTATTCGAACATATCTCACCCCACACACACAACATCGATCTTTCGAAATTCGATTCCGTCGCCCACAACAGGACGGACAGCGCTACCAGCGGCAACCTCTGAAGAAGCTTTTTAAAAGTGAAAACCGGTTCAGGTTGTAAGGTAAAACTTTGTTTTTACTCATAAAAAACTTTGTGTTCCGAGTCGGTAATGAAATTGTTGTATATATAAATCATTTGCTAATAGTAAATAAATAATACATTCAAAACAGGCAGACACGCCCCCATACCCCCCACAAGTTAATACTTAATTTTTACTTCAAACTTAAGTGATTAAATTACAATAATAATTTTTTGTGCTTGTATTCATTTAAGATTAATCACACTGAAGTAAATTCTCTGTTGTTAGTCACTGTATGTATGAAACTTTTAGATTACTTGACCTGTCGAAATGAAGTTTTGGTTTAATTCTATCGTCCAGCTGTGCCTCCGTTTATTTGTAATGCATTTTCAGGCTAACATCTGGATGATTGTAATAAAATTTAATATGAAGGTACACTGTTTTACCATTGATCGATTTGTACACAATTTTTCATAAAATATTCTTCTGAGGGTTGAAATATACAGAAAATCGTAATAAAGTACCCTGACATGAAAATACAGGGTATCAAATTATAAGGAATAATTTTGTTATACCGTTAAATAATTAATTTATAATTTATAGTTGTCTTGTTTGTTCATCGTCTTCTTTCACTGCACTACACTTTATATAATATTGAAAACTTTCTCAAGTGAAACTTACTTGTCTGTTTTGTATGTAGAACGCGTTTCGGCGTCGTGTTCACCTTCTTCAGCTTTGTGACAGACTGCCAGTACCTAGTAACGTTTGTTGGTTGGAAGGTATCGTGGGGGTGGTGTATAGAGGAAGGGGATTGGCGCGGGGATCTGAATTATTGTTTGTTTTGTGTATAACTGTGTCGAAAAGTGTATGTGATTTTCGCATACAAATCACATACACTTTTCGACACAGTTATACGCAAAACAAACAATAATTCGGATCCCCGCGCCAATCCCCTTCCTCTATACACCACCCCACTATACCTTCCAACCAACAAACGTTACTAGGTACTGGCAGTCTGTCGCAAAGCTGAAGAAGGCGAACACGACGCCGAAACGTGTTCTATTATCTTAACTGCCCAAACCTCACTTTGTTTGCAAACACTGTCAACTTATTTTAAGATGCACCAGTTTAGTTGTCTCTTCTGTAGAATTAACCAGTGCACATCTATATATCTTGTTAATAAAAACTGTATACGATAAATTATGATAATTCGTCTTTTATTGAATACTTAATGTGGACTGTAGCTACATAGCTCTCTCATTGGTCACTTATCTTTCCTTCTGGACTAAACTAGAACTGTACCTATGCGAAATGTCTTAGCAGAATCAGGATATCAATTTGACGCAGGTTGAAATTATGGGCTTACTTTGTGTATGTGGAATACATACTTGATAAATGCAACAAATAAAAGAAATATAGTTGTCTTGATTATTCATCTCTTCTTTCACAGCACTACACTTAACTAAAAATGAACTTTTTTCATGTGAAAAACTTACTATTTTATCGGACGCGTTTCGGCTTAGTATCCGCCTTCTTCAGCTTTGGTAACAGACTGCCAGCATTTTGTAACGGTTGTGTGGAAGGTGAAGTGGGGGTGGTGTGTGGCGGAAGGGGATTGGCGCGGGGATTCAATTTATTGTTTGTTTTCTGTATAATTGTGTCAAAAAGTGTATGTGATTTATATTGTAATTGATCGTTGAGTATGTTGTTTGGTTGTGTTGTGTGGTGTTTATATATTTCATATTGTTCAGTTGTGTTGAGTTTTTGACCTTTGGGTATGTAATGTAGAATTTCAAGATTAGTGTCTATGTTGGTGTAACTGTGGTTTTCTGTGTGTATGTGTGTGGCAAATGCAGAGTGTATATTGTTGTTGGTTAAGGCTTTTAAGTGTTCAGAATAACGGGATGAAAAAGATCTTCCCGTCTGGCCTATGTAGAAACTATTGCAGTCATTACAATTTAATTTGTAAACACCTGTTTTGTTATATTTGTCTATGTCTGTGTTTGTATTACTGATGTGTTTTTTGATGGTATTGGTTGTTCTGAATGCTATTTTGTATTTGTGTTTTCTGAATGTATTGGCGATTTTGTGTGTGTATGAGTTGTGGTATGTGAGTGTGATGTACTTATTGTGTCGTGTGTTGATGGTATTTAGTGTTTTGTTGTTTTTGTTTTTGATGCGTTTGTGTAGTATGTTTATTAAATTGGGGTTATAACCGTTTTTTATTGCTATGTATTTTATTGTGTTGAGTTCGTCGGTGTAATCTTGTTTATTTAAGGGTATTTTAGTTAGTCTATGGAGCATATGGTTGAAGGCCGCATATTTATGTTGTGTTGGGTGGTTTGATGTGTTGTGTATAACCATGTCGGTTGTGGTTGGTTTCCTGTATATTTTGTACGTGTGTGTATTGTTAGTTTTGTTAATTGTTAGGTCTAGAAAATTTATACTATTGTTTTGTTCAGTTTCCAGTGTAAATTTTAATTTGTGGTGTATAGTGTTTATGTATTTGTGGAAGTTTTCAACTTGTCTTGTGTTGCCTTTGAATAAAAGTAATATATCATCTACATACCTGTGCCAGTATATAATTTTGTTAGTGTATTTGTTGTTGTTTATTATGTGGTTCTGTTCAATGTTGTGTATATATATTTCTGCTAGTATTCCTGATATGGGGGAGCCCATCGGGAGTCCTTCTGTTTGTGTGTATATTTTGTTATTGTATGTAAAGTAATTTTGTTCAGTTATTATTTTGGTAAGTGTGATGATTTCTTGTATGTGTGTTTCAGGTGTGTTGTTTTGTCTGAGTAGTTGTTCTAGTGTTTGTATGGTTTCTTTGATGGGGACATTAGTGTATAAATTGGTTATATCAAAAGATGCCAGAGTTGAGTTATGTGGGATGTGTATGTGTTCAGTTTTTCTGACTAGGTCAATGTTGTTTTTGATAGAGGTGCTGTTGCTGAGTTTTATGTTTTCTCTGATTATTTTGTCTAGTTGTTTTGCTATTTTGTGGGAGGGGGCCTGTGTGTTGTTTATTAATGGTCTGATTGGAATGTTAGGTTTATGTATTTTTGGTAATGCATTTAGTTTAGGGGGGTTAGGTTTTATTTGTTTAAGGTATTTGGCGTTTTCTGGTTTGATTATATGTTTGGTGTTGTTTATAAATTTATTAATCTGTTTATAAAATTTTAGTGTGGGGTCTTTATTTATTTCCGTTATATTATTTTCGTTGAAGAAACTTTCGATTTTAGTGTTTAATTGGTGTTTGTCCATTATGACGCTAATGTTACCTTTGTCGGCTTTTAGGATTGTTGTGTTGTGTTCGAGTAACTTGTGTTTTACACTATTGAGTGTTTTTATTTCATTGTTGTGTGTTTTTGGTTTTGTATGTGTGTTTTGAAGTTTTCTTTTTATGTCGTGACGTATCGTGTCTTGGTCGTTGAGGTGCGTGTTTTGTACAGCCGTTTCTGCGTCTATGATGATGTCGCGTATGTGTTTATTGTGATTTTTGATGTTAGTTGTATTGGTATTCAAATTATGTTTCAGTCCTTTGTTTAATAAATTCATTTCATCTTTTGTGAAATTAATGTGTGTTGTATTAACTACGCGTGCGTGGAATATGTGTGCCGGTTCAGGGATTGATTCAATTGTGTGTGTTGTAAGGTTAGTTATTTTTTTGTTATGTCGATGTTGTATTGTCAATTTGAGTTTTTCTATGTTGTCTTGTGTGTGTTGTATTACATTTTCAAGTTCTGTGTGGTGTAATATTCGTGTGAGTTTCATGTGTAAGTTATATGCCTGTCTGTTGAGTGTGTCTTTTTTATGGTATAAATAATTGATTATGTTGTTTAGGTTTATTTGTTCTAATTTCCGTTTGGTTTGTAGTGCTGTATGTGTGTTTTGTTTTATTGTAACTTGTGCGTGTGTTGGTATGATGTTGTGTTTTCGACAAGTTTTATTGAATGCTATGTGTAAGGAAGTTTTTGTAAATAAAACAATTTTTTATAAGTTTTATTTTTTGGAAATAAAACAAAACACACATACAGCACTACAAACCAAACGGAAATTAGAACAAATAAACCTAAACAACATAATCAATTATTTATACCATAAAAAAGACACACTCAACAGACAGGCATATAACTTACACATGAAACTCACACGAATATTACACCACACAGAACTTGAAAATGTAATACAACACACACAAGACAACATAGAAAAACTCAAATTGACAATACAACATCGACATAACAAAAAAATAACTAACCTTACAACACACACAATTGAATCAATCCCTGAACCGGCACACATATTCCACGCACGCGTAGTTAATACAACACACATTAATTTCACAAAAGATGAAATGAATTTATTAAACAAAGGACTGAAACATAATTTGAATACCAATACAACTAACATCAAAAATCACAATAAACACATACGCGACATCATCATAGACGCAGAAACGGCTGTACAAAACACGCACCTCAACGACCAAGACACGATACGTCACGACATAAAAAGAAAACTTCAAAACACACATACAAAACCAAAAACACACAACAATGAAATAAAAACAATCAATAGTGTAAAACACAAGTTACTCGAACACAACACAACAATCCTAAAAGCCGACAAAGGTAACATTAGCGTCATAATGGACAAACACCAATTAAACACTAAAATCGAAAGTTTCTTCAACGAAAATAATATAACGGAAATAAATAAAGACCCCACACTAAAATTTCATAAACAGATTAATAAATTTATAAACAACACCAAACATATAATCAAACCAGAAAACGCCAAATACCTTAAACAAATAAAACCTAACCCCCCTAAACTAAATGCATTACCAAAAATACATAAACCTAACATTCCAATCAGACCATTAATAAACAACACACAGGCCCCCTCCCACAAAATAGCAAAACAACTAGACAAAATAATCAGAGAAAACATAAAACTCAGCAACAGCACCTCTATCAAAAACAACATTGACCTAGTCAGAAAAACTGAACACATACACATCCCACATAACTCAACTCTGGCATCTTTTGATATAACCAATTTATACACTAATGTCCCCATCAAAGAAACCATACAAACACTAGAACAACTACTCAGACAAAACAACACACCTGAAACACACATACAAGAAATCATCACACTTACCAAAATAATAACTGAACAAAATTACTTTACATACAATAACAAAATATACACACAAACAGAAGGACTCCCGATGGGCTCCCCCATATCAGGAATACTAGCAGAAATATATATACACAACATTGAACAGAACCACATAATAAACAACAACAAATACACTAACAAAATTATATACTGGCACAGGTATGTAGATGATATATTACTTTTATTCAAAGGCAACACAAGACAAGTTGAAAACTTCCACAAATACATAAACACTATACACCACAAATTAAAATTTACACTGGAAACTGAACAAAACAATAGTATAAATTTTCTAGACCTAACAATTAACAAAACTAACAATACACACACGTACAAAATATACAGGAAACCAACCACAACCGACATGGTTATACACAACACATCAAACCACCCAACACAACATAAATATGCGGCCTTCAACCATATGCTCCATAGACTAACTAAAATACCCTTAAATAAACAAGATTACACCGACGAACTCAACACAATAAAATACATAGCAATAAAAAACGGTTATAACCCCAATTTAATAAACATACTACACAAACGCATCAAAAACAAAAACAACAAAACACTAAATACCATCAACACACGACACAATAAGTACATCACACTCACATACCACAACTCATACACACACAAAATCGCCAATACATTCAGAAAACACAAATACAAAATAGCATTCAGAACAACCAATACCATCAAAAAACACATCAGTAATACAAACACAGACATAGACAAATATAACAAAACAGGTGTTTACAAATTAAATTGTAATGACTGCAATAGTTTCTACATAGGCCAGACGGGAAGATCTTTTTCATCCCGTTATTCTGAACACTTAAAAGCCTTAACCAACAACAATATACACTCTGCATTTGCCACACACATACACACAGAAAACCACAGTTACACCAACATAGACACTAATCTTGAAATTCTACATTACATACCCAAAGGTCAAAAACTCAACACAACTGAACAATATGAAATATATAAACACCACACAACACAACCAAACAACATACTCAACGATCAATTACAATATAAATCACATACACTTTTTGACACAATTATACAGAAAACAAACAATAAATTGAATCCCCGCGCCAATCCCCTTCCGCCACACACCACCCCCACTTCACCTTCCACACAACCGTTACAAAATGCTGGCAGTCTGTTACCAAAGCTGAAGAAGGCGGATACTAAGCCGAAACGCGTCCGATAAAATAGTAAGTTTTTCACATGAAAAAAGTTCATTTTTAGTTAAGAAAAGAAATATATACACAAGGTTATCTTCTGTTTATTAATTTTTTAATAGTTCCAACTGGACTAACTTACGCATAACCTAATGCTTCTAAACGCTTTGTAATGTCAAATTTCACTTTGTAAATGACAACACCTGCGGATCGCGAGTCAACTGCTTAGACGTAATGAATATATTACATATGAATAGACATATTCCATCGATGGTTGACACCTTACATTAGCAGGGCATACACAGAAAGTTTTATCTACGGGTTTTGGACCGCCACGGTTAAAACTGACAGATAAACTGGTAGTTAGTGGTGATTTGTTTACAAGTGTGAACCTGCAGTTTTTTGCGAAGACTTAACGATCAGTTTTCTCTGCGGACTGTTGAAAAGTAGTAAATTAAAACCTTTAGACTTATCTGCAGGTAAGTAAAGAGGTTAATAATATATTTATATTTGCATAAATATATATTTGATATATTTACCTACATAAATATAAATAAAATAATTGTAGTTTATATTTTTTTCAGATTAAAACATGTCAAGGGAATTTATTGAAGGATTTATTACCATGTACAGGGAAAATCCTTGTTTGTGGCAAATAAAACGTAAAGACTACACCAACAAAAATTTAAAGGCTAGGGCTTATGACAATTTAGTTACATACTGTAAATAAAATGGACATTCAAATGCAAATAGGGACTTTGTGATGAAAAAGATTCAAAATTTGCGAGGATGTTTTCGCAAAGAAATGAGAAAAGTCGAATCATCAAAAACAACAGGATCTGGCAGTGATGATATTTACAAACCAAATCTGTGGTACTTTAATCTGTTGCTATTTACAAAAGACCAGGAAATGCCAAGTAATAGCCAAGAAAGTGAAATGTTTGTTGAGCGGGAAGAATCCAATGATGAAGCGAGTAATATGTCTGTGGAAAATGAGGAAATTGAGGAACAATATAATTCACAGGTACCTAAATGATAATTTATTTTTATTGTATGGTACACAAAATTATGGGTTTTTCTATATGGTACAAAATTGTTAGTGTGTTCGTAATCCATATAAGTATCTTTCCTAAACTGTACTTATGAAGTTGCTTTTCATGATTTTCCAATTTCCAGCATATCATCTTGCCATCTTAGTTTTCCGGGTCCATTGAAATATTGACAGTACTTTTCTCTATTTTTTTTTGCATCTGTTGGAGCATTTTTAGAACGATTTGCTTGAAGCGAAACAAGATTATTGCTGACATCTTGTCTCCAATCTCCTAATTGCACTGTATGTGTCACATTGTTTTCTCTGTCAAATGTCGTTGATGAAACATAAGTTTTACAAGTTTTTAATAAGAAATTATGAAGCACACAGGCCGCAAGAATAACAGAATTAATGTTTTCAGGATTCATTGCTAATCTAGTGTGAAAAATTCTAAAACGTGATGCCAATATACCAAAAGAATTTTCAGAGACATTTCTAGCTCTAGACAGGCGGTAGTTATATGCACGTTCGTTTAGGGTAATGTCCTTTTGTGCATACGGCTTTAAAAATTTGGTTGCAGAGCAAATCCCTCACCTCCCAAAATAACGAAGTTTAGTTTTTCATCGTTTTCTTCATTTGATGGAAAGTTTAATTTATTTTCTGTAAGTTTTTTGTAAAAAGTCGTCCATTCCATAGCTCCCATATCAGACATCCGTCCTTGTTTCCCAACATCAATCCAAATAAATTCATAGTTAGCATTTACTAAGGCTAAGAGAATTACGCTGTAGAATTTCTTGTAGTTATAATAGAACGCTCCTGTATTTGGAGGTGGTACAATGCGGATATGCTTCCCATCAATTGCTCCCCCACAATTTATGAAGTTCCATTTTAATTTAAATTCTTCAGCTATTTCTGTCCAATCTTCCTTTCGTTTAGGAAACTGAAACAAAAAACATTGCTTAGGATAAGTACAAAAGAAGTATTTAAAAAAACTATAATTTAAAAAGTTACTTAAGGAGAACAGTGTATTTGAAATAGTTTAAAAAATATTTTATTTTCTTTTTTAGGTCTTTAGACAGCCTACTACACCCAATAAATCAGTTGATACTCCTCGTGGACAGAAACGGCAATTTATCAAAACTCAAGAAGAATTCATGCGTACTTGTAGCGAAGCTTTAAGAGAACCAGGAAAACCAGCACAAACTGAATGGGAAGTAGTTGGACTGAACGTGGCTAAAAAGTTACAAAGAATGAATGGGAATCAACAACTACTTGCCGAAACGTTAATAAATAAAGTGTTGATGATGGGGTTGTATAATGAGTTAACTCGAAGCACAGATATATTTAATCCACCACAACCAACTAACTATTCTTCAGGAAACATTCATTTCCAAAGCAATCTATCAAGCACTTCTATGCCAGGTCCAGTGTATATCAATTTGGCTAGTTCTCTAGATCATGAATCAAACTCTTTAAGTAGTTCAATTTCTACTCCTTTAAGCTCACCTGCGACTCCTACCAACCATATTGCTGAATTTTACGAAAGTGTAGGGAGTGACATGAATTCTGACTCTTAGTAATTATATTGAAGCGAATATATAATATATACTTAAGATAAACTAATACTTTTGTTATTATGTTAACCAGAAAAACACGTAAATAAATGATTAAATACTACCATATTACAATGTGTTTTCTTACCTTCATATAATCGTCTTTTAATACATTGTAAATAACACGACAGGTTTCAGGAATTAAGTAGCCAGGTTTCAGGAATTAAGTAGCCGAGGGTTTGAGCTGCAATTCCTACAGAGAACTTAAGATCAGCATAAGATCTTCCAGTGGCAAGGAACCTCAAAGTAGTAAAAAGTCTCTCTTCTGCTGATATTGATGTTCTCATTCTCGTGTCCTGTTTAGTTAAGTGCACTTTCAATTAATTAAATAGTTTAATGAAAGTTGTTTCTTCTTGGATTTCGTTGTCCATGACGTGTCCGTTACTTAACTAAATATCACTATAATATTGACGACTCGGAACACTAAGTTTTTTATAAGTAAAAACGTAAAGTTTTACCTTACAGCCTAAACCGGCTTTCACCTATAGAAGGCTTCATCCTTTCCAAAGGATGAAGCCTTCTATAGGTGAAAGCCGGTTTAGGCTGTAAGGTAAAACTTTACGTTTTTTAAAAGGATGAAGCCTTCTATAGGTGAAAGCCGGTTTAGGCTGTAAGGTAAAACTTTACGTTTTTTAAAAGGATGAAGCCTTCTATAGGTGAAAGCCGGTTTAGGCTGTAAGGTAAAACTTTACGTTTTTACTTATAAAAAACTTAGTGTTCCGAGTCGTCAATATTATAGTGATATAAAGTTGTTTCATCCATTCTGAGATAATTTCTAAAATCACTTGGATCATTTTCCGCCAACTCTCTCAAAAGAGGGACATGATTGTATTTCAGCCTCTCCTTTTCAGATGGCCAATTTTTCACCCATTTTGATCTTTTTTTGCGATCACACTGACTCATAATATTGTTAACATAAATCGCAGCCATACATATAGCACGTCTTTTCCGTATATTATTTTGCATATTTCTTTCCAAACACGAAACACGACTAATACTAAATATCACTATAATATTGACGACTCGGAACACAAAGTCCAAGCGTACAAGTTCACAGCTTTGAAGGTTAGAAAGATTGTAGCTCACATAAATTTCAACAAAACATGCATAAACAATTCACTAACACCTAAATATGCCCAAATCAAAATTAAACATAACAACCAGGCCGCCCGAATAACACAAAACATTGCACAAAGAACTTTGTGTTCCGAGTCGTCAATATTATAGTGATATTTAGTTAAGTAACGGACACGTCATGGACAACGAAATCCAAGACGACTAATACTCTATTAGTAGTATTATACATATATGCTAAAACCGACTTTAAAACTTCCAACTTGACAAAAGACCACAGTTTTAATGAATCCGCCTATAAAACTGGCAGATTAAATGCACTAACATATAGTTTTGACCGTAGTTTCAAAAACTAAAGGTTTAACTTTATGTAAGGAATGTGTGTTAGTATAGAATAGGAGGTTTTAACCGTCGCAGATCTTACCCAAAATTTCTCTGTCCCAGTCCAATCCGGCAATTTTAACTGTGTGTGTACGCCTTGCTATTGTTTCATGTGGAAAATTACTTTCCGTGTAGAGTGCGAGAATAAACATTACACATCGATAGTAGGGGGCTCCCGTGACTCGGAACTGCGAGGCCGCGTAACAGGTATTTCAACGTTTCAGTCACTGTTATATCCGTTCCACAAAAATATCGTTCCAAAATACCTGTTATAGGTATATCCCAGGTAAATCGGCCAACCTATAATTTAATACTCTATAAACGTTATAATGGTACAGTGAAGTGTTATTGAATTAAAATTTAGTGGAAAAACGTATCAAATTAAAATTGTGTCTTCACTTTCGGATCAACGCTGAACTCATCGTCTTAACCATAATGTGACTAATTATACACAAATAGACTGCATTACATATTCAGGTTAGGTCAGTTGGTACAATGGGCAACAAGAAGGTAACTAAAGTATGTTATTTTGTTTTCTCATAATATGTTGCATTTTCGAGCTTGTTTGTTGTATTTAAGTCTATTATTACAACTTAAATTGTAGGAATAGTATATCCTGTTGTGTGTGAAATTGAATCTCGCCACACAACATAATATATAAAAAACAGCATTCTTCTGGCGCGTTACCGGTACCGCAACAATGGATATTTTACAATTCAGGGGCAGTTTTTTAAACAAACACGGCATATCTATGTGCAGTAATCACATAACTTAGATATGCCAAACTTAGACGATCACTATGAACCAGTTTTTAAATTCTTGGATTTCGTTGTCCATGACGTGTCCGTTACTTAACTAAATATCACTATAATATTGACGACTCGGAACACAAAGTTTTTTATAAGTAAAAACGTAAAGTTTTACCTTACAGCCTAAAGCGGCTTTCAGGCTGTAAGGTAAAACTTTACGTTTTTACTTATAAAAAACTTTGTGTTCCGAGTCGTCAATATTATAGTGATATTCAGTTTTTAAACACAATTATTGCCATTAAAATTCTCCTCCAATACAAATACGTTAATGATTAAACATGCCTTTCTCAAGACCAACATCACACAATCTTATCGCCTTTTAATTCCAAACCAGTTGGCTTTGAAAGAATACAGTTCACAATTGAATGTGAATAGAATTAGTCTGTTTCGTTTCTAGATGCCAAAGTCATTAGACAGCCAGATGTACCATAGTTACTGATTAGTTCATAAAACCTACAAACTTGCAGATACCTGAATTTTAATTCTAATCATCCTATCCATCAAAAGGCCAACCCAATCTACACGTTATATGAAAGAGCCAGTGATTTAGGTGATCCGTCATTTCATGGGGAAAAACACTGCAATGGTATTAAAGACTTTCAAAACGAATGGTTACTCCGACTATATAATTAATTAGGTAATTAGCAAACTAAGCAGTGTTCAGCCATCATTCACCTAATCAATCCAGTATACCTGATTCCAATGCTGTCCCTTACTTCTCTACAGTGTATGTTAAACGGGTGTCAGAAAAACTCTCAAAATGTCTACTAAAAACTAAAAAACCCTTGGCATTAAAAAACCAGAACTGTTAGGGGACCAGAAAAAAATCTAAACACTGTACACATTAAAGGTCTCTACTGCAAGAAACTTTAGTGTAAATTTCAAGTCAGATTCAATTCAGAACAGAGAAAAAAAATTTCAAAATCAAGTGAAAATGTTTGTTCATAGGGAATCGAGAATAAGTGAGCAGTAATTCAGTCACGTAGGCTTGCTAGACTAAGATAACTGTATTTCTTAAAAATATGCATTAGTTCATATTATACAACTTTAAACTATTTTGGATACAAGCTTAGGTGTAGATGCTGTAATGAAATGTGGTGTCTACAGTTTCCTTAACTATTTTAGCGCTGAAATCATTAATTAATGCGCTAAGAACTGTAGACTGTATTCTCAAAATAGCTTAATGTTCATTTAACAGTTGCAAAATTTCCTTAGAAAGTTTTGCTTAGGTGTTAACTAATGCCCACTTACAGTAGTTAATTCAAAGGGAGTCAGTTTTCTTAAACAATTTTTCATTGGAACCCAGACTTGGTCCTTTTCATTTTTCTGAAACGAAATGCTTGGCCCAAATTGATGGTAAAATGCAACATGAACATGAGAACACCTTTGTTTTGATCATTTATGTCATTGTGTCATATATATTGTTACGACGGTCTAACTGATAGTCGTATGCTACAGTGGAAAACAAAATACAAGACACCATTTAAGTCACTAATCACCAGTTTTAATTATCACAATTAAACAGTTTGTAATCAACAAGATAGTCTTTTACAACAAGTCAAATAAAAATTGTTCACACGGAATAAAAATGTCAACAAATACAGTCCCACACAATTATAAAACACATAACACTTCGCCACAATACTTCGAACCACACTGGAATAAATCACCACTAAAATAACTGAACTCTAAGCGGCGGGTATTTATAGTCTTCAGGGTTCCATAATAGGTGTCCTTAACAAACACTTGAAATCCTTCTAGAGGATACTTCAGTCCGACCTTTGCAGAAACATGCACCGTTGGGCTAGTTGAGAAGCTTCTCAAACAACGCTATCGAATGTACAAGATTGTTCCGTATTATGTAACACTGCCTCACATGTTTAGTGTCATGTACACAAAGATTACAGCTGGACTCTGCTAGGATAGCCAAGAAAATATGTAGAACATTCTGTAATGGCGTAATAATATGATGTATGTCAGCTGTGATGTATATCAGCTGTGATATTTCCTCAGAAAGTTTTTATTGTTTCCTTGTATTGTTTTATACTATACTTTCAGAAAGGCCCTTAAAATGTTATTACACATATTCACTATCTGAATATGAGGTGCATCAAGTTCTCAAAGCTGTTCCATTAACAAACCAAAATAAAAGACACGAATGCTTGTGTTTATGATGGGCAATGGTGTTCATATTGTGTTTTACTGCCCATCTGGGCCAAGGACTTTGTTTCAGGAAAAGTAAAAGGACCACGTCAAGGTTCCAATGAAAAATGGAGAGTCAGTGGACCCTATGCTGATAGTGTTAAATCGCCCAAATTTAGGTTCATTTTTTCTCTGTAACCTAATGGGATAGAGTCTTGAAATTTGTGCAGGTATATTATGGATATGTTCTTTGTGTACTAAAGCAGATGTTTTTAATTTCCATGTCTACAACTATATTTATTTATTTTTTTTTTATTGGCCATCTAAGGACTACATTCCAGTTTCAATTCTCTGTTCTTTGTTCTTTTCTTTTTCTCCAGTATTTTCACTATTTTCACTGTGTCTCTTCTTCGTGTCTTCAGTCCACTTTAAACCTGCGTTTTTCTCTCTCCTACCCTGGACTCCTTCCATTTTTAACACTTTTGTCCTAAAAACTTGTCTTTCAATAGTTTCTTCTACGTTTATAATATTTTTTTCTAAATTCTTTTGGACGTCTTTAATCCAACTTGATGTTGACTTCTTTCCCCACAGATATTTGAAGATTTGCCTTGTTAACCTATTGTCATCCATTCTATATAAATGTCCAAAAAATAATAGTCTTCTTTTTCTCATTGTTTCTGTTGTATTTTCTATACTTTGATATACTTTATCATTACTTCTTAATTTCCAACCTTCTGAAGTTTTTCATGGGCCTAATATTTTCCCAATAATTCGTCTTTCCAATATTTCTAGTTTGTCTAAATTATAATTAAATGCTAGACATTCACTTACATATAGGCATTCTGGCTTCACTACTGTACTGTAATGCCTTATTTTCGCATTTTTAGCTGTACACTTTTTATTATAAATATCTTTAATTATACCATATGCTCTTTTCATTTTATGAATCCTTTCTTCTGTAGCAGATTTTTCTAAACCATTCTCTTGAATTATTTCCCCTAGATACGTAAATTTTCGAACCCTCTGTATTTGACCAATATCTGTTAGCAGAAATTTTACTTCATTTTTAATGTGCGTGAGAAATTTGTTTTTTCCGCAGAAATTCTTAAGCCTGTTCGACTGGCTGTGTCCTTTAAAAAATTAACTTTTGTTACTGCAGATGTCAGATGTTCAGAAAGTGTAACAAAGTCATCTGCGAATGGCAAACAGTTTATTTCAATATGTTTGTTCCTTCTGCCCAACATGATTGGTGATATTTTGCATTACTTTAATTTTTAATTCCAAATTCTCACTACTTTCTCCAGGACACTTGGTTGTATTTATTTTTATTTTATAACCTTTTTTTAAGGAAAATTAATAAACATTTATTTCTTTAGCACTGAAAGGTTACACTTTGACTCTATAATTCTGCTTCAGTAGGTAGAGTCAAAGGTGACTTATATCAGCCCTGAAAATTTCATTATCCTAAGTAGCATAGTTTCTTGAGATAAATGTACTTAAGCGCTATAAAATGTGGTTTTTCAGAAAACAGGTTTAAAGCACAAATGGTAACTAATAGAAACACTATGTTCATGCACAAAAACAAAACATACGTGTAGCCCAGTGGCGGCCAATGAGTCCTGAGGAAGGGGAGGCTACGAGGCAGTCAGTCACCTGAGTGCTCAGTCATAACACCCCCTCCCTGACACTCATTATTTCACTACTAATTATGGTAGAGCTGTCTGATTTTTACAGATTTTTATAGCATACACGTCTTATTAGAAATATATGCTTTACTCCACTATCGCATAGCCATTTATGTTGATCATACCATGACAACTGGAAAGTTCTAGATTGGTTTTTGTGCCTTTTAAGAAACAAAAATTTTAGGGTATTCAGCATTTTACTTCTCGCAAAATCACTCAGCCAGAAAAATGTTTTCCAGTAGTGTTTGATACTGCAATATCACTTTCACTTTCTTCTGTTAAATCCATTTTATCTTCGTGATAGAGATCACAAACACATGCCAAGAAGAGATAAGTAGTAATAATACACACGCACAAGGAGCACAAGAACATAAAGCCTGCGTAAAACTAATACAAACCACATTAAATGGTGTCAAGAGTCTAAATCACTCTTTGCCTACCAAGATCGGTTACAGATGCACTAGCGTCCCCCCAGTAACTGCCGGGCATAGTTCTCACGTAGTTGTACGAGTACTACGGTGGCTACTCAGATCCCTGCCTATGTCTGCTGCAATTCTGTGCTATTATTGATAAAGCCCGATGTAAAAAATTTTGTGTAAGTGTCAAATAATTTAAAATACCAAATGTGATTACAGATTGATTACAGGTTCAGTTACAAATAAAAATCAGACCCTATTACTAGTTGTTTTTTAAAATAATTTTCTAAATTTTACTGGGGAGGCATAATCTCCTTTGATGAGCTGCCACTGGTGGCTTGTCTGTTTTGCAGTCTAACCATAATGTATTCCTAATGCAAAACACATATGTTTCTTCACATTACTGATTAATTCACATCCCTGTAGTAGTATTGTAGCTGTCAATGAATAATAAAATGCTCAGTGTAATGCAGTACTGTTGACTTTACTTTATCAGTGTCTTCATTCTACATTTTAAGGCGCTCGCGCGTGCGTGCGTGCGCGTGCACACGCACACACACACACACACACACACACACACACACTCACAATTAATGGGCCTGGTTATGTTTGATATTTCTCTATTATCTATATACAGGTCTTGATGATGGCAAAAAATATTGTCAAAATGTTAACACAAAGATGTAAAAATTTGTAACGTTTCGGGATAAAGAAATGAAGGAATTAAATCCTGTTACTAACCTTACGTACCTTACCTTCAGCAGATTCCAAAAATACCAAACGCCTCAGGGTCACCACATTTTTGTTGGAGGAAATATGGAAACCGTAACAACTTTCCCCGTAAAAAATAATTTAAAATACCAACTCTCCCTCACAGAAAATTGCAAGGCCTTTAGACAAACTTTTGGACACAGTAAAAAAGGTTATAGGTGAAGTGGCGTAATAAACTAACTTAACACATTCTAATAAAAAATCTTATTTTATTCAATATTTCAAAAAAAAATATATTGAAATGTAATTTTTTACTACAAATTACATTTTGATTAAAAAATAAATAAATAAATAAATAAACCCCAGCAAATCAGTACTTTTTGTATTACCCTCCTTTTTTCTCTCTTGCTCTCTCACACACACTCTCCCTCTGATTCTGTATATACAGGGTGTCCGGGGAGGAGAGGGAAATAATTTGAGAAATGGTTCTATAGTGTAAAAGAAGAAAAAAAATTCATATAAACATATGTCCAGAAACGCTTTGTAAGCGAGTTACGGCTAGTGAAAGATTTCACCCGGGTTTTGGTTCCCCCAGGTAAATGAAGACTTTCTGAAATTCTGGGAAGGTAAATTAAGGGGCGAAATCTGTTGTTTCTTGTGGTTTTTGACCTGAAAAATCGAATAAAACAGGTCGCAGAACTGTATCTCCCATAACTTTCATGATATCCGACATAAAACAGAAAAATCTTTGCCTAAAACGTATTGTATTGTTTTTAACCAAAATTGGAATTTTTTGTTGATTTTTATTGACTTTATTTACACCATTTTTCTCAGAATTAAATTCTTTACAAGCTTTGTTTTTAACTTTTATGCATTTATTAATCATTTAACAAAGTTATTGTACTTCTAACCTAAAAAAACGAAAGTCTTCATTTACCCGGGGGAACCGAAACCCGGGCGAAATCTTTCGCTAGCCGTAACTCGCTTACAAAGTGTTTCTGGACATATGTTTATATGAACTTTTTTTCTTCTTTTACACTATAGAACCATTTCTCAAATTATTTCCCTCTCCTCCCGGGGCACCCTGTATTTTTATTTCATATTTATTAATTTATTAAATTCAATTGTGGCCAAATGTTTTCTGCACACTTGTTTAAATTTTTTGTCCTTTTACTTATCTGGATTATCGGTGAGCCTCACTGTAGTTGCGCCACCCGGGCGAAATTGCGGACTTTCCCGATAACTATGGTCTTGATGAAAAATACAAAAAAATGTTCCAACAGTCCGGTAAACTACCGTTCACTGATTTGTATAATTTTACATGTTTTTATAACTTTTGAGATCGGTAGGCCTACCTTGGCTGCCAGCGGGCACTAACAAATACGTGTACACTGGCTGCTGGCGATGGTGAGACTGAGCTCAGCTTCCTTTGTTCTATACAACGCTGTCTGTTTTACCAGAAAATTAAAAACCAGTTTTTTCTGGTTTCAGCCAAAAATTGCTGCCGTTGGCTGATTGGCTGATGTCACTTGTTTACAGTTGAATTACATAAGACGCAATTCTGTTCTGCTGCACCCAATCAACGATATTGTTTACACATTCCTTTTAGTGTACGTAATTGTGACTCACTCGTCAACAGCTAAAAATAGGTTTCGTAATGTACTGTTACAAATTGTGTCTATACTTATTGACCGATCCTTGCTAAACTTTTCATCACTTATTGGTTGACTAGTGTAAGGATTTTATTAATAACAATGGTGTATTTAACATCAATAGCTACAGTTCTGATAAACTAATGCATGTCGTATGCTGCTGCCATTTGTGTAACGTTTTCTGGAAGACATTCATTATCTGAAAATGTTATTGATTTTTGGTGCAGCTGATTTGGTTAGACTAATGTTCCATTGATATAAACTAGTAGAATGTGCCCGGTCCATTGTGTGTGTGTGTGTGTGTGTGTGTGTGTGAATTCATCATTCACAGTATAAAAAAAACTTGGAAAATCAAAGAGAAAAGGAAACATTTATTATTATTATTTAAATTATTGTAGATTACCTAATTACCTCCCATAACTGCCATAATTGAACTAATTTGTGTCACTTTTTTATTTGCAGAATATCGTAATGAAAGCAGAGATTGGCAAGGACAAGGAAGGTATTCCAGAATCTGTTGTACTTATACCGGCTGCTGAAATAAAACAAGGAATTATTGAAGAGTTGCCAGGTTGCATAAACCAGCCTTTTTCTTCTGAAGAGGGATTCCTGCATGAAATAAAGAAGGAAACTGTGAAACAAGAACCACTAGATGATCAGCTGCCAAAAGAGGTTGTTCTTTGTTTAACAATTTTGACTGTTATGTTATAAACATTAGTGACATGCACACACACATGCTTCATTGATATAGGCCCGCCAGTGATTCCTGAACAATCATCGGCGCAGACCCAATGTATGAATTACCCCCACTCAAAAAGTTCTCGAGAGAGGAGAGTATGCGATAACAGTGTCTCTCTAACACGTACAGTCCCTTCAAAACAAAACTTGCACACTTATGATGTTCTTCCCAGAAATCTATTTACAGTTTAACTTGATCTATTTTGTTACTTAACATCACTGATGTTAGGCCTACTTAGTATTTTTTTAATAAAGCACTGTTTCGATAGTATAAACTATCATCATCATAGTTTTGATGATGATAATTTATACTATCGAAATACTGTTATATATTCAAAAAATACAAAAAAAATATTCTTGTAAGAAAAGTTTTATTTATTATTAATAATAATAATATATATAAACAAGAATAATTGAGCAAACAATTATTATATTTAATTAAATATAGAAATTTGTACTACACTTAACAGAAAAAAATTGGAGTTATTTAACTACAAAAACTATTGTACAGTACTTACGTTTGAAGGAAGTTTTTAGTCACTGTCAGGCAATACCTGTATTCCAGAGATATTACCATCTTCCTCTTCAGCAAAATCGTCGGAACTGTCTGAACTACTCTCTTCTCCAAGATTAATTATGAAGCGGTCTGCTGTTTCATCAACAATAGCTTCCTTTTCCAGATATTCTTTTTCAATGCTTTCTACATGTTTGCATCTTTTTTCCCAAGCGTCAGCAGTCACAGTTGAAATTTTTTCTTCACATAAGTTTTTTACATCATTTAAATTAAACGTTACATTTTTTTCAGCAACACCTCGCTTAATTTCTGACCACATCATCTCTATAGGATTTAGTTCAGGGTGGTAAGAAGGAAGCCTTAAAACTAAATGTCCTCTGCTTTGCAGAAGTTGATCTATTAAGTATGTTTTAAAGTTTGATTTTATACATTTTAACAACTTCATAAAGTTGTGCTTTAACCATATCAGGACGGAACGGTATTGCGTGTCGTGTTAGCCAGTCTTGCATATCACGTTTCGTAGAATTAGATGTACAGTCGATTCTCGATAATTTGACACTCAAGGGACCAGAGAAAAATTTCAAATTACCAAGAGTTCAAAATAACAGGAGTTTAAATAACCAAGAGGGAGGGAGGAAAAAAATCAAGTAAACAAGAGTTTGATCAAAATTCGTGATTTATTATTTTAAAAATTTGTACAGGACAATTATTCAAAAATGTTCATTTTGAAAAGAAGTCCGTAATTTTCTGTTGAGTGAGCGACTTCAGTCTATCATTGTCCAATGAATTTTCGATAGTGGTGAGAGCTGCGAAGAAATCGTCACTTGTGTCGGTTCTGAGGGCGTAGAAGCGTAGGGTAGTAAGAGATCTCCTTGCCTCGCTCAATGTGACTGGAATTGGCGGTTGTTCTTCGTTTTCTTCCTCGTCCTCATCCAGAGGGGCCAAATTCCACAGTTCGGCATCGGTTAGGGCACCGTGGACACTGACGTCATCGTCAACATGAGCATAATCCTCAAATGTTAATTCTCCATAGTTAGGTAGAAGGCCCCACCCTGAGTCAGAATTTGTAATTTTTGGCGGCTCCGATGACTGTTCTACGTTTTCGGTTTGCTTAAACCCGCACTTTCTGAAGCAGTTATAAATAGTGGTAGGGTTGACATTTCTCCAGGCCTTATCAATCATGATTATAGTGGTCAAAACTGTTATGATTACCTTCTCACCTTTTTCAATGCTATCCAGCACAAGAGAAACAATTTCTCTACGGTAGAGAGTTTTAACATTTTGAATTATGCCTTGGTCTAACGGTTGCAATCTTGATGTCATGTTGGCTGGAAAAAAAATCAATTTTACGTGGTCTAATGGTGGTGGGTTATTATGCACGGTGCAGTTGTCCAAAAACAGTAAGATTTTGCGTTTTTCCTTTTTCATGTCGCTGTTCACTGAGGTCAGCCATTCATTAAACAACTCTGTCGTCATCCACGATTTTTTGTTTGACCTATAAGCTGTGGGCAGCGATTTTATTCCTTTAAAACAGCGTGGTTTCGCAGATTTCCCTATAATAAGTGGTTTCAATTTTTGAGAACCGTCCATGTTACACGCTAAAAGAACAGTTAATCTGTCCTTGCTGAGTTTCCCTCCATGACACTTTTCGTCTTTGAACGTCAGAGTGCGATCAGGAAGACATTTATAAAAAAGCCCGGTTTCGTCTGTGTTGAATATGTTCCTTGGGTCATAGCCATTCAAAAGTTGGTTTAGTTCGTCAATCCATTGAGAACAAATGGAAATATCCACGCTGGCGCTCTCTCCGCAGATTTTTTTAAATGTGATGCCGTGTCGATTTTTGAAATTTGAGAGCCACCCCTCGCTGCAAATCCTTTAATTCCAAGAGACTGCGCAAAAGACTTGGCTTTTTCCTTCAACATGAAACCGCCGACGGGAACGTTTTGTCCTCTACACTGACGAATCCACTTAAGCAAGCACTCTTCAAGACGGGGAAATTCACCCTGGCGTGACCTTTTTCTACTCGCAATTAAGGCACTTCCGGTGATGCGATCTTTGTTTTTCAAAATCATCGACAATGTCGATGGTAAAATGCCAAACTGTTTAGCGACATCTTTTTTTAATTGTCCATCCTCCACAGCTTGAATCACACGCTTTTTTCACTTATGGAAAGACACTTGTTCTTTCTTGAATTCATTTTAATAACACAAATCAAACATTAACATGACTCACTTTAACGTTTGAAGGAAGACTGGAATGCGAACTGCAAACTCACTCATATCTCATTTATGTAAACAATCGACAGGTCTGTACATGTATGTAAACAAACGACAGGTCTGTGCATGATAAACGCTTCAAATTATACAGAGTAGGGAAGCCCGGACTTCAAATTATTGCATGTTGGCGGGCAAGATACTATTCCTTCAACTTCAAATTACCGAGGGGACTAATTAATATTGATTTTATTCAATTTATCGAGTATTTTTCAAGGGACCGGGAAAATATTTCAAATTATCGAGAGATTCAAATTAACGAGTGTCAAATTATCGAGAGTCGACTGTAGGTGTTTTTTCTAGCTGTACATTATGATAGCTAGCATTGTCAATTACCAACACACTGTCGGCAGACAAATTCGGGACAAATTTTTCTTCAATCCAACGTCTGTAGTTGTCAGCGTTCATGTTATCGTGGTAATCTCCTGTCTTTTGGTTAGATTGAAAAATCAGCTGTGCATTTGGAACAAACCCGTATTGACTGCCGGCATGAACAATAATTAATCTTTGTCCTTTCACAACTGGAACAGCGTAGCCACCAGGCTGAATCTGATCATTCCAGGTGTACGGAAGTGTGTGGCTGCTATGAATGTATGTTTCGTCCTGATATACTACGGTTCTGCCTTCTTCTCTAAATTTTGTTATGTTTTGTAAATAATGTATTCTCACAGCTCTTATTTCGTGAATTTCTGTTAACACATGTCGATTATTTTTAGTTTTTACCCATCTAAAGCCTATTTCCTTCAAGATAATTTTTAGGCTGCTACTGCTGCCTTTAAAGTTGATAGATTCTTTTAATTTTTCTAACAGCTTTTTTACCGTTGGGAGACACTTTTATTCAATGTAAAAATTCCGAACTGTTCTCCTAATTACACATTTATGAAAATCGTCAAGCCCGGTTATAGGTTTACGAACGCTGTGTTTCTTTCCCGGTGTGCTAAATGACGTTCCCGCCTCTGCATCTGGACTGTGTAGCTACTGACCTTCCTTTATTATTCTCACAAAGCTATGAGAAATACCCGTCGCTTTTGCAACACGCTCTTGTACTTTATGGAAATCTAAGAGAGGTTTCCCACTTTCAGCCTCACTCTTCATGAAATTATACACATTCCACACTACCTCACGAGTCTGGCTATGCAGAGTTTTTGAACTCAATTTGGAACTTTTGGGGGACATATTAATGTACGTTTCACACTAATATTTAAAACATGTACGCGCAATTATAAAAATAGTTTATTAACACTTTTCTAAAATATAATAATATGTTCTCTAATAAAATGTAAATAGGTAGCCTACAACTAATTTCACTGATTAACACAAATAGTTTTGTTGTCACAGTATAATTTGTAAATGATTATACACCACGTTTGCAAAGCCCGATGTGGACATTCCGGAACACTGCACAAAACTGTTCTGCGCATGTGCGAACTGAAAGAAAATTTTGTTAGCCTCGCAGCGAGGCGTTTGTCTACTGCGCATCGAGACCACAGTGTTCAATTTTCACTGTCCGGCCTCTAACAGTGATGATGGTAACATATTTGCTATTTTTAAAATGTACAGAACACAAAATTTTCAATGAGTTAAGATTCACGTCTGATCCCTATGTTATCTCCATTCTGTACTACAGACTTAATATTGTCATTGGGTACAAAACTATCTTCAACTTACACATCATCTTCACAAGGCAAATGAATGTCATGAACTATGGTCCTATGAATCATTCTGTTTATGTGCTTTTCTTGAAACAGTGGTAATGTACATAAGACGATATTGTTTTAAATACATGTAGTTTTATATATTCTAAGGGCATGGTTGTTAAATTGTGGATGGAAACCCACTGATGGAACAATTTTTGATGAAATTTAAACAGTGGCAAGCAAAGAAATTATTAACAAGTATTAACTTTTAATTTGACTAAATATAATTATTTCACTATGACTCGGAACACAAAACTTTTTATGGGTAAAAACGTAAAAGTTTTACCTTATAACTTGAACCGGTTTTCACTTTTAAAAAGCTTCTTCAGAGGTTGCTGCTGGTAGCACTGTCCTGTAATTCTACTTTTATAGTAAATTTTTTGAAAAATAATAAGCACACCAAAACTCAACTTCCAATATTTAATTCTTAGCTCTTACCTTCATGTGGGTCCAGGATTCTATATACGAACTCGTGACCTGTAAAAGTGGTTACTGGGTTTTACTGCATAATAATTACTAACACCTTTTTCTGTTAAACCAAGCTCATTTTTTATTTAATTTAAATTAATATTTCTTTATATTGTTTTAACTTTCCGTTTTGATTACTTTACAAATAATCGGGCAACGTGCTGTTGCGTCACTCTAAACCTTTAAACTTACAATTTCTTCCCCTAGCAATAGTTATAAATACAATCTTACATAACTAGTTTTTTAGATATTTTATTTTATAGACAAACCACTGCTTTCATGCCACTCACGCTCTCACACTTCTACTGATTACATTCTAATAACCACCTTTTTATAGAGCTCTCTGAACAAATTTATCTTAATGATCACCCGTTTAAAATGGTAAATGCTGTGTAAGTAAGTTAGTTTATTATTTTAAGTACTCATCCCTGTTTGTAGTTATCTCCACGTGGTTTCACCACTATTGTTGATTCACTTTTTATTTAACAATCCGAAAATAAGTTTGGAACGGTTACGTTTGTAGAACTATTGTTACTGATGCACTTTTACATTCTTTTCGATTGTTTTTTACATTGAATTCACTTTTTTTTTGTCGGCCGACTTTAAAATTTTGATCGAGTACTGCTTTTCTGACCGCGCGGTCTGAAGGGTCTTAGTCGACTGGGCGTCCAAAATGGCGAGAGAACTCTCGGTGAACTTTTCATGACCACCAACTTGTTACCTGATTGGCGGGTGAGCGTCTCGCGTCTTTCTCGACATCTCGTGAAAGGTGGTAAGGAAATCCTGTGCGTGACTTTTACGTCGCAAAGGGCAGCACACGTGCGGTCTTACACATTCCAATGTTATAATGGCTTTTGTACCTTCCACTGCTAGGGACCGAGATAACTACTGGGTGTTAAAAAAAGTCAAGCTTTTGGTCATCTAAAAGTGTTGCCTAGCCTGGTTGGCCACAAATTTTTACAATTATTATGTATTAAAATCCACTGCTTTATTTGCCCCGTTACAATACCCCCTCAATGAGATTTTATGCTGAAGCATAAAAACTCTCATTGACACACACATACTTACTAAAGGGATCAGTCCAGATATGGCGCCGTAACCCCTTTTACAATTTACTAAAGCTCATGGGTAACTTACCCCTCTGGTCCAGTGACTGCGGCTGCACCTGAATGACCTTACTGGACTTCCCTGGTAGAGATCCCAACACCATAAAGTCAGACAGGCATGTCACCACAGTATCACAAGACTCTATAACAATCAAACAAAAACATCAATAACTGGTCTTCCACAATGCCATATCCCCAACTAATTTGGTTTCCTCTTAGTTGTACTGGTTTGCCTTTAGCAAAGTACTGGTTTTTATCTCAATTATCTACTTGAACAAACAATATTGCTTAACACATCTATCCTTAACATAAACATATTACATTTTTCTGTATTACATATTCCATATTATCTTTACTTCTGTAACCTATACAATATACATTGACCATGTATGTTAGACACAACTAACAAAAATAAAAAATTTAAACTCGAAAATAATTCAAATTCATCTACCAACTCCAGTCACAAAAAAGGATTACCCCATTCCATTATTTATTCAAATAACAATATTCCCTTTCCATTAAAATCTACATTTACTCTTTCAATATCCTTATTATAAGGTGAACTACTACTGTTATTTCTTTTTACACAACATAAAACATAATCGTGACAGAACAGCAAGTGAGTCAATACAATAACCACATATATAACCAGAACAAATCAACTTTAATGTCACTGTGATTATGATCACATCATAATCCATAGTAGGGTAAGAATGAGAGTTCTACCGCGGAAGTGATGTCACTCCCCCACTTTTGGCGTGAAATTCAAAAATTGTGGTGGTGGGGGTAGACTTTCGGTGTTGTGTGTCGTCCTGTGGAGAGGTGTGGATGGACCAGGGGGGTAGTGGTGTGTCCCACTTGACCTTGGTGGGCGTGCCGAAGTTGTTGGCCATGTTGTCGGCATCGGCCATTTTGTGGGGTTGTGTGCGTTGATTGGTGGAGGCGTGGCTGCTGTTCGCGGTTCACTGTCCGGCGGGGGCCTGGTCGTGGCTTGACCGCCGCCAGGAGTGGTGGCGTCGTCCATTTTATCAGATGCATCGGCCATGTTGGAAAAGCGGCGAGGTTGTCGGGTTGTGTTAGGAGTGTGCTGGTTAAGGTTCGGCCATGTTGCCGACTCGTGCGTGTGTTATAGTGTATGGGTTTGGATATATACTGTGTTTTCCGGAAGGGTGGCCATGTTGGAAAAGCATCGACGTTGCCAACTTGTGCATGTGTGCTGGTGTAGCGTCAGCCATGTTGTCGACTCGTGCATATGTTATAGTGTACGGGTTTCAGATATTTACACTGCCGCCATTGTCTGGATATCGTCGATGTGAAGAGATTAAGTGAGGTGAATTGCATTGTTGCCAACTTGAGAACTGTACATTTGAATGTGTGTGTGTGTGTGTGTGTGTGCCTTTGTGGTAAGTATATATTGTAAAAATAAAAAATATGCACATCATCGGTGTGAAATTCTTGTTGACTCGGTCCTTCAGTGCAAAATTTAAAATCGATTCACTTTTAAAAATTGAATATCATGCATTTGTGCATATAAGATAATTATTACTATAGTAATGTATATCGCACGAACGTAAAAAAAATGTGTAGTGTTGTGTACATGTAATGTAAGAAATACACATGATATGCACTGCATAATTGAATGTAGTTGTAATCGCTGGTGGGTATGTATTATATGTGAGTTAATAAGAATTACAGACATTAAGTTGCAGATGTTGTAAATGACTCTCGTTGAGATCTTTACACGCGCGGTTATTTATAACTTCTTACATCATGATGCTGTCTGACCATCTGTTATCGTTGCGTGTGAACATGGTGAGAGCGAGAGGATTTATTAGTCGTACTAACAGAACACAAGTTGGTGATTATGTAATTCAAACTGAGTGTCCGTCCATCTGTTATTGCAGCGGAGGCTTTATTAGTCGTACATCCATTTGTTTAATAACAGAACCCGACCCGTTGATTATGTAATGAATAATAATTGGCTTCGGCTATCTGAGCATATGTACACATGCTGCTGATGATGTAATCAACCCATCTGTCTGGCCATCTGTTACCATAGCGTGAGAGCGGAGGCTTTATTAGTCGTACATAATTTGAAGAACGCGAGTCATTGGTGATGTAATATTAATTGGGCTCCAGCTGTCTGTGCATATGTTAATTGTGTGTGTGTGTGTGTGTGTGTGTGTGTGTGAACGAAGTGATGACCGTACATAAATTAGTATGTGAAACAGAAAGCCAAGCTAAGTGGTTGTCCTTGACTGCACGTGTAGCAGCTCTAGGTTTTTTTTTGTCGCCGAGTAAAATTAGTGTGTGAAACAGAAAGCCAAGCTAAGTGGTTGTCCTTGACTGCACGTGTAGCAGCTCTAGTTGATACCAACTGCTTTCGCGTTCATCCTTGAGATATTGTATATATAAGCTGTACGATTTGCTCTTATCATCACATCGTTCGACGAGACTCACATTCAGTAAAACTCAACTAGAACTCTTACAGGGTGTTTCATTTTTAAATAATTTTTTAATTTCTAAAGTATAATATACTCAAGCAATTATTGTTTAATAAAACTGATTTTTAAATTAGTTGTATGTAATAACACATGAATGCACATTGTGCAACACTCGTTCTAGCTTGTATATTGAGTGATGATTAGTGTTAATCTTTGGAGGACTTTTGAAATAAATATACAATAAAAATGTTAAAGCAATACTGTTTAATTAAAAATAAAAAATATATGTAATCAAAATATATTACAATTTAAAATTCATATTATGTAAACGTGAACAGTGTGACAAGTACAAAATACATAATATGTAAACATATGCAATATGACATTTGTGTATGATATTCATCTAAATAAACTAATTACAAAGTAAAATATGTAAACGTACACAGTAGTGACAATAATTAATATGTAAACATGTGTGACAATTGTGTATGAATTACAACTAAGTAAAACTAATAAGTAATAGTTACAATAAACAAGTGCAATATGTTATGTCAAATATGTTAAAAAAAAATGAAAAATGTAAACACACACACAGTAGTGACAGTTACAAAAATACAATTGTATACAATTATATTATGTGTAAGCACATTAGATTTTAATTTATAAATTCATTACGCATAAATTCATTATGCATAATAATTTTATTTGTAATAGTTTTAACAATTGTGTTGAATTAAAACAAATTGAAATAAGTGTAAGCACATTATATTTTAAAATACTATTTGTATACGTGTGCAATGACAATTATGAACAAATATATTTGTTAATTTTGAAGATGTCTATCCGGGCTTACTCTAAAATGTACACCACGTAAGCCTTGTTTTATTATCTAGACATTCAGTAAGTACATTGATAATTGAATTAAATTAAATTAAATTAAATATATGTGTAAGCACAATATAAGTTAAAATATATTATGTATAATTAAAAGAAATTAATTGAAATACAACTAAGTACATGTTAATATATAATCATACATGCAGCTAATGACAAAATGTGTATGCACAATGAAAATTATACATGGTAAATGAATATGTCCATTCGGTCTTGCTCTACAATTTCTGCTATGTACGCTCTATCCTTTTCTCCACGATAAATTAGTTGCAGTGAACACGGTACTAAATTTTTTAATTCGTCATCTTCAAAAATGCCTGCGTATCTTTTAGGTAGATATACACGATATTTCAGTTTAGGGTCTCTATAATCTTGGAGAGTGACGAGTATGACTTTCCCGTACTTTGCTTCTATATTCGCATTTCTTCTATTGGATATTTTACGCCGATTATCAATTCTTTTATTTTTTTTACTCAATTGCGCTAATAGTTGCAAATTTTGCGGTGAATGATGCCATTTTAAAATAAAGAATTTTATATTTTTCTCGCGCGTCTTAAGGACTGAACGACTAATGCTCGTGCACAGCGGAATAAATAGGGAGGTAGTTGTGGAGGTGGAAACCAGAGAGGGGGAACCACACAACGTACAGTAAGCGTTTATTTTTAACCGTGTGAACAGGATATGACTTGACTTCTCACGGTTCGTTGGGTAGGTGGGGAGGAGGAGACGTGTCGGTTATTTTTTTTTTTATGAATAGACAGGATGATGTAATTAACAGCACTTATGCGTGTTAGAACATGTCGGTGACGCTAATTTTTTTTATATGACTAGACAGGGTGATGTAATCGTCAGAAAGATGAGTGTTGTTATTTTTTTTTACGTAAGCGCTAAACAATAATGTTTTCAATTAGTAATTTATAAGAAACATATTGATTACTCTAAAATCTGATACAACCCACTCGCGTAAAGCGTGTACTCTAGTAGTTGTACATATTTCTGGAAATAAGTGGTGCGCGAGACAGGCTGTTCCATGTATTGATTATAATTGATCGAATTTGGGACAACCAAAATCTTCTAAATTTATAATATTAAAATGCACGATATGCTTCTGTAGAAATCTTTTTTTATGCAATCCTTTTACGAACACGAATTTAAAAGGAAATGTATACTTTTCTAATATTGGTACAAGATGTTCATACGATGTGTCCCCGTCCGTCCACATTAGTCCGTGATAATGGTCTATTAACCATCTGTTTGTCCTCACATGTTTGTGATTCGAAACAATCGTGTCTGCTGGAGGTGTAAATATCCAATGTCTGCTGGCAAATGCGGTGACATCCATAACGGCTAGTTCCTTAACGAGTTTGTTTCCATCGTTGTCGATGAAACAGTGAAAGTCAAGTATGACTGCTAGCTTATCCTCGCACATCCTTTTTTCGTTATAAACAACGTGTTTGGTGTTACTAGGAACGCTGCAGATCCGTCTGTCTTACGGAACATACACGTATGTTGTGAAACGCTCGTAAAGAATTTTTTCGGAACGTTTATTTTGTACCTTATATTTTCGTCATGGATCAGTGCAACAAATTTACAAGTCAAAATGTTGTATACAAAAATTTCTATAGGGTATAGTATTGTGTGCTCTAAGTCACTACAGCGTATGTACTCATATGGAGATAACAGCTCCATGCGTCCGTCTTCAACGCGTGCTGTTCAAACACTGAGGTATGCGATATTAGCGGAGGTTGGATTAAACACTTTTGTCATGGCAGCATATATTTTCAAACCTTGTGTTCACTAGTCGATAAAATTAAAGCGTGAAAACGAACTAGAAATATGCTCTCATGTAAGCGGTGCATGCGGTTCTACATAAGGGACAAGTATGTAGGGTTATGGCACAATTCACACATGTGATAAAGTGTCAACAGGGAATAAGTACAACTTCCACGTTTTGTGCGTAACAGACTTTGCACATTGTATCACGATTTGAGCTTCCTTCTACGTTTTTTATATTCTCCTTGATCGTGTCGGTGCGTTGTTCGTTCTCTGCTGTCGTTACTGCTGTTGGTGCTTGCGCTTCAGTAACGATACCCAGTGCCTTGATGATAAAATTTGTATCTTTCATTAACATTACGTAAGAGCACACAGGGAAATGACGTGTGTGTTCCATCCAAGCATATTCTCCACGTTCCCATTTGTTTAATCTGCCTCCGCAGCAAAAGCAAATCACTATCGTTGCATCCAGTGTAAAAGAAACCCGCTTCTGATAATTCTTTAGGTGTTATCGTTAACGATACAGGCCATTCTTTAAAACTCTTTAAATGGTTTTCCAAGCTTCTGTAACGCGGGTACGGAGATGTGATTTTTTGAATTAAGATGACCTGCACTTCTTTATCGTCTGGTGATAAGGACTTGATTGTTGTTGCTGTCGCTTCACCGCATTGTTTGAAATAGCGGTTGTTGTTGGGATTGATATCGTCATCATCGATATCGTGTGAAAGCATCTTGTGCATCCTCTCACGAGTCGTGTCGATGAAACACTGAGCGAAAAATAGGGAGGAGAGGATAATCATTTCCCCCTCCATGAAAATAAAATACATGAAAAATGATTACATTTTTTTTAATAAAAAAAATTACACACATGTAATTCACACATTACATTTAATAAAAAAATTACATACATGTAATTCGCACATTACATTCTATTTACAGCAAATTAAAAATACATGAAAATTGATTACATTTTTTAAAATAAAAATCGCATACATTTAATGCACATATTACATTCTAAAAAGCAACCTTATATTTACAGCAAAAAAAAACAATAATATATAGTAAACGTTTAATTGTGTCTGCGCACTGTGTTGGATAACGGAGTGTACACGTTGAGCGAATCATGCAGTATCAAGCAGTAGGCCGCGGTCTGAGCGGGGAAATTGCTCGATGACTCGAATTCCAATCTGATGTTGACTGGTGAAGACTTGAGCGACTCATCCTGTCTACTACAATCGAAGACGAATAACGGTGCTTTTGTTATGAACTCAGTAGGTGTTAGAAGTACGTTGGGTTGACTTCTGTGGTAGTACGACTTTTGAAATCGTGTATACATGTCGTACAGCAATGCGTAACGTCTGTTATCGATATCCAGGTTCAGGTTATCGTACGGGTATTATTTGTCGTTCAGAAAGAGTCTCGTATTTGTCACATTGCAGTGATCGAATTCATCTGCGTGTTTTTTCAAATTGTTCTTTCTGCTGGTCTGGAAGGTGAGTATCACGTACCGCGGTTTCTCCAGTTGTGTAGTTGTTTTCACTGTCCAAGTCTGTCTGTCAGTCATTGGTAAAGCTGGGTATTCGTGCAGTTCCCAACTACAAAATGGTAAGAATAGTGGTAGGTCTTTGCGTATGATATCCAACAATCGTATCCATACTTCGTTGTTCACGTACACGAACGGAATCATCCAAGAGATTTTGGTCAGTTCTATATCAGGATTAGCGGACGCATCCGTGGACGAGAACAGAGCGTTAACGTCAGTGGAAGTGCGTAACAGTATCAGTTCCTGTTTCGTGTTTAAAATAACATGCATGAAATCCTCAGCGAATCCCATCAGCATCCTCAACGGTATGCAAAAGTTGAATTCATCGTTTTTACTTGACGGTGTTAGCTCGTTAGCTGTAGGAGCAACCCAGCCGGCATTTTGCATTGAAACAATGTCCTGCTTGCTGGCAGATAGCATGGTTTTAATAGTGGACGTGATGCCGACACTCTTGGTACGATCTACTTCCACGCCGGCCAGTTCATAACGGATTTCTTCGAAGAGAAACGCGATCGCATTGTTGACCATTTTCACGTTCACATTACCGGTGTCAGTGGTCTTTTTGCTCAACTTGCCTTCAACGTACAGGAAACTTTCCATCGGTAAAGAGAAGACTTCCTGTTGCAGGATAGGTATGCGTATCTAATCATTATTTCCATATCGTGACGCCGACGCGTACGGTGCATGAGGATGATATTCGTAATGTGTGATGTTTTCAAAGAACGGTCGACGTTCAACCAATAAGACTATACCGCTGTCCGTCATGTTACTTGTTTCTCTTGAGTTTGAATCCTAGTGAAATCAGGTAGCGTCTGTTAGTTGCTGTTAATCGTGTCAACGACGAATGTCTACTGATACCTTTTCCAAAAGTGTTGTTCTCTTTTATCTTGCAGTGCGAGCCGTCGCTACCACCGCTCTTCGTCATCATGGAGGTTTCGGTGAAATAAATTCCCATGATTACTACAAACGTTTCAAATGTATACGTGCGGTGATGACTTCCCCTTGAAAATTCACGATATCACCGTCCTGATCGTGTACGGACACTGTAACGTTACGAAAGTGTAGTACGTTAAGCGGAAAATAAATGACGATTCTAGGCGTTTCGACTATCTTGAATCCTGGCTCAACTGTTGGATAGAACGAGTGCAATATATGCTCGTTTCGTCCCGGCTTGTATGAACCTTGTACAGCGTTACACCTTATCTCCAAAATGTTCACTTTGTTAATGTTTACAGGCGCGTCCGACGTGTGTAATTTATACGCTTCTAACTTGCGGCTCTTGGAAAAACCCAACATGGTACCGATCGTGTGTTCCATACATCCGAAATCGATATCGTATGAACAATAAATTTCACATTTCAATGTGTTGTTGTTGGGTCATAGAGAAAATTTCGGGTCTGCTATTTCTTTTTTCAGGTACGTTTCAATATCACTGATTTCATACACACCGGTCGGTATATTGACAGGGTCTAACGTTTTACGTGCTCCCTTTAGTACGGGAAAGACGTTTTTTCCACTTTCCACGTTCGGTATAGAGTTGTACGTGGTAAAGTCCAGCAGTCCTGCATACCATTCACCGTCCGTCAGTTCAAGCGGTGGAAAAAAGTCACAAACCAGTGCGCTTGGATCCGTTCCCGTGACAGTGACCGTAAGCGAAGACATCTTGTCATTTACTGATCGTTCGATGTCAAAAACTCTAAACATAAATGTCCGCAGATGATTGTGTCCGACGGCTGTTTTCGCATGTAATTGTAATGAACGTCGGTCACGTTCGATCCAGAGTACCGTATTAGCTCGACAGGAGGACGCAGATTGCCGAATCCGTCAAAGTACCAGACTCTGCTGCCTCGCTTCTTGTAGCATACCCAGTGCGTGCCCGGTCCGCTAGCGTCGTCCAGATTCACGATCGCACTTTCGTTCTCCCACGGTGATGTACTAGGAAGTGCGTCGCGCATGTACATACCTCTGAAATAAGGTATACGCAATCGTTTCGTGTACTCATAAAGATCACGATCGGACAACGGACGCACGGGTATTTTGATTAGTTTTTTCGGTACGGTCGGAGTCTTGAAGCCTTTTTACCACCGCCCTTTCTTCGTCGTTTTCCTGTCCCCATCGTCGTCGTCCTCCTCTTCCTGATTATCGTACGTCGAACCAGCTTGCGTCGTCTGGTGCGACGTCGACGTTTACGCACACCACCACCACCACCACAGCATAGCCCGCTGCCTAACGCAGATTTCGCCTTCATCCCTGCTGCTACGGCTGCCGCGTACGCTCTTTCACTGATGCCTGAATTCAAAGCTTTCACTCGTTCCCACGCTTTACCGGCTAGCACACGATCCGCTACACCTCGTCGTTCGTTGTCCTTGTACTTGCTGTAAGTGATATCGTGTTCACGACAGGCTTCGTCCAACTCGTTGATTCCTCGATCACCACGAGACAATCTCTCCTCTAGTTTCGTTCCGGGTCCACAGAACCTGTAGCCAGGCAGATGTAGTTCTACCGGTAATACGTCCACCGCTCGATTGATCAGTGTAGGTACTGACTTCGCGACGAATGGTACCGCGCTTTTAACTATTTTTCCGATAAGACCACGCCTCCTTTTTTTAACAACACGGCTACGTAGTTCATACTTGACTACTGTTTCGGTTGCTCTCGATAAAGAGATCTCCAATCTTGCTCGTCGTTGGATTTGTCCAGATCACTAATCAACACGTTTGTCTCCGCCTTGTTCGTAAGTAGTAAGTCTGCCTCTTCAGCACCAAGTGAAGTACGCACTGTGTGTGTATGCAATTTACAGATATACGATACCACTTTCTCCCAACGGTGTTGGAACACTTTTGCGAGTTTGTACGTTTCGCTCTTCACGTACCGCTTCACGTCCTCCAATTGACGTGCGTTCATTGCGTCCGTAGCCCGTGCGCCACCGTCGCCGACGTTTAGAATAGTTTTTCCTTGTGCGTTAAAATAAGCATCGTTTACCACGGTGATCGTATGTCGGTACAAAAATTGCAAATTCACTGCGTCCTTGTTGTTCATGGGTGGAGCTAACTGCGTTACCCGCACGTTGCCGACCGTTAGGTTAGAGTTCGTATCCTTCGGTATGATTTTCGAGTCCACGTATATTTTGGTCGCAGCGTCTCTCGCACGAATCAGTTCCCTCAGAGACTGTATGCGATGGTCCCGTGCGTCGACGACAGCCCCGTTCTTCTTGTTCGATACCAACTGTGTGAAACGTAAGCACGAGTAGTCTACGTACTGCTTATTGTCGGCGTCCCCGAGATTGACAGGAGCGGCGACGTTGACGAGCTTACGACCTTTCGCGTCTATTCCTTGCGTCGTCGTCGGATCGTCAGCTAACAAACAATGGTCACGCACGAAGCGCAGTGGAACGGCATCGTTATCGTCGCGCGGTCCGCCAAGTTATGTATTTTTTTCCCGCTACGTCGAAGTGTCCGTCCTCGGTCATTGTGATACCAATATCCTCTCGCAGACTGCGTCGCGTCTCCCTTCGCGCTCTGACAGCACTCTGGTGTCTGCCAAACTTGTCGACACTCATCTCGTGAATGATGCATCTCGTCCATTGTGCACGGCATTTATACGTATTCACGAAATAAATCGATTAGTTTTGATATGATCGTACTGTCTATGCATTTTATTCCGACAACGGAGAGTCCGTCGTTGTTTTCCTTTTACGATTGTATTTAGAAATTCATCGTACACGTATACGCGTGTATCTTTGAAGAAATAAATCTTTCCATCGATGTATCGGAACGCACTATCGACGGCTTGTGTGACGATTTAAATTGTGACAATTATAAAAATAAAGAAATAAAAAAAAAAATTTTAAGTTGCGAACAACTAACCATTTAAATCTCACAATGATAATAAAAAACATGTAGGTACTAAGTGTGAATGGAAGTAGTAATTAATAAGGGCAAAGAAACGGTAAAGAAAAGACATATTGTAAATAATTATTATTGTCGCATTTAACCCTTTGCTTGTTATCAGGCGCCTACCTGTTGATACCGGACTCGACATGTTTACCGAGTCTTCTGTAATTAAAATAATATAGAAAAATAATGTTAATAATTAAAGAATCTGAAGACACAGATAGTCACGAAAACAACTAATTTAAATGATGTATTTTTATCTAGCGATAGTTTGTATAAATAAAAAGTTTTATTTAGAGAGAGACCGGGACTATATTCTCGCGGAATAAACACCCCACTATCTATTGTCCTGTACCAGTGGTAGCGGACGAAAAATCTCTCGCAATGACGACTCCAAGCAGTGCACACGCACGAGCAAAATGCTCTGTTGAAATGTTATGTGATTGGTTATTAGTGTGGATTAATTCTTATGTATTTTACTAACTGCTACAAAAGAGTGTAATATGTAACATTAAAGAAAAAGAAAAATTAAAAAAAACGTAAGAAGAAATATGTGACAACCAATAGTACGAGTGTTAGTAACTATAACAGCTATCTTCTCCGATGGACGACTCTTCACAACATCCTACCTGGAGACATGAATCATCAGAATTACAACTCTAGTAGACCCGACCGATAATGCAGTTCGAGACATCTGAGAATCAACGAGTACCTGTGTAGAAGGCCCACTCTATCCTGCAGACGTTTAAGCCTTGAACAACTGAGACCAGACCTAGACAAGGACAACGCTCTTCGGATTCCCAAGATGTAACCATATGGAGGAGATTTCTACATCCCAAATTAAAGGTGACTCGATAGCACGTCTATCGAGGAATTACAATAATAGTAATTGTAACACAATACTCTCTTAAAGAGACTTTCAGAGACGATTGACTTTATAAGAATATAAAAAGTAAATCTAAGAATTTAATTGTAACTATTCAGGCTTCTTACAATTGTAACAGTTTAGATTTTAACGTAACGTAGTATAATTAATACCATTCTTCAAATGGAATAATAATGAAACTTAAATGTAAAAGTAAAAGTAAAAGTAACAGTCTTGCAAGCTATTATCTTGAATTGAATATAATTAAAAGTTTAAAGACTAAATACCAATGGTTACCCGGATCCGGGGAAAAGCTAAATATAATTTGTTGTGATCGCGCAGTCTATAAAATGCAATTTAAATAATTTAATAATTTAATTAATAATGTAATGGGATCTGTCTTTTGAGTAAATGTCATTTGTTTTTTTTTAAATGTTTAATAAAGGGAAATCTTCTTGTTGCACACATATACTGAGTACATAAATCAACAGTTTTCCCTTCCCTGATTCCTTTTATATTTACTGTGTGTTGTTCTGTTTTAATTTCAGCTCGTCCCGAATAAGGCAGCCTGAAGTAATTGGCAGAACCAATTACTTTGGGTTCCCTCTGTTATAACTCAAGAGAAGAGGTTATAAATTGCACAACTCTGCTAATTAGTTAAAATTTTGCTGCTAATTAAAAAAAAAAAGAAATTTTGTGACTTGTGTTATTAAGCAGTAATTGTGCCACTAACCCAGACCATAATCTGTTGATTTATTTACTCATGTACTTTAAATGTGTCTAAAATCTTAAATAAAATTAAACGATAATAGTTATTATAATAGTTTTGTAAATAAGTAATTTTAATTATTATTTAGATATAGCAATGAACATAATATTAACTAAAGACGCCCCGTGTATTCGATAAAACATCAGGTATGTGCTTGTCAAAGGCTCATTCAACAACACGTCTGTTTGTAAACAAAATCAAACCAGTTTAATTCTTGTCCAAGCATGTGTGAGAGTGTCCTTGTCACCCTAGCGCAAAGTTGCGTTAGACAATACATCACCTCCCTCTATTGTATTAAAAAAAATGTGTGACCCCTTGCCCAGTAATAAAAGATTTCAGACATATGTTGAAAATTAAAAAAAAAAAAAAACAAGTAAATAAATTTTATTATTAAAATGCGCCACTGTTTTTGGTTTCATTTTGTGTAAATGCTTAGTGTACTTAGTGTCAATTGTAAAATACTCTACTCTGTATATCTATGCACTCAGTTAGGAAATTGTATGTAAAAAGAAAGAAGCTAAGTAGCATATATGAATAATATTGACGATATTTATAAGTGTATATTTTGTGTGAGATTACGCACATACTCGTATATAATTATACGTGAAAAGATTAGATTGTATTATACCAATTCATGTATGTACGTGTCAAAGTATTCAGTCTCTAACACGTCAATTTTCGACGATTTAAGACCTGTAGTTTTCCTGTACAAGCCTGCATAAATGTGTAATTCGTGTTTCTATTGACACGATGAGTTATATAAACTACTGACTAAACAAAACAAGTGTACTAATTAATTTTATGAAAAGATGATTCCCGAAGTAAACAACCGAGCTAAACAAATAAAAACGAAGTTTCTTAAATCTGAGTAAAGTAAATAATAAGAAATAAATGATTAGTCATTTAAAATAAAAGGTTTAATAATATCGTAAATTATTATAACACGTTAGTATAATTATAAAAGTGTAACTAAACTCAGCTTGGTAACGGGCCGTAACATTGCGTACGCATCGCACACGCCACCCCTTTTGAAGCAAGCCAGTGCAAGTTAATAAGGTGTCCTTTAGCTATTGTTAAATGGAACAATAGAGAAATATTCTCCCTCGAGTTGACTTATCCCCTTAGTAAGCAAAACTATGCCATTGTTTAAAACTAGTCTAACCTACTTTCCAGCGAAACAGCTGATCGCTTAAATAAAAAAAATAATGCTATGTTTAATTACCTCTGTTAATAAATGTTTACCATGTACTAAAGTGTGTAGGAAATAAATGTGTACAGTATAGTAGTTCAAGTACTTTCCCTGTGACGATAATTAAATAATGTAGTGACTTAATTATAATAGAATTATAATAATAAATAAAGTGTTGTAAATAAATATGGTAAGTCGATAGGAAATAATTCTAGGTAAGTTTTTTAAAAAACCCCAAAGTAATAATAAGTGAATAATAATTGCTGAATAAATCTTAAGTAAAACTAAATGTGTGTAACTTGTAGCAGTAAATAAAAGAGAGGTAAATAATAATACGAGAAACGTTGCATAGTGAACGCACCAGTTGTGGCCAGTAAGAGAACAATAAACCGTGTTAAGAAATTTGTAGTAAGCAGCCACACTCTCCCTATTGTGATAAACCATTGCCTCCCTAAACAATGAATGCCACCGCGTGTGAAATACTATGCAGTGTGTAAAGTGTCCCCCTTCCGCATAGTTTGTCTGGTTATTGTTAAAGAGTTAAAAGAGAAGTACCCTCGTGAAATTCCGCTTCTCTCCAAGTAACTATAATCAAGAGTGTAGTATGAGACCCTCTTTGGATTATTTAAAAGTAAGTCTATGGTATATAATCAAGATAGAATTATATACCGGTGTATAATCAAGATAGAATTATATACATGTTAAGTAACGAGTCACAACGGCGCCGGCTGAAAAGGATAATGATGAGCCAAGAGAGCCAAGAGATCATTTATGAATGCTGAAAGCTAACCTGTAGTGTTAGAGTAAGCTGATGTCAGTCGGGCCACGATATTGTGAGTTGCTGAAATTAGAGAAATTAGTATTATAAGTTAGTACTGTAAGAAGTGAGAAAAAGGGAATTTCACGGAGGAGGAACATTTAAATGAGAACTAGATCATTTAAAGAGAATTTAAAACAACAAACTGTGCACTAATAATAATAAAAGAGAATAATAATAAATAATGATAATAATAAGAAATTTCACACTGTACTCCCCAAGCATACTCTCGGTACGTACCTAACCAAATTTTCCGGAGTCGGTGTTGGTTAAGAGGCGGAGTATGTGACGATTTAAATTGTGACAATTATAAAAATAAAGAAATAAAAAAAAAATTTTAAGTTGCGAACAACTAACCATTTAAATCTCACAATGATAATAAAAAACATGTAGGTACTAAGTGTGAATGGAAGTAGTAATTAATAAGGGCAAAGAAATGGTAAAGAAAAGACATATTGTAAATAATTATTATTGTCGCATTTAACCCTTTGCTTGTTATCAGGCGCCTACCTGTTGATACCGGACTCGACATGTTTACCGAGTCTTCTGTAATTAAAATAATATAGAAAAATAATGTTAATAATTAAAGAATCTGAAGACACAGATAGTCACGAAAACAACTAATTTAAATGATGTATTTTTATCTAGCGATAGTTTGTATAAATAAAAAGTTTTATTTAGAGAGAGACCGGGACTATATTCTCGCGGAATAAACACCCCACTATCTATTGTCCTGTACCAGTGGTAGCAGACGAAAAATCTCTCTCGCAATGACGACTCCATGCAGTGCACACGCACGAGCAAAATGCTCTGTTGAAATGTTATGTGATTGGTTATTAGTGTGGATTAATTCTTATGTATTTTACTAACTGCTACAAAAGAGTGTAATATGTAACATTAAAGAAAAAGAAAAATTAAAAAAAACGTAACAAGAAGAAATATGTGACAACCAATAGTACGAGTGTTAGTAACTATAACAGCTATCTTCTCCGATGGACGACTCTTCACAACATCCTACCTGGAGACATGAATCATCAGAATTACAACTCTAGTAGACCCGACCGATAATGCAGTTCGAGACATCTGAGAATCAACGAGTACCTGTGTAGAAGGCCCACTCTATCCTGCAGACGTTTAAGCCTTGAACAACTGAGACCAGACCTAGACGAGGACGGCGCTCTTCGGATTCCCAAGATGTAACCATATGGAGGAGATTTCTACATCCCAAATTAAAGGTGACTCGATAGCACATCTATCGAGGAATTACAATAATAGTAATTGTAACACAATACTCTCTTAAAGAGACTTTCAGAGACGATTGACTTTATAAGAATATAAAAAGTAAATCTAAGAATTTAATTGTAACTATTCAGGCTTCTTACAATTGTAACAGTTTAGATTTTAACGTAACGTAGTATAATTAATACCATTCTTCAAATGGAATAATAATGAAACTTAAATGTAAAAGTAAAAGTAAAAGTAACAGTCTTGCAAGCTATTATCTTGAATTGAATATAATTAAAAGTTTAAAGACTAAATACCAATGGTTACCCGGATCCGGGGAAAAGCTAAATATAATTTGTTGTGATCGCGCAGTCTATAAAATGCAATTTAAATAATTTAATAATTTAATTAATAATGTAATGGGATCTGTCTTTTGAGTAAATGTCATTTGTTTTTTTTAAATGTTTAATAAAGGGAAATCTTCTTGTTGCACACATATACTGAGTACATAAATCAACAGTTTTCCCTTCCCTGATTCCTTTTATATTTACTGTGTGTTGTTCTGTTTTAATTTCAGCTCGTCCCGAATAAGGCAGCCTGAAGTAATTGGCAGAACCAATTACTTTGGGTTCCCTCTGTTATAACTCAAGAGAAGAGGTTATACTTGTGGTAAGCTGACAAAACGATCTTTAACATATCCGTGTTTCTTGATCGTGAACGTGGACTCGTCTATCTCGCCGTAATACATATCGTTGTACAACAGAATGGTTCGACCCGTGTACGTGTGTATTGCAGCGTTTATTTTCGTCATCGTGCGAACACCGAGCGTTGTGATTGAACGCGGATACCCGTTCACTGGCTGCAGACTGTGTATATCAAACATGTATACATAGTTGTCTATGAAAAGCACCACTTCTTCGGCCTGCGGTCTCTGGTACATCGCCGAAACGTTGATGAACGTCAGCGGTAAGAAAGTCAACCAATCCGTCAACAGAAGCGGACTCCCACCCGATCGCTTCGACTCGAGATCCAATGTCCACAAAAAGTTATCGTGCACAATATACAGATGTCTGTTGATTGTTAAAAATTGATTAACGTTCTTTAGTCGACATAAATCCGTTGTCCGCACGGTCGCTTTCGTTGTCGGTGTCGTCGTCGTTGACGTCGTTGTCGACGTTTACGTCGTCGTCGTCGTAGCGGGCGGCGGCGGCGGCTTCCCGTACAAGCGTTGAATGGCTCTTATATCATCCTCTCTCAGATCGAATGGACCGTCCGTGCGTGGTACGTAGAACGGGTACATGATCGAATCCCTCTCGAGGGAATGAGACAGTCCTAACGCGTGTCCGATTTCATGCGTTAGCACCTGAAGAAAACTGGTCTGATCGTCCGATATTTCGGTTGCGTTCGTATAATTCCACGATTCGTAGTAGTCCATGTGTATTTCGGTAGTGTTATATGGTAAATCGGGCGGGTAGTAGAGCGAGTGTACCTCCACGTCCGTCCAAATCGTACCCGCAGATCGTGCACCTGGAAGTCAGACACCTGTGTTTAAAATATTTCATAGCGATGACCATGTCTGCATTTATGTCATCGGGTCGATATTCGAATGTTTCCGCCATACAGCGAACGCTTATCGCGACGCTTCTATAGCGCTGGCGCTACCGTGAAAGAACCGCCACGACAGACGTCTCTTGGCCCACGGTGTTCGTAAGGTGTACGACACGAAATCTTCGTTACCGCATCTCCGCGCATGCATCAGATTCATCGTTTCGTTGTTCAATTCTCCATTTACGGTTAAATTGTAATACACTTGAAATGTGCGAAGATAGGCGTCCACATCGATGGTGGTGTTGTCCGTGAGTCGTAAACTATCGTCGGGCACGTATCCGTATCGCACCAAATAATCTATAGCGAAATCTACATCGTTAGCGTTAACGGGCGATGCGACGACGACACTTGTGCACACAATAATAAACACTAGCGCGATATCCATGTTGTCACAACCAAACGTGGAATGTCCCCGGTGCGTGTACGACAGTATTGTTTATACTTTATCGGCTTTCAGAATCGAATAGGGAGCACATCGACTACTTTCGACCCTTGTGAATCCTAACGGTGCTGTGAATCGTTTCTTCTTTTTTACAACGTACAGACCGTCGCGCGGAGTGTAGTAGTACACTGAACCTTGTTCTGTGTGTAACTCTTGACGTCTTTCTATGATCAGCTCTTCGTTGTTGTATTCTTTCCGCGCCAAGGTCAGCACGTACATCGTGTCTGATTCAACGTCGACTATGAAGGCAAACGCATCCGTTCTGTATTTATTTTTAACGGACGCTTTGATCACAAAATAATGTAAGGGATACAGTTTAGCAGTGACCATTTCGTTAACGTTAATGTGCTTACGCGGCATTAAACGAGTCCTTTAAGATCGATTCCATCACGACGATGCTGCTGCTGCTAATGTCAGATGATGTTATATACCGCTCTTGTTATACGATTATGTTGGCTTCACGTAGTTCTTCCACTATGGAGACGATTTCGTTCGTGTGCCCGCTGTTTCCAACACGCTGTGATGCCATTAACAGTCGCAATCTGTCCACCAGTTCGTTCGGATCGACCCAGTGCACGTAATCGATTTTGTCTTTTTTTCTCGTTAGCGTCATATACGATGTATCGATATTATTATGCCCCTGTCCTGTACGTTTCGGTGGAAACAGTTGTGATATTATTCGTTTATACTTTACACCTCTGTTCGCGTTCACCTGTGCGTTCGCTAAGTAATACTGCTTGTGCGCGTTGGTGTTACGCAGTATATCTTTGTACGCTTTCAGATCTGATTCGTTGTAAATATTTTCTTTAGGATGCTTCATGAATACAAGTTCGTAGAGTCCTGGTGTACCTTTGTATCGTTTACTGTTGATAAGAATCGTATCGTCCGTTTCGATTTTGAACGGTGAATCACCAATCATCCATTTTCCGTTTTCATGTCTTACACTGTACGTATAGTCCATCAGACGATCGCGTTCGGACGAAACGATCATACGCATGTACTTGTTCGCTAACGATTCACTGTCGTATTTGTCCTGAAAATATCTACGCGCTTCACGTCTTCCTTCCGGTGTTTCTAACATTTGTTCAATGTTGAGACTAGGATCGTCCTCATCGTCATCACCCGATGTTTCGGCTATCACAGGCGTTTTCAGGAAAGACGGTTTCGTTCGGGAACGAAGTGGTGTTCCTACATCGATCTTACTAATTGCATCCATCGGATCCTCTTCCTCCTCCTCTTCTTCTTCACGTTTTATCTTTTTCACTCTTATCGGCTTTTCATTTGTTGTTTTACGTTTTTTTTCAAGCAACGCTTGCGAAATATTTTGTAACGGTTCCAGAATCGGTTTGTAACTTTTGGATAACGTTGCTTCTTCTTCACGAATACCATGTTTTAACGCACGGTATTTCTTCCGTATGTCATCACTGATCGTGTCGATATCACGTGCTAGTCGTTTTTTCTTGTCGTCCATCTCGATAAACGGCAGTACGACAACTAAAGTCGTTGACAGCAGGACATGTGTATTTAGCTGAACGTTTGACAACTTTTATTTGTTTAATCGTTAGGTGCGACTACTATGAAACGGTCAAAACCGACTCTGTACCTGCCGGTATCGATACAAGAATCCTTGTCCACAACGAGAAAGCCATAACGATCTTTTCACGCTTCAGCGCACATGTTCTTAAACGTGTCATATTTCATGTCCGTGTTGACGTGATCGTTGTACACATGCTTCAAGTTGCGATCGTCCTGTTTGAACAATACTATTAGATTGGCATTGTCACGAACCAACTGTTTTGGCACTTGACTGTACGTCTGACAAAGGTAAAACGCGTCCACACCGCTGTGTCGTCCCATAGAGAAATACTTGCGTATATTGTGTTGTCTTTCACAAGACACGTCGAACACCATAATAGAATCAGGATCGACCTCGTCAGGAGGCGGTACCTCTTCGTTATCGTTGTAGGCGTGATAACCCATTCCTTCGTTGGAAAGTTGTGTCATCAGGGTCTCCAGCATCTGATATTTGGGTTGAAATAGTGATTTAGAAAACACGTATAAGTTCGCGAATCTCAATCCGTTTACATCGAACAACAGGTTGAACATGACGTTAGTCTCGCCGCACGCGGAAGGCCCGCAGATGATCGAACGAACGGTATCGGGCAGAAGACGTCCGTGTTTACGTTTTTTCTGCCACAACCACCTCCACCACCATCGCCGCACAATTTCGAATAGTCCACGTCCTTTATTTTTAATCTGTGCGCTTGTTGCAATATTTTCATGTTGTCGTTCCGTGCACAGTCTATTTAATAGTCGCACTATATTGCAGCAGTCGGTAGATATATAACTGCATACACAAGTGTCCGGACCCGTTTCACAGTTTGGATCCGACCAAACACATTCTTTGTAGTGATCGAATCCGGTGCCACTTGGTACTGTTTCGTTAAGACGGAATCTCTTCACACGATTGATAACCCGTTGCCAGTACTCGTGCACTGTCAAGATCCTGCGCATGCGTTCAACGTCGTTTGCAGTCGTGTTCACGATGTACTCATCGTAACCAGGATGCGACACAATGTCTTTTATTTTTTCTATTTCTTTTATGCATTTGCTAACTGCTATAATTTTTTATTGTTCGACTAAGCTTTTCGTCGAACAATAAAAAATTATAGCAGTTAGCAAATTCATAAAAGAAATAGTAAGGATGGCTGCTAATTTAAACAATACGAACAATGTCTTTTACACTGTACACAGCGTGCATGTTGTCATCATAACGCATCGATGGATACTGGTTCTATTTCCATGAGTCGAATAGTTGTTATACCAAGTTCTTCTTGTGTATCCACGAATCGTGTTTAACATCGAATCCTAACCACCTGACTTTTACACGATCGCCTTTACGTTGTACAATCTTTTCTACCAAGTACACGTCACCAACGTTCGATTTACTGATTTCATGTTCATAAAAACTGCCTTTCAACACTTCTCCTGTATGATCCTTTAGCGAATAGGTGATGGGTACGCTGCCGGTACGCACCGAATGAACGACAAATATCTCGTTTGTCCAATTTGGTGTGTATCCTTTGGCGAATGTCATTTTGTGTTTGCTTATACGCACACGATCGCCTACTTTGAATTTCTGTCGTTTATAAACGATGCTCCTCGCCGTGTTCTCACGAATCCTTTGTAGCACTGTACGTTCGTTGGATTCTTTCACCTGACACGGTTTCATTCCAATCGTTCTGTGCACGCTGTTGTTGTACGTGTTGACTAGTTCCGGTAACATATCCAACCAACGGTAATGACCTTGTTCACTGAACGCACGATACATGTGCGTTTTCAACGTACGGTTAAAACGTTCCACAATGGAGGCCTTTTTTTCACTATACGTGGAATAGAGTGTGATACCGTATCTGCTCAGCAATTTTTGTACGCTACTGTTATAGTACTCTTTCCCGTTGTCTGTCTGCAGGTATTTCATTTTATTAGCACGAAGAATCGGTTCCAGAGCTCGTGCGACCTCTACACCCCTCTTCGTTTTCAACGGAACAGCGTACGCGTACTTGCTAAACGCGTTAATGATTGTCATAAGGTACTTGAATCCCTTGTTCACCTTCGCGTGCGGTATCATCTCTACCAGGTCCGCTTGGTACAAGTCGTGAAGTCCCTTTAACTCCACCGCACGTCTCGGAAAATTCCTTCTTACCGGTCTGTGCAACTCCCTCGCGATAGTCTTGCGAACGCTCTGCTGTATATTCTTCACCTGTCGTTTCATTCTCATGTCGTGCGAACCGTGATTCACAATACGCCGGAACGTGGTAAAGCGTTGACTCAGTGCTGAACGTAACTCTCCTCGGTACCGTTCTGGTACGTCTGCTTTCCATCGCGGGACTGTAGTAAGATCTCCACTCCACGTCCAGTTATATCATCTCGACCGAACGGAAAAACAACGCGTTCTTCTTGTGATTGCGTAAGTACGTTAAAACATGCGCTAAACTGATTTTCATACATCCATTACGCACGAGGCTCATACCGATGTAATATCTCATGAGCGTGTGTTGTTTCGTGTCCAACGCTCTTACGGTCTTAACGGAATTCATGTCTTTGAACATGACGCTGCGTATAACGGCGCGATACTCGTGCATTCCGCGACTATGACGTTATCGTTCACGGGTAGATGCTCGCACATGTGTTTAGCTTTGAGTTCTGTGATCGGACGATGACTTCTCGACTCCATATGCAGGTGTATAAGATACGAGTTCAACAACCAAAACTCGTCTGCCATAGCACCCGTGCATTGTTGCGACTGTTCGTATAAACGTCAGTCTTTCACTGTGTACCATTTTTCATGTGAATACTGCAGACCGAAGTATTCACAATACTTGCGGAGTGTAGGCAATGCTTCCTTCAGAAAGGCTACCGAAACCAATCCCTGCGCCTTGTTGTTCACCAATGTGAACTGTTTCCCTCTCGCTAGTGTCGGTAACGAAGATGGTGGGCAGTGCACGTCAAAACTTACGTTGTAGCTAGGATCCACTGCGCACTTTGGCGCTATCATAATCACGCTTCTGTATATTTCAATCGGTGTACGTATCGGAATAGTGTGCTCCGTAATGACAATGCAACACAAAGCTTGTGGGATTGAACTTCCGTAGGCGAGCATGTCTGTGTACACAGTCGCATAGTTCATTCGTCCGTGTGAATCGTGTAAGCCGTGAACACGTTGAACGGCATGATACAGTTCAGGAATCGGTCGGAAACGTGAAATAAAATTCCACGCGTGATGTACGGTACACTTGAACATATTCTTTTCGTAAACCACGAGTTCAATCGGTACATTGTTTCGATCACACTCTTCGATAAAATGAAGCCATTGTGATTTGTTGTGTATACGATCGGAGATTATCATCAACAGCACGATCGGTGGCAGATAACCGCTACGTTTCTTTATGTGACGCCAACAACGTCCGTGATATCTGTCAACACCAAACTTATAACGTGTACAGTAGTTACCACAAAATCGTTTTTTCTTCACAAAATACATGGAACACAAGTTGGAGCGTATCGCGCTTCGTAACGGTTTTGTTAGTGTGAAATGTTTCCCATCGTCGTATCGATAGACATCCATTGTGTCATCGATCTGTGATGCAAGTGATACAGCTTCGAAATTGACATGATGTATGTAAAGTGTATAGGTACAATTTTTATGAAATTTTTTGTTTTATTTTTTTATCATTAGCGCCATCAGTCAGACATTGAACTGTGTACACACATTTAGTAGTAGTACTAGTAATAGTAATACATATAGTACTACTAGTACTAGTATAGTACTAACACAGAATACTACTAGTACTACCCAAACGGGTATGTTTGTACATGAGTTTATGTCGGCTCTGAAAAGAGCCGTTTTTGCGTGCGTCGACTTCTACAAGTGTTCACGAACGAAATTGCATGTGGGCATTGACGCCTTATGGACTTGGACGGGATCATCACCCACCATCCAATCCATAATTCGTACTTTACACTTGCAGCATCTTACAACATCATCATCGCCTTCGTAAATAAACCCGGCTTTGGCTAGGTCAAAAAATCTCACGTTCGTATTCGGAAATTTACGAACGTAAAATTTAATGTTACCTCGACGATGGATGTTATAAAAGCTTTTTAATCGGCTTGCAAAAGAATATGTGTGTACGTCCATATCTGAAGCAAGAATGTTGGTTTGTTGCGCTGCATTTCACTTCCTCAGTGGTAGCTGCGCGCACAACCGTAGTGGGGATTGCTGTCGTCAATTGGTCGGTATGAAATAAAGCACAGTAGTGGGAACAAATAGCTGCGCACGCAGTCGTCATAGGTAGTATAAGTGGAGCGATGATCGCTGCCTGTGTTCACCTTCGAGTCTCATGCAGGCTAACTTTCACGCACTGCATATAAAATGTTACTTATTTTCCAACTTTGTATCAGTATTCTAATGTTCTTCAAGCGAGCAAGTAATTGATTTTGCTTCTATTGTTATTCTAACAATGCAGACGTTTTCTGTTGATCGTAAACATTCGTTGCGTGGGTCGTTGGTGTCGTACGTTTACACACCTGTTGCAGAGGAAGAAGAAGAATGTGTCAACGATGTCATTACCTTTTTCGATGAAATTCACGATATGTTACGTATGGACATTCTAAACGAACTGACACGTTTGCTTACTATAAAGTGGCATATAGCGCTAAAATCGAGATTTGTCAAGTACATTGTAAACGCCGACACGAACGAGGACGAAGAAGTGACGAGTGAAGGCTATTTTCACGGACGATGTCATACGACATTAATCGCTGATCAGAACGTATTGCCTGAACGTTTAGAAGCTTCATACGAAAAAATCATCGAATCGATTTATAAATTCACGCTTGAGGGTAGCGGTTGGGCGTTGGATCATATAATCTCGTTAGAACTCGTTCTCTCACGATACCAACCGCTGGCCGCCTCCAGTTTCATCCGTACACCTCTTGAATTGTCTTGTACTAAATCCATCATCAACGTGAACAATACAGGCGATCAAATGTGTTTTATATGGTCAGTGTTGGCCGCACTGTTTCCACAACACAGAGACAACGAGCGTGTATCCAAATACAAATCACATATTCACAGTATCACCACTTCTGGTATAACTTATCCCACCCGTCTATGCGATATTGTGAAGTTCGAACGAGACAATTCTGACATTTCTATAAATGTTTTTGGTTACGAAGAAAATGAAATTTACCCGCTAAGAATAACTCCTTTCAGTGGCAGACAACACCATTTTAATCTATTACTTCTCACCACCGCTGACCGAAAACATTACTGTTTAATAAAAAATATTAGCCGCTTACTGTCTTCACTAACCAAACACAACGGGCGTTCTTTCTATTGCAACTACTGTCTGCACAGATTCTGCGAAGAACGACTCCTTAGCGAACACGTCCCTCGTTGTTCACCGTATGGTGAAGAAAGAATTCATTTACCGACGAAAGAGAAGGAGAAGGTTATGTACTTCAAAAATTACACTTACTGTCATAAAGTCCCTTTCGCTATATATGCAGATTTTGAATCGTTCATTGTGCCTTGTCATCGTTGCGACGCTCCTCCACACACATCGTCCACCACAACGGAGTCGTTACATCTTCCTTCAGGTTTCTCCTACCTCATAGTCGACCACGAGGGTAACATTTTCAAACCACAAGTCGTTTATCGCGGTGTGAACGTGATAGAAACCTTTCTAGATAGACTAATCGTTGAAGAGCGTGAACTGTACAGGATCATGCGTACCATTGTCCCCATGACTATGCGTGATCGTGACGTATTATCTTTCACGAATGCTGTCGTATGGCATCTCTGCGAAAAACCACTGACTGATGACGACAAGGTGAGCAACCATTGTCATCTGACTGGACGATACCTTGGCGCATCTCACAACGTATGTAACCTCAACTGCAAGTCCGCCCAACATATTCCCGTCTTTTCCATAACTTACGAGGTTACGACGCACATCACTTGATACAAGGGTTGGGTAAATACAACGATGAAACTCTCACTTGTATCGCTACCACTAGTGAACGCTTCGTGTCAGTCGGGTTGGGTGGCCTACGTTTCGTAGAGATGTTACAATTTTTGAACACGTCCTTGGACACACTTGTTGGAAACTTGCGCGCGAGCGGTGCGGATTTCGCTTTAACAAAGCAATGTTTCGAAGAACACTTCGAGCTACTCTTACGTAAGGGGGTGTACCCTTACGATTACATGACGGGTAGCGAGAAGTTCGACGAAACATGTCTGCCCGCACGCGAACACTTTTTCAATAGGCTGAGTGAATCGCCCGTGTTGGAGGAAGATTACGCACATGCACAGAATGTGTGGCAGACTTTCGGAATCCGCACGCTGGGCGATTATCACGATCTTTATCTTAAAACAGATGTACTGCTGCTGGCTGACGTCTTCGAGGCGTTTCGTGAGATGTCCATACGGTACTACCAGATTGATCCGGCTCATCTTTACTCGCTTCCCGGCGTTGCTTGGCACGCGATGTTAAAGATGACTGGTGTGCGACTGGAGCTGTTGACGGATATAGATCAGCATCTTTTTATTGAATCAGCCGTTCGCGGTGGCGTTAGCATGGTACCCAACCGCTATGCCAAGACCAACAACAACCCGCTAATCGCTGATCAGTATGATGCTTCAAAGCCGACCTCTTTCATATTGTACACCGACTGCAACAACCTTTACGGTGCAGGCATGTCACAGCCACTCCCTTACGGTGACTTTAGATGGCTTGATCGTAACGAGATCGACTCACTAGACGTACGTACTCTGAGTGATGACAGTGACATGGGCTACATACTTGAGGTCGACCTACACTATCCATCCGAACTTCATGATCTTCACTCAGATTATCCACTAGCACCTGTGCGTTCCTGCATCAATCCTGACATACTTTCACCGTACTCTCGACGACTCTACACACGACTACAATATACAAAAGGGTATAACAGATCAGAAACGCCCTCGTCGTCCGTTCCCAAGTTGCTAACGACTTTGGACGATAAGCAAAAATACGTTCCTCATTTTCGAAATTTAAAGTTGTATCTGAACCTTGGTCTAGAATTGAAAGCGATCCATAGGGTGTTGAGTTTTAAACAGAAAGCGTGGATGAAACCGTTTATCGATTTCAACACACAAAAGAGAGCAGCAGCCACCAACAGTTTTGAAAAAGATTTTTTCAAACTGATGGTCAAGGCTGTCTATGGTAAATCGCTGGAGAACGTAAGGAAACGAATAGACTTCCAACTAGTCTCTACCAAAGGGCGGCTGCAGAAACTTGTTTCCAATCCATGACTAAAGCGTATGATCCGCTACACCGACGACTTGGTCGGACTGGCTTTACGAAACAGAACTATATACCTTTCCCGTCCAGTGTACGTTGGCTTCACAGTACTTGATGTCAGTAAATTGATAATGTACGATTTTCATTATCGGTACGCTGTCAGCAAGTATGGACAACGATTAACATTATTAATGACTGATACCGACAGTTTGCTTTACAGCATACAGACTGACGATGTGTACTCGGATATGAAAGAGGATCTCCACCTTTTCGACACGTTGGACTATCCCTCAGATCATCGACGACAACAAAAAAAGTCGTGGGGAAGTTCAAGGATGAAACTAATGGGAAACCAATCAGGGAATTCGTTGGACTCAGAGCTAAATGTTACTCACTCCTGTTGTCCGACTGTACCGACAAAAAGGTGGCGAAAGGTGTTCCGAGAACGGCAATAAAAAAAAGGTTACGTCATCGGTTATACAGCGAGTGTCTTTTTGATAGTCGTACAGTTTTCACCTCTGCTGAGTGTATACAAAGCGATCATCATAAGCTGTACACGCAACGTGTAACAAAACTTTCCCTGTCTCCTTATGACGATAAGAGGTACGTGCTGGACAATGGTGTAACTACACTCGCGTACGGACACTACAGAGTGTGTAAATGTGTGTTAACCAATGACGATACCGGTCCTAACATGAAGAGACTAAGATACACGGAGCAGTAACTCATGGTAAGAATAAACGTGTATTGCAAGTATAAAATTTATTTATTATACTTTCATTTGATTTTCAGTTGTTAGGAGGGGTGAGGTAGACAATTAGACGTCAATGGTTAATGTTTATAACAGGATGTAATCGACTCCTACTAAGACCTTCCCACACTATGCACATGTGCAGTTAATTTTATTCGTTGACTGACCATATGTTATCGCAGCGTGTGAACTTTGTGAGGGCGAGGGGCTTTGTTATGTACAGGATGCAAACCGTGTGTGATGTAATCGATGAATAGGGGGGAATTGCGATTAATATAAGCCTTTTGTCATAATGATTATTATCACATTCATTATAATTTTTCAAGTTGCATGTAAGTACTTACTATATTTTTACGTTAATATTTGACATTACACGCACACACGCGCACGCGCACATACACACACACACCCACGTGCATTATTATGTTAGCAAATTATTATACAACATTTTTCTTGTTACGTTTTACAGAATGAGCGGAAGTGATAATAAACTGTATAAAAGAGTATGTGAGGAGCAGCGGCGGGTTCGAAGGTAAATTACAACATTTTTCCATATTTAACGAGTACAAACAGAATATAACATTCGACTGACGTACTGTTTATTTTTTATAGTTCCCAAAGATTACGGCAGGCGTTGATGGGACCATCAGTATCACACAACTCAAGTTGGTAAGTCCATTTTTATTAATAATCACTTGTACTAATGCGTTTACGTTCGGTATTCAAATTATTCTTTTTTTTTCAGTGATGCTACTGGTTCAGCTGCTGCTGTTGCTGTTGCTGCTGCTGCTGCTGCATCGCAGCAAACCGGCACGAGTCGGTACGTTTGTTTTTTTTTTTCATTAACGTTCACTTGTACTATTGCGTTTACATCTGGTATTAAAAGTGTACTTTTTTTCAGCAATGATGATGAGATGATGATGTACGGTGATGATGATAATGACAGTGATAGCACATTACATCTAAACAATAGCGATAATGATGATGAAAATAATGACGTTGATGTAGATGAGCATCAACATGAAGAAAATAATGATGTTCATGTAGATGAGCATCAACAATTACCGGTCATCACATTTAATATTTAAGTCTTCTTCTTATGTGTACATACTTTCGTTATTTGTTTTTTTTTACATGATTTTATATTTTTACTTTTTCACCAGTGACATTCGTCCACAAGCGCAGCAGCAGCAGATAACTATTACACCGCCACAATCGCCACCACCACAACCACAGGAACAACCGCAACCTCGTCCGCAATGGATAAGCACAAATCAAAGGCAACCTCAACCACAACAGCTACTACCACAATCCCCACAGCCTCAACAGCAGCCACAACCTCAGCAGCCTCAACCACAACCTCAGCAGCACATGCGACATGATCCTCGATTGCGGTCCCTTCCAGAAGACGAACCATGCGTGTTTTATGACATCATTGATACGGTGGAACCAAGGATGCACAGTGAGGTCGCCACAATGAGATTGCTTCTAAGAAGTAGATTTCCAACGTGGCGATGGAGCCGTGGAGAGCTCTGCCCCATACAGGGTATGTTAGGGCACACATCTTGTAGTGTGTGCCAAGAAAATTATACTGAGGGGCAGAGACTCCTCGGTTTAATGTGTGGTCATACTTACCACTATCTGTGCATAATAAACTGGTTCCAAACCGTGGCATTGGAGGGGACACCGCTAGGATGTCCACAATGTCGGGTGTATGCGTTCAGCAGGCCAATACATCCATTTTATGCACGCATGCATTTTTGAGGTATGTAACAGTACACATAAACATTATTCTAATCCACCCTACACGTATCAACTATACATTAATAATATTGTTTTTGTTTCTGTTACAGATGGCTGTGCGCAGTAATTGTATATTTTTTGTATTATATTCATCTTTATATATTGTGTGGTATGTGTGTGTGTGTGCGCGTGTGTGTGTTTGTTTGTAGTTTATTGTATAAGTACAATGTATATGTGTAATATATATGTAAAAAAGTAATGTTTTTTCTGTATATATAATGTATATTTTGTTTGTTTAATTGTATATTTTCTATTGTATTCATCTTTATATATATTGTGTGTGTGTGTGTGTGTGTTTGTAGTTTATTGTATTATTACAATATATATATATATATGTAAAAAAGTAATGTTTTTTCTGTATATATATATATAATGTATAATTTTTTTGTTTAATTGTATATTTTTGTATTGTATTCATCTTTATATATATTGTGTGTGTGTAGTTTATTGTGTGTGTGTGTGTGTGATTACAATATAAATATGTAAATTTTGATTTGCTTAGTTGTTTATTTTCAACTATCCTTTTTCCTTCCATCATGCATGTTTTATAAGTGAAGTGTCAATCAAAACAATTGCACAAATGCGTTATAATCAATTTTTACAAGTGAAATGATATTCAGTTTTGCACCGCAATAGCGAGTCAACAAGAGTTTCACACCGATGATGTGCGCATTTTGTATTTTTACAATATATACTTACCACAAAAGCACACACACACACACACACACACACACACACACACACACACACACACACACACACACACACACACACACACACACACACATTCAAATTTACAGTTCACGAGTTGGCAACAATGCAATTCACATCACTCAGTCTCTTCACATCGACGATATCCGGACGGTAGCAGTATAAATATCTGAACCCATACACTATAACACATGCACGAGTTGACAACGTGACTAACGCTATTACAGTTCTCGAGTTGGCAACAATGCAATTCACCTCTTCACATCGATGATAGTCGGACAATAGTGGCAGTGTATATATATCTGAAACCCGTACACTATAACACATGCACGAGCCGACAATGTGGCCAACGCTAAACCAGCACACACATTCAAATGTACAGTTCTCGAGTTGGCAACAATGCAATTCACCTCTTCACATCGACGATATCTGGACAATGGTGGCAGTGTAAATATATCTGCAACCCGTACACTATAACACATGCACGAGGCAACAACGTGGCCGACGCTAAACCAGCACACATGCACAAGTTGACAACGTCGACACTTTTCCAACATGGACACCCTTCCGGAAAACACAGTATATATCCAAACCCATACACTATAACACACCACGAGGTGGCAACGTGGCCGAACCTTAACCAGCACACATGCACAACCCGACAACATCGCCGCTTTTCCAACATGGCCGACCCGCCGCCGACAAAATGGACGACGACCCCACCACTCCTGGCAGTGGTCAAGCCACCACCAGGCCTGCGGCCAGGCCCCCGCCGGACGGCGAACCGCGAACAGCGGCCACGCCTCTGCCAATCAACGCGCACATAACCCCACAAAATGGCCGACACCGACAACATGGCCGAAAGCCGACAACTTCGGTACGCCCACAGAGGTCACGTGGGACACACCACTACCCCCCCGGTCCATCCTAACCTCTGCACACGATGACACACAGCACCGGAAGTCTACCCCCACCACCACGATTTTTGAATTTCGCGCCAAAAGTGGGGGGAGTGACGTCACTTCCGCGGTAGAACTCTCATTCTTACCCTACTTACGTCTATTTCTATGTACAACAAACATTTTTATTTTATTTCAAATAACCATTCTGCTCTTCCCAGTAGGCCTACTTTTCCATAAAATTAAAGAATTTTACGTCGAAATCCCTGTTCGGAAAGCGACACTGTAATATACTTTACTCTTTTTACATTTGAATTATTTAATTTTGTTTACTTTATTCGTCCATAGTCCGGACGGCATCTTTGCTAGTTACCAACAATGAGGTATAAAATTTACTTACCTTTGGGCCAGGTTTGGTTAGGCGAACGGAAATAGCAGAACGGATTATTTTCAGTAAATTACTCTTATTTTTTTTGTTTACCAACAACATTCCCCTTTTATTTTTACTCATAACACTTGTACATTAAATCATGCTTCGAAAAAATGAAAACATCGAGATTCGGCCATGAGGCGCAATTTATAAAATCAAGTTAAAAGTAATTATTACCATCAACATTTTACTCTCCCACCAAAATAAAGTATAATAAGTCATCAATTTAAATTATATATAATAGATCACAACCCAGCACTTCTTAAATATGGATTCTTTACATTCACACAACCATGCACACTTTCATGCGGTACATATTTTATATTCCCCTTTTAAGCTCATTTTAATAAAAATTTTCTTTCAACAAAATTTAGAGTGGTTTTGAATTTATTTATGCCTGACTGAAGAAATTATATGATGTCTCGTTCTATTACTTATCTGGTTACAACAGGTGAGTCCATCTTACTGCGCACTTTCGACCATTTCTGCTATTTCTTAGTCTCCCGCACTTTGCTATAATAATGTACTTTTACATCATAACAGTTAATTGATTTTTTGCAATTCCGTTCCGACTTTTGTTGATACTTTCACATTTTGTTTGGGTGCACCCGCGATTTCATTTCGGAACTTTTATTTGTGACCGGCCGGCACAAGGAGTAATTTTAAACTGGGGCGAGATGAACTGCTTCAATTCTGAGATGGAGAGGGGGTCATGTGACCATTTCTTATTGTATTCTGAATATGACGAACCAGTTTTCAAGGCGAGGCTAATTACACACTGCATTCCAAGTGACGTATTTACAGGCTTGGCTGTTATGTAACTGGTGACTTCATTGGTCAAAGTTCGTTTGGCTAAATATAACTGTTGTTTTTGTGTCTACAATGTTGACCTTGATACGATTTCATGCACTTGCCTGCGTCATTACAAAACTCTACCTTCATTATTTATACTTTTGAATTACAAATAATATTTATATTTGTTTTCCCCCCAAACCACTATGTGGACTGAAATGTCCCGTTACAGTCTAAGAAGTTTATGGTATTGTTGTGTTCATATTCGGCAGTAAAGGTTATGTTTTTATGTATTTTGTTTATGTGCGTTAGTAACTGTTCACATTGTCTTTTGTTTCCCCTGTATAGTATTACAATGTCATCAACGTATCTGTGCCAATATAGTATTTTATGTGAGTGTCTGTCATTGTTTTTGAGGATTTTTGTTTTTTTCTATGTGTTCGAGGAAGACTTCTGCTAGAATGCTGGATATGGTTGAGCCCATGTGTACACCTATGATGAATGATGATGGTCTACCCATGGGCTCACCCATATCCAGCATTATAGCAGAAGTCTTCCTCCAACACTTTGGCTCAGAGTGATTTCCATTTTTTCTTCTATCTCAAAGGACACCTGGGAGGACAATGTTTTGAAACATATACAGAAGTGAAACAAGCAGTTGACGCCTGACTTCAAAATCTGGGCACGCAGTGGTTCAAAGAAGGAATTGGAAAACTGTTTTTACGCTACAGAAAGTGTATTGCCAAGGCTGGAGATTATACTGAAAAAATGAATAGTGTACATGTTTTTGAATAAAAGTATACTTGTCTTTTTAATTTTTACATCCGTTTTTATTTTTCCTAAATCAGCAAAACTTACTTTTGAGATGACCCTGGTAGGTTGTTACTTTTGTGTACAGTACGATAAACAAGAGTCTATATACTTTTTATCTTCCAGTTCTGTTGTAAATGTAAAGTGATGTAGTGTATGAAAGCTTTTTGAAAATAAAATTTCCACTTCATCCTTAATTTCTAAATAAGGTAAATTAAATCTGGTAAGTTTTCTTAATTGAAATATGATAAAAAGGTACATAAATAATGCAAGTCAAGACAGTATAGACTCCTCACGTCTGCTTACGACCTCTTATTTTTTGGAAATATTATCTAGTTCCTTTCCTCTGCTGAATTGTATTATTTTAAGTTCAGTTAATATTTCCCTTCTCCTCCTCCTTTCAACCATTAACCCAGTTGCCTGTTGCGTCCCCTTGGCCTTTGTACAACTGATGGCCTTAAATATTTGTGAAGTATTTCTTCTCATGTGATTAATCATGTTATGTATTTAATTGTAATATTTGTAAACACTTGGTTACTCACCGTCTTGTGACTTCTTTAAAACTTTCAATAACTACGCTTTTCAAGGATAAATCATCATCATCAGGTTATGTAAAAAACACCAGTCCTTCTGGAGAAGTTGTAAAAAAATCAAAAATTTTTACCAAGCATCACAGTATGTTTGTCATCTAAAACACATTATTGTTGCACTTTATGCCACTGGTGCGCAGCACTATAATCATGTTATATCCATAACTACCGCATGTACAAAATATGCTCCAATTTATGTTTAATAATTACTGTTTTTTTGAAGAGCAATGAATTTTTTAAAATCGAATCAATTCAGACTTCATGTCACATAGCATAGTAGAGGACCCAGCGATTGGTTGATAATATGGAAATTCTAGGTTTGTTTCCCAAGACTGTAAAAATATGTTGCTTATTTCCAACTTTCAGCTTGTTCAGGTGAGTTGGTAATACTTGGGGTAATTAAACATGACTGAAATGTTGTGGTTGTACAATATTTACATTATATACCATTCAACTCAAACTGACAATCTGTTTATACTACACCATTTTTGTGATTCAGAAGGGTATGATATTAAACGTTGATTTAATTTTGTTATTTTGTTTGCAGCATATGTCCACTGATGCAAGTAGTTATACAAATGAGGTTGTAATTAAAGAAGAATATGACGAAAATGACTCTGTTAGTGATACAACAGATACACTGAGTATATCGGAGTTACCGAGACTGAAGAAAGCAAATGAGAAACAATACGGTGAAAACAAGTTTGACATTAAAAAAAAAACAACTAATGTGTCAGTTTCTGTATCAAACCATAAAACAACCGACGTTAATAAGAAGTATAAGTGTGATAAATGTAATATGGTGTTCGCAACAAGTGTCTTATTGACAAGTCACAGATACATTCATAGAGATTTTAAAACATACCAATGTGATGTATGCAAAAGGGAATTCATCGCATTTTCTCAGTTGTTAAAACACAAAAAGTGTAGCAAGAAATACCATTGTACTGTATGTAATATGGATTTTGAAAGTGCCTGTCATTCGTTAAAACACAAGTCAGATGATTGTGAAGAAAAACAAGACTCAAAATGCAAGTTAAATGACTGTGGGAAAAAACGAAACCAAAGTAAGAAGAAGCAGTGTAAGACGAGGCAATGTGATATCTCAGAGTTACCGAGACTGAAGAAAGCGAATGAGAAAAAATCCGGTGAAAACAAGTTTGACATACAAAACAAATCTGTTAATGTGTCAGTTTCTGTATCGAACCATAAAACAACCGACGTTAATAAGAAGTATAAGTGTGATAAATGTAATATGGCGTTCGCAACACATGTATTATTGACAAGTCACAGATACATTCATAGAGATTTTCATACATACCAATGTGGTGTATGCGAAAAGGAATTCATTGGGTCTTATGCGTTGTTAAAACACAAAAAGTGTAGCAAGAAATGCCATTGTACTGTATGTAATATGGATTTTGAAAGTGCATGTCATTTGTTAAAACACAAGTCAGATGATTGTGAAGAAAAACAAGACTCAAGTAAACGCAAGTTAAATGACTGTGGGAAAAAACGAAACCAAAGTAAGAAGCAGTGTAAGACGAGGCAATGTGATATATGCAAGAAGACTTTTTCCAGAGGTTATTTACCTAAACACAAATTAACTCACAGTGATACTAAAAACTTCAAGTGTAATGTTTGTGATAAGGCATTTAATCAGTTTCGTGGTTTGGCACTGCATACATTTGTTCACACTGATATCGGAAAACACCTTACGAGATATCAGTGTGATGTATGTAGTGATATTTTCAAAAGTGAATATGAGAGGTGGGTGCACAAATTAGAATCCCACGCAAAGCACCATGTATGTAATGTATGCGGCAAGAGTTTCAATACATATTTTCGTTTCCGAGAACACAAATTGTCGGTGCCCCAGTGTGACACCACTAGCACAGTGTCTTTAACGTGAGGACAGTGAATTTCCAGTCGTAATACTTAGTGTTATAACACCTGTCCACAGTGTAATAACCTCTGGAAAGTAATCTCAATATTCTTGCCATGCTTCCACGCAATTCGTATCGTGCCATGTGTGAAAAAATCTGTCTCATACTGATTTTGTTAACACTTTGCCTGCTTACAGTCCCTACAGACTGCTGTGTCCTGAGCATTTTTGTAAAAGTTTGAGGGCTAATAAAAAGTTTGTCTCTTCACTTACATTCATTCTGTAAACAGTGCATTAAAGTATGTATCTTCTGCTTTAAAATGACTATATATATATATATATATATATTGTGATGTTTTCAATTTGTTTCTTCTGCAAGTAGTATAATTTCGTATATTCTTTTTAACACCTGACGCACGTTTCACTGAAAAATATCAGTATCATCAGAGGTTTCTGTGTAAATTAATAACAATCGAAATAATTCTATTAATATAAAATTAAGGAATAATCGAATTTGTATCGATTTTAATGTAAAATAACTGCTAATCGATTTAGGTCGATTAGTTAACGATTGTTTTAATGTTTATTTTCTTCAGCAGCTGTTTTCATGGTTATATTTGAAATTTTGTTGTTTATATTTTATTCATTTTTATTTTTTGTATTTTTTAGTAAATTTATAATTTTAAATAGATCGTCTTGTTTTGTTTTTATTTAGGTTTGTTCTTTAATTAATAAATTATTGTTATTTATTAAATTATTAAAACTAGACACTCTAGAACAATTAGAAATATACAAACACACAAAAACAAATAAAAACGACATCCTAAACGAACAGACACAATTCAAATCGCACGCATTATTCGAACACATCTCACCACACACACACAGCTTCGATCTTTCGAAAAACTATCTCGTCGCCATCAACAAGACGAACAGCGCTACTTACGACAGCCTCTGATGAAGCCTTCTATAGGTGAAAGCCGGTTTAGGCTGTAAGGTAAAACTTTACGTTTTTACTTATACAAAACTTAGTGTTCTGAGTCGTCAATATTATAGTGATATTTAGTTAAGTAACGGACACGTCATGGACAACGAAATCCAAGAATTTTCTTAAAAGTGTCTGCGGACCCCCCCAAAACATTGTCGAGGACCCCCAGGGGTCCGCGGACCCCACTTTGGCAACCACTGGGATAAGCAGTCAGTGTGTCTCCTCATCACATCGTCAGTTGTCATTCATTCATAAACATCTACGATCGGTTGCCTGGCGTGATGCAAGCACATGATGAGGCGATGTAATCCAACCACTAAGCTTACCCCTTAGTTATGTCGTTGCTCATAAGTATTTAACTTTGTTTAAACATTGAACAACTGGAGAGTACAGGGCCGCACAGTTACTTTAATAATTATAAACACAAATTCACCTTACTCTCTAAACTAAATGAAAAAATGGAACTCAAGCATGAATTTAGCTTTCGTAAACTAACTTGTAGAATCTAAACAGAAATTATAAAACTAACCTATTTTCGAACTTCAATAGCTATAGTGTTTCTGTTAAACGTTATTCGTATCTGTATGGGTGGTATGTGACGACCATTCATTGAAAATATACGCCTTGGAAGTCAGTAAGAATTAAGAGCTAACTCAAAGATAGCGTACACCGGTTTTTTGCTGCCCCAAACTTCTGGCAATGCGGTGTTGCCAAATCTCTGGTCGTCACTTAAGCGAAGAAATGAACAGAGTGCCAGACGAAATATTCAGTTCCGATATACACCTGTGCGACTCTAGTGCGGCGCCCGAAAATTGCTCGAACTGTGTATAATTTTTTTGCATGAGGTCATCAATATGATGACAAACTTCAAATTTCAAAATGAGGTCTATCATACTGTAAAACTACTTTACTTATAACAATAAATACTACACACAGAACGATGGCCTACCCATGGGCTCCCCCATATCCAGCATTCTAGCAGAAGTCTTCCTCCAACACTTAGAAAAAACAAAAATACTCACAAACAATGACAGACACTCATATAAAATACTATATTGGCACAGATACGTTGATGACATTCTAATACTATACAGGGGAAACAAAAGACAATGTGAACAGTTACTAACGCACATAAACAAAATACATAAAAACATAACCTTCACTGCCGAATACGAACACAACAATACCATAAACTTCTTAGACCTCTCCATCACAAAACTAGAACACAGGCACAAATTCAGTATATACAGAAAACCAACTACAACTAACACACTAATACACAACACCTCCAATCACCCAATACAACACAAACTAGCTGCTTTTAGAACCATGATACATAGACTTAACAACATCCCCTTAGATGAAATAGACTACAAAGATGAACTAAACACGATAAAATATCTAGCAGAATCTAACGGTTATGACAGAACAATAGTCAGTAAACTCCTACACAAAACACAAAACAAACAACAGACAAAGACAGAAAACAACAAATTCATAACACTAACATACATCAACAAACAAACAGAAAAAATTGCCCACAAATTCAAAAAAGCAGGATACAGAATCGCTTACAAAACTACTAACAAAACAGAACACACACAATCAAAACGCATGCCCAAAGCACAAAACAAATTCGATCTACCCGGTGTATATAAGCTAAATTGTTCAAACTACAATAAATTCTACATAGGCCAGACAGGTCGTAGCTTCAAACAGAGATACATTGAACACACAAAAGCACTCCACACCACTACAGAATCTACCTTCGCAAACCACCTCATTGAAGCAAACCACACATATAAAAACATCGACAATAACATAAACATACTACACGTACACACAAAAGGCCGAAAACTAGACACTCTAGAACAATTAGAAATATACAAACACACAAAAACAAATAAAAACGACATCCTAAACAAACAGACACAATTCAAATCGCACGCATTATTCGAACACATCTCACCACACACACACAGCTTCGATCTTTCGAAAAACTATCTCGTCGCCAACAACAAGAAGAACAGCGCTACTTACGACAGCCTCTGATGAAGCCTTCTATAGGTGAAAGCCGGTTTAGGCTGTAAGGTAAAACTTTACGTTTTTACTTATAAAAAACTTAGTGTTCCGAGTCGTCAATATTATAGTGATATTTTTTAAGAAAAAATAGAGTATACCGTAATTTTGTACGATTTTTTATGCTCTAAAATCTAAATCTAAATTTTAGAATCTTAAACAATTAAAAGAAGAATCCAGTACTTTTTTTGGTTCAAACTAATAGTAAATGTAAACGTAATTTAAACTAATGGGCTTAATAATGTATTTAAATCATGTCGTGTAGCAGTTCTGTTTGTCAGCCGAACTGACTAGACCTCTCTCTTACACTACAAAAAGAAGATTCATTAGCAGAACTTTCAACTGACAGAGTTCATTAAAATTACAGTTTTCGCAATTACAGCTAGCTGACTTCTGGTTATACTATGTAATGACCGACTACCCTGAACTCGGAAAAAAAGCTTTGAAGCATTTAACTGTGTTTCCCTCTCTACTTATTTGTGTGAAACCGCATTCTCCCTGCTCACATACTTGAAGTCAAAGTTAAGAAATAAACTTGACGTCGAGAGTGACTTAATATTGAAATTATTAGACACTAAACCCAATATTGCAGAGCTAATTGTTCAAAAGCAGCTTCAATGTTCTCATTAAAATATGTTTGATATCATTAATATTATAATCTTGCAAGTTAAGAGAATTTTGATATTAATAGATTTTCATTAAAATATGAGAGTTTCCGTCATATTTACTGTTTGTTTTATTTCAGAACTCAGAGGGGGTCCGTGAATTTTTAAATAATTTGGAGAGGGGTCCGCGGACTGAAAAGTTCGGGAACCACTGGCTTATCCAACCATGGGCTGACCGAAAAGGCCTATGAATTTTCAGAAAGAGGAATCTTTAGTTTATCTTCTTAGTTGTTTTTTCAAATTTGTATAGAAATAGTTAGCCATGGTCGAGCCCACTTGTTATCGGTACAAAGACTCATACATCCACAAATAATAATTTTTTTTCAGTTCAATTCAAACATTTATTTTGATGAATGATTTTGAGAAATATTAACATCGCAAAATAAGCTTACGATTACATAGGGTATTATATTTTTTATTTAGACCCATAATATTCATTAAATTTTAACAACTATTTTTGACTCGTAAATGTACAAGATCTCTAAATTTTTTTGAAATAACAATATAAGAAAAAAGTAAAACCTCGTAGATATTAATAATTTCTAAACTAGTTAAACTTTAATCAAACGAATTTTATTAAATAATTTCAGTTCTCAAATATTGTGTAGTATGAATTTAAATTGTTTTTGACAGGTGTAATTTAATTTAATTTTAGCCAGTGTGTTTATGACTTCCGTAAACACTTATATTACGGTGTTAAGAGTGTTTATAAGGAACTCCAAGAATGAACAAACATTAGTCACCTTGCGACGGCAGTCACTATGTGTGCAGTGGGTCTTAGAGCGCCACTAAATTGGAGAAAGCTTGTGCCATGACCGTGATACCCTTAGTTTTTTATATTTTCACTTTAGATGCCAACATACCAATTCAGAAGGTGAGTAATTAGAGTGGTGCTTAACCATGTATACAAGATCAAAATCTGCAAATTAAACCGTGTACAGTGATGTCTGCGAAAGTTTCGAGAACTGAACGTTTAATTTAATAGTGTTTGTAGTCAGATCTGAAAATATGTGACAACCTTAAAGTACAAGGGTTCAGGATATTAGTTACTCAGAAAGTCAGTTATTTACACTGGTACGTTAGCAAGTTTAAAGCTGATATTTTAAAGGAATTTGTGGTCAAAATCGTTATTATATGGCGGGCTACTGTAAACTACAGAAACCTTAAGATATTGATCCAGGAATTCAGTGATTCACACTGGTACATAACCGAGTAGTGAACCAAAAAAAACTAAATTACAAGAAGCACGGTGCATACCTCGAGTGCTCAAAGAGTTATCATTTATCATCTTGCTCTCTTAGTCATCATCACTCGGCATTGACACTGCGAAGTGCGGAAGTGAACAGTAGGTAGAAGCTAGTGAACTGGTGCCTCACCAAATAAGTCGCAGCAGAAAGGATGGATAGATATGTAAGTAATATATATTTACTTTAAATTTCATGTTTTATTAATTGCTGTAATTTTGTTCTTTATTATAATAGGTTGCTGTTTTACTCTAAAATAATAATAGGTATTTATACATGCCTAGAGTAAAACGAAATCCAGGTGACCACAATTTTTTAGCAAGGTCACTAATTTCTAACGAAAATGATTTTGACGAAAATGGAGGATAAAGTCATTAAAGTAGGCCTAGGTGTTAAATAGGGAACGCAATTTTAGGTGAATAAATAATTTTTGAATGTAACTAACTGTTTCATATTTAAGTTAATTATTTGATATTTTTCAGAAAGAGGTTATTTTTAACATTTCAAATCAGTGGGATTTTCATATTTGTTAAGCAGTTTCATTATAGCTTTTGAGAAATTAGGGTAAGGCGGCTTATTAGTTTGAACATTACGGTAAGGCGCAATATAAGCCTACAACAACACTACTGGATGATACGTTACGAAGTAACTTTCTGAGCTGATGTCTGTAATTTTCAAAGTTCATGTTACCGTTGTAATCACCAGTTGAGTGATTTGATGTGACTATTAGCAGCTCATTAGGCACAAATCCTTTCATTTTTTTATCTTTGCTATAAAAGTCATAAGCAGGTAGTCATAGTATACACTTTTGGAAATCGTCAACACAATGGGTAAACACACGGGGAAACACAATACGTTTTGCAATTTGTACTGAAGGATTCAATTTCACCACTTTTTAAAGGTTTAGGTTCTTTATTTATGCGAATTACTGCTCGATTTGAAACACTGTAGCTTGTGTGACACGCTCTTGAATCTTTTTCAGATCCACTAATACTTCACCACCTTTTACTTTTCGTCTCATAAATTCACGGACGTTGCATACAATTTTACAAGCCTGACTATGCAAGGTTTTATTCCAAACATCTGATGGTATCTTAGGCATTGTTAAGTAAATTGGAAACTTAAATTCAAACTGTTAATACTAATAAACAAAAAGGATAGAACTTAATTAACACACACAGATAAATATAGAATTTACATTAAAAAAGTTAACATTCATGAACAAAAAAGATATATATTTAATACACCCACTTACAAAGAATTTCTTGCAGAAACCGTACAGCTTCAGTGAATGTAATGTGTTTGCAGACTAAGCCATCAATGAAAATGTGTTAAGTGGGGGAGTAGCTACCCTTGTACACGGGCGCTTTTAAAAACTCCGAGTGACGAGAATTTCTGGCCTTAGAATATGTGATTCATTATTGCAAGAGACTTGAGTCATTGTGTTTTAGCTTATTTGGTTAAGTGCCTGACGTTCGTATGTAAAACAGGTATTCCCTAGTATTTTACATTTCTGACCACGTAAGCATTTTCTTATAAAAAAAATTATAAAAGAAGGCAAATTGTTCTTATTGATTTTGCTAGAATATTTACCATTGTTTATGGAGCAAAATATACTGAGTTAATCAAATCTTACCTTAGTTTCAAAAATACTGTAATTTAGTTGTTGTCTCTCAAGATACTCTATTGTAAACAATAAAAGGAATTAAGAATTATTTATTTTCCTTTACAGTTTACAGTTTTTTACATACAAATTATGGGAACTATCCTACCACATACAACATTTAATATAAAAGAAATATCTCTGTGTACAGTCGGCCCACTGGACTATCACTTCACTTCTTGGCATACACTGAGAAAGTTTTCTTTTAATAATACACGACTTTTCAAATAATAACAAGATGTTTAAGTTAAAATTAAAATTCTTAATTCATAAACCTACATTTTCGGATGTGTTTGTTTGGCAATAAAGTAAAACATTTCTTATCATCATTACATTATGTTTTGCTCGAGGCTCCTACTTTTCAACTAATTAAAACAATGAGGTAACGAGATTGTCTTACTATATTTAATATAATTAAGAGCTTGATTTCTTCAAATGAATTTATTTTTAATACTAGAAAGCTTTTATAATAATTTTTTGTAATTATTAAAAATTTCACCTCCCCGTGAAGAGTTAATTTATTCAATAATTTAATTACAATTTGAGTTTTTGATACCCTGAACCAATTCCTTAAGTATACTGACAACCCATTGTAAAGATTACTCTGTATATGTCTTGTCGGTGCTCTTAAGTAATACATAATATTCGTATTTACAGAGAAATAGAACAAAAAGAATACTCGAACTTTCAAAGTCAATTAGTATTTTTTTAAAATTTCTTTAATAACCCAAAGACATTAAAAATGGGCTCCAAAAACAAACACGCTTTAAAATTTTTATTTTTTTTTAAATTTTTTAGAGAAAAGCTACTCAAGTTGTACTTCTGATGTCACAGACAACAACCAAGAAGGTGCAACAGCAACCAATTATTTAAGCCTACAGCCCTGCGACTTCTTTGAAAATGATAGTAACGTTAATGATACAAGTTCGTCGATGACTGACAATGAAGATAAGGACCCCACTTTCGAATGTGACAGTGACGCAGCATCTTCATGCGACAGCACTGCAATAGAGTTGCCAATACAAAAACACATCCGAGTAAATTACACAGAAGAAGATAAGAATCAGCATGAGGGTTCTGTAACCGAAGAATTGGGTAGGGAAACTGAATCGATGGGTGGTGACAGCCAGTATGCAGAGGAGTTGCCTACTACAGTCCTAGATGGTAACAATGAACTGAAGGAAAGTTGTTTGGAGGAACTGGCAATAGTTCATGATTTGTATGACCTTCAAGATAGTGACAGTAAATTAAAGGATAAAAATAGTAAAACTGGCATAGATAAACCTAAAAAGAGCGAAGCAAGGATTTCTGTTTCTATTGTGAAACACAACTGACACAGTTTGCTAGACATGTTATTAGGAATCATCCAAATGAAATTGAAGTTCAAAAAATAAAGGCGCTTCCTAAAAAAGGCAAGGAAAGGAAAAAGATTTTGACAGTCCTAAGAAAAAAAGGGAACTATGTGTACAGTTCTGTTGGAGAAGTAAAACCTGTCAGAAAACAAGACACTTCCAGATCGCCTAGAAAAGTGGCACCGTGTACCTACTGACTTGGGTTTTACGCCAGAAACAATTATGGCGCCATAGAAAAGCTTGCAGTGAAAAACCGGAAAACGCAGGTAAATCATTTGCCTTAAGAGAGGCTCAAAACCTTTTGCTTAGCAACATAACTGTAGACATCGCATTAAAAGAAAAGGTATTTCCCAGAATGATGGCGGACGAAATGTCTTTAGCAGCCAAGAAAGACATGTTGATATGTTTATACGGATCTCGCCATTTAAAAACTCACAGTGAAAAACACCAGATAAATGTCACATCGCGAAAAATAAGGGAGTTAGGAAGGCTGTTGATAGAGATTAAAAAAAAAGACAACTCCATAAATAATCTGCTGCAATCTCTACGGGCCTCAAAATTCAAAGTCATAGTTGAAGCTACAAAAGCAGCCTCAAGATACAACGCAGAAAAATATAAGTTTGGTGTTCCTACCTATGCTGTGAATATTTGCACCTCTTTGGAAGAATGCTGTGACATTGCAACATCCCATGTATATCAAACAAGAAATAAATCAAACAAGGAAAAGATTGACGAAATTAAAACAGAATTAGAAACAATGAAAAATCTGTTGATAAGTGATTGGAAGTTTGAAATATCACATCAAGCTGTGAATAATTTAAGCGAGAATAAGATGAATGCAGTAACAATAATGCCCCTAGCTAGTGAATTAAAGAAGTTTAAGGATTTTTCTTGTGATCGAAGGTTTAGAAGCATCCAGTCAGTTAAAAGAAAACCCAAATGACAAGGTAGCATATAACAATTTAATTGAAATTGTGCATTGCAGAGTAATTATCCTTTGTAGGAAAAGGGGTGGGGAGCTTTCGAGGCTCTATGTAAACAATATGAGGAAGTATGAAAGAAGAAAACATATGAAGAGTTTCAAGATGCATTGAAACCCACAGAGATGATTCTTTCAAAAAGATTTAAAAGAGTTGTTATTAGGGGGAAAAGAAGGGAGACACCTGTTCTATTTGCAGATGATGTCCAAAAGCATATTGAACATTTATAGCAAATCAGAAAGAACTTTGTCCCAGACTACAATCCTTATGTATTCTGTAACATTTAAGACTGACAATCCGATTGTTGGATACAAAGTGTTAGCAAAACATGCAAGCAAAGCTTGTTTGTAGAACCAAGATGCAATTACAACCAGAAGATTGTGTAAACATATGGCTACAATCAGTCAAATATTCTCTATGAATGACCAAGAAATTGAGCAATTGGCAACTTTCATGGGCCATAGTTCTCTTACTCATCGGAAGGAGTATAGACTGCTAGATGACATTTTTCAAACTGCAAAGATCAGCAAAGTTCTGTTAATGATGGAAGATGGGAGTGCTGGTAAATTTAAAGGAAAATCCTTAGATGAGATTGATATAAACTTAGAAGAAAATTTACTAGCTCCAGGAGAGAATATTAATGATGATGACAGCTATGACGAGAAAAAAGATTGGGAAAGACGTGATTATGAAAATAAGGAAGATCTTTCAACAGAAATATTTGGGAAAACAAGTGATCCTGCACAAAACCAAACTGCATTAACAGAAAATAAGGTGACAAAGAAAACACAACGAATTCTCATACCATGGACAACTGAACAAAAAACTATAGTTAAAGAGTGTTTCAAAGAGCACATAATGAAACAAAAACCCCCAAAACGAGGTGAATGTGAGGAGATTACCTCTAAGTATCCAACATTACTTGCCAATAAAAATTGGCTGAAAATTAAAGTATTCATTCAGAATCTATATACCGAAAAACAAAAAAATGAACTAAATTAAGAAATTCATATGAAAGTATTCTGTAACTCTCATGATTTTGAATGCAAATTGTAACGTTAATTTCACTTTAATGTTTGCATTGGATATAAATATGTATTATTTACTTTAAATAAAAGTTGAATTTGTAACTGAACATTTTTTTTAAATCCTTAACAAATCTTAAAAAGCACACTCAAATTACATATATTTTAATACAATTTGTTGTTTACTTAAAAATTATTTTTAAACCATTTTTTGATTACTAATGAGAAGCAACTTGTTTTGAAAAAAAGGTTTCATTCAACTCTTTAAAATAGAAAGAAAAGAACTGTGAAAAGAAATTGAACCCATTTAAAAATAGATATGATGCGATTGATAATTAAGAATTGCCTATTTAAATGTGAGATTTATAAATTTAATTTTAAAAAAATATTTTAAACGTGAATCAAACTACCAGACAACTACAAATGTTAGTATTTTGTTCTACCAAACACATGATTTTGTTCCTTCGACATAGCCCATGATCGACTGCAAGTTTATTTTAAAACAAGAATCCTTGCTCTTGTATTTTTGAGAAATAGTCAGGTACTACAGATCTTAATTAAATAGTAATATTACTTGAATGATGTTCATTTCTTTCAAGACAGCATTATGATAACCCAAACTACTGTCCGAATAGGTCAGTTCTAAAATCCGATGGGAATGCTACAATTTATTTTTTAGGCAGGTAAGTACTATATGGTCACAGGCAGTAAAATATAGATCTAGACATTTTTTTCATTTTTGAGTTAATAAAATAGCTACATAATTGCAATATGACGACCATATACATAATAATTGGTTGTGTAGAAGTGGCAACGACGGTGGTTGCTGTAATGATGTTCAGGTTGTTTCCAATATTCGTTCTAGTCGTCATATTAACTGTGAGATGTATATGTATATAGTGGTCGCAATGGTGACGGCATTGTGAACAGTTGCCATAATGACAATTACATGGATAGAGACATTTTTTCCTTAGAATACGAAAATAAATGCCATTACTTCATTAATGACCTATATAAAACCAATATTCACTTTAAAATATTTATATACATCACTCCTTTTGGTGGTTGCTACAAAGCTGTGGCACTGTATGGTAGCCATAATGATATTGGGATGTATATGAAACGCTTTGTAAGCGAATTATGGCTAGCAAAAGATTTCGCCCGGGTTTCGGTAAATGAAGACTTTCTGAAATTCTGGGAAGGTAAATTAAGGGGCGAATTCTGTTGTTTCTTATGGTTTTTGACCTGAAAAATCGAATAAAACAGGTCGCAGAACTGTATCTCCCATAACTTTCATGATATCCGACGTAAAACAGAAAAATCTTTGCCTAAAAACGTATTGTATTGTTTTTAACCATAATTGGAATTTTTTGTTGATTTTTATTGACTTTATTTACACCATTTTTCTCAGAATTAAATTCTTTACAAGTTTTGTTTTTAACTTTTATGCATTTATTAATCATTTAACAAAGTTATTGTACTTCTAACCTAAAAACACGTGTTTTTGCGTTTTGTGCGTTTAATCAAAAACAGTGTAAGGACACATATTACAGGATTTTTGTATAATTTAATTTATTACAATTTTTTCATAAAACACCACTATCGCAGAAATAGCAAAAACATGACTGCTTTAAAAAAAAACGGCCACAATTTTGAAACTGGTTCAAGAAATTTTGTTAAAATATGATAGAATAGAAAAACCAATGATAGAATAAGAAACAAAACCAACCGAGACCAAGACCAAACCAAACCATACCATAATCCCATTTACTGACCAGATGTGTATAAAATTAGGTGTTGATTTGAAAACTGTTTTTGACGTGACCTGCCACAGTGTATGTACAATACATTCATAAATTCACACGCGCGTGCTTTAAAAGTATTTTATAGCATGCGCGCGCGCACAAACGGGCGCTATATACTACTTTTTTGATAGAGATGATGCAAAAACGTTAAGAAAACTCAAATTTTGGTTATTTTGAAAATGTTCCAATTTAATAACTCACTCTTACAGAACGACATTCTTTTACAGCAGAAAAGCAAAAAAAAAAAATAATAAAATTCATAATAAAATACAATTTTAACATATAACGATATATAAAGAAGTGGGAAAAACGCAATTTAATCAAAATTAAATAATAAACAAATGATACAAATTTACATGAAAATTATAATAAATGACAACAATTTGTCAAATAATTTTTAAAAAGTGTAAAATCTGTCTAATAAATGAAAGGGAAAACGTATTAGGCCTATATATTAAAGAAGAACATACTAATGCAGATGAAAAATGTGGTCGAAATTAATTAATACATAATGATGCAAATGTACTACAAGGATATCATACAGAAAAACATATTTATATCATAGAGAATATCATACGTGTAGAACATTGTACAAAACAGTGTCCTGTTAATAAAGTAGAGTGTAGCACCGTTATCCATGGTGTAGATTAACCATGGTCTTACCAATTATGTAATTACGGTGTACTCTACCTACTGTAGTTGAAAGTTTAGAAAATTTGAGTACAAAATTCAATTTGTTTATCTTTTACTATTTTATTACGCGCGCCAGCAAAGAGATTCAAAAACACGTGAATGCTGTACAATCATGTTTTAATGAAAATACGGTACAGTACCGTATATTTAAAAGTTTGTAAAAGTAAGCTGTTACTCGTTATAGTTGTTTAATAATAATTAAACCTCACGCCACTAACATAAATATGCTGATATTAGATTTCATGCCCTATTGCACCGGAAGAGAAACATTCCAGTATGTATCACTGCTAGCCGTTGTGAGCACTCAAGAAGCGGAAGTGGACACGACGACGACGAAGTACAACCAAACTCGAATGTACTGTGTTCCGTATCTCAAACATCTGCAGAGACTTTACTAAAATTTATGCAAGATGAAGATAATGTTGACTTCGTTGATGTCTAGCAAGTACGTGGGTGTATAATAAAAAAAAAAAATGCACAAACAAAATTACCAACATTTTTTAAAGAAATTACTTTTTTTATTTATATTATTTTATACGCACAATTTGTTCATTGAAATAGCCCATTCGGTCTTTTTCTGTATGATGGGTTTCGTAATTTTTCCTTTGAATTAATACCTATCGTATACCGATTATCCGTGATCATCCTTCCCCCAGTTACCATGGACAATCGGCACTACACTGTAATATACGCTTTATTCGACACCTATAATGAAAATGAAATTGTAGATAGCGATACAAATGTACTAGAAAACTGTCATTCAGAATAACATTGTTACATCATTTTTAAAAAGCTTATATACTATCCTAAAAATGTAAATGAAAACAAAGCACACGTTAAAAGAACATATTATTAATAAAGTAGGGCCTACATACTGAAATGGACACGAAATAATAAAAATTAAATAATACGTAGCGATACAAAACTAGAAAACTGTCATAGAGAATTATGTTTAACCGTTTTTTATAAATACAGTAAAACTTCTGCTAAGGGGCTTCTCTTAATAGGGGACACTTCTGTAATCCCGGCTATTTTACCATAAGACACAATGCTCACATATTTCCTAATAACGGTCGAAAACAAAAAAAAATGTCTGTTTTTTGGTACTACTGTATTTTCTCCATCTAGCGGAAACCTTAGGACAGAAAAATACTTTTTACTAGACAGTATTTTACTTTTTATAACAGAAAAATACAAGTAGGCCTATAAATAAAAATCGTGAATATCGAACCTAAAACATACCGTTAAAGAATTTAAATATTCCATCACTAGGCTATTAGTCAACTTGTATATTACGGCATAAACAGTAAAGGTTTCCATTAGAACACGAGTTATCAAGTTTTAAAGACACAATTATCGATGTTCAGTGCACCCAGACGCACACAGTTCATTTTGTTATAATTGATAAAATTTGCTGCATTACACAGTACTGTCGTACGTAAAAGAATGCGATGTCGTTAGCTATAATTCTACAACGTTAGAACTGTTCTGATAGATGTAATGGTATTCCCGTACATTTTTATTTTGACATGGAATCCATAGGTATGTAATGTCTTACTCGCACGTTTCGCGAAAACATTGATAATGTGAGATTTGCTCTTTTAGGTGTTTAGACTTTCTCCGCTGTGATTAATTCAGTACAGGCATTTGTTTAGTGTTTAGGTTTTGAGTGTGTGTATTTATTTAATAGCTTCACGAATAATTTAGGCAAATATTGTAGTGTCGAATTATTAGGTTTTGTTTTATCATTTTACCCAAGTGTCTGCAGGGAAGAAATAGAAAAGGAGATACAAGCTTCTGAATTTGTGGCAATCGAATGTGTGCGATGTGACAAGCCACTGCATATGGTATTAGTTTTTAGATACGTGTTTAAGGGCTCGGTATACGAAAGGTTTTGCGGATTTCTCAGTCCTGAAGGTAAATATGCAGAAACCTTAGCAAAGTGCATAATGGACAACATAAATCCTCTTCTGCACACATCACAGGAAATGTTAATAGCTGTGACTTATATGGCGTTAATGTTATGTGTGGTTCTGTTGGAGGTGTACAGGCAAAAATTAGAGAAGTGTATCCGCTCGCATAATTTGTACACTGTTACACTCATCAAATAATTTGTTATTAGAAAAAGCAACAAGTATAAACAACAAAGTTAGAGATCTTTCTCAAATCTGTCTGCCATTCCAGCACTTTTGTCACACTCATTTCTACGAACGAACGTTTTGGAGGAAGTTACGTAAGCCAGGTTACCCAGAATTTCTATAACAAAATGGAATTACTACATTCATACAATGAAAGTTGTGTACGAAAACCGATATTAAGTTGAAAGAATGTTTTGAAATTTTGAAGAAAAGTGTACAAACAAACTCTCAGTTAATGAAGGAATGGTCACAGAAGGCTTCTGAACCAAAATTTCATGTTCTGGCTAACTTTTTCCCATAGAATTCTATATCACATGAACATAATATACTAATAACTACAGAGTAGGAACAAAGGCAGTGTAATGTGGCAAAGTGACATCAGAATTTTTGAAAATGAGAGGCAGAAAGGGAGGGAGAAAATAAATAAAATAGAAACACAAATAAACGAGGATTTCTTGAGCAACCAAGAAAAAGGAACAATAATGTTGGATGCAGCACTAGAATAGGGGATGCAAAAGAGGTATGTGACATCATTATAACTCAAGTAAAAGGTAGATTTACTTACACGGAACACCCGGTGGCAGCTTCGTTTATGTCCAATGACGATTTATTTCCACTTTTTTCTACAAACTTTCAGGAAGAAAAATTCAATCGAGTGATTCAGCATTACTCTTTCTTACAAGAAAACAAAGTTCGGAGTGAATTGAAACAATTGTATTATATTATATTATATTATATTAAAGTCACAATAAGACTTCTTAAGTTTACGAAAGAAAGCAATCTTACGACAGTTTTCAAAGATGTATTGAAACTTATAAAAATTATCATAACTCCCCCTCTGATAACTGCCAAACCTGAGCGCTGCTTTTTGACTCTGAAACGACTAAAAACTTTCTTGAGAAATACATTGAAAAAAGAGAGACTGAATGCTCTTGCGATGGTATCTATCAACAAGGAACTTGTAACAGAAATGAAGGACTTTGATGATAGAGTGCTAGAAAAATTCATGAATTTATAGGAAAGGCTAATGGACTTTGTCTACAAATAATGATCTGTTTAGAGTGTAGCTATCATAAAAATAATATAGGCCTAGTGTATTAATTTTTGTGTGGAAACAGTATAGACATTTTTGTGGACACTTTCGACACTAAAGAGACTAAGAATGTGTCTAGTTATGTATATTAATAGAATCGCGGACTATCTACAGCAGCTCACAATGTTTGAGGTGAGTTCAAATTTTTATAAAGTCTAAAGGCCGCGCCCTCGAGCCTCTTAAGTCACGAGCCGCCACTGCATCATACATAAGTCTCTTGGCCACAGTGTTCGGAGCGGACGAGTACTCAAGTGCGAGTAATATGGAAGGCGTGTGCTCTACGTGTGTTGCAAGCCTCAAACAAGGCAACGTACCGCCGCTGTGCAAGTCATACGGCTTCCAATATCCACCGATCCCGCCAAACTTGCCGCCTCTGAATCCCGTTGAAGAGAGACTTATATGCCCGCGGTTACCGTTCATGCAGATTCGTCGGCTCCGCTATGTAGACGGTATGTATGGGATCGTGGGCCAAGTCATAAATGTGCCAGTGAAGGTAGACAACATGGTTAACGTGCTGCCTCGCACTCTCGAAGACGATTACGCCATCAACGTTAACATCAAGAGGCAGATAATTCACAAGTCCTCATATCTCTCCGGGACTGTGCGGAAGTCAGTACTGACTCCTTGGTTGAAGTATCTAGTCGAGACACCGCTGTACAAGCGATACAATGTAACCGCTTATGTATATACTTATGTAGCTGTTTATTTAACCAACACTTCATTCCTTCCCAAAGCACAAGTCTGCCCATGATTCAGTGAATTTCTAGCTCTGTTTTATTAAAACACACAACATTTAACAAAACGACTAACACAGTTTTCCATATAGCCGTCACTTCTTTAGACAAATGTTTTGTCCGCGTGACTGACCGGTATTCAGAAGTTTCAATGTTTATAAACTTATGCTAATAGTAAATAATTTTAGTAGTAACAATACTAAAGTAAGTACAGTTGTAACAATAAAGTAATTAATTACACTAGTAATAATAATAATAATACAGTATTATATTATTTAATAATACAATAATGAGAACTATAATCAAACAAATTATTTACAACAACATGTTTCGCTTTGTTTAAGTAGCAAGTGTAGGCCTATTATTTAAGCCTATTCTTTTCCTAGCTACATCAGTTTTTTTGTGTGTAAATATTTTGCACAAATATTTTTATTGAGCTCCATTTTTCTGGTAACTTTAGTTGTAGATATAATTCATACAGCTGTTCTACTTCATGTCTCCTTGGAAGAATTTTTTCTTTAGTGTGAGTTTTAAAGAACTCTCCAACTACCTTGCGTTGTTCGTTCGTCCATTTTGAACATCTTTTTTAGTTACCTTGTTTTTGGTACCGGTTTTTTTGTCTTTACACGGCTGCAGTACATCCTCGCTGAGTTCTGGCATCGTAATTACGTTGTCCTCTCTGCCGTACGCATTTCTTGAAGTACCTGATAAAATGTCATGAAGTGGAATATCTTCCGAATATTCATTTTCGCTATCTGAACTGTCACTGAAGTTTGTTGCATTTCTACAGTTTGTAATAGGGTTACCTTCCAGAGGAATATCTATTTCATCCAGCGGCCTACCCTTGTATTGTGCCCCTTCACCTTTCTCCATCATTAGCAACAGCTTTGTAATTTTTGTCGTTTGGAATATGTCATTAGATAATCTGTAGTTGCTTCGGTGTATCGATGAACTATGTCTCATGAAAGTCGCGAGTTGTTCAGTATCTTCGTTGGACATGTGGAAAAGTTGACAGATAGTAGCAAGGTGCGTCCCAAGTGTCCTTATCGAAATGGCGTCAGGTCTTTGACTTGCAAGCATTGCATATTTTCGAAATAATCTGTATCCGACAATTGTGTTATCACTTCCTGGGCGTCCAAAAATATACTTGTTTTCGTCATTTACAAAATTTCGTCTTACGTTCAGAATTAAGTCTATGTGCTTTCGAACATCCAACTGAATAATACTGGTGTTGCCTTTCTTTTTCCTTTTATTACCATGCATTTTCACATGTCTAGAAAAATGGATCAATGTAAATAAAATGATCCATTTTTAAGGGAAAATATGGACACTCAATGATAACTGTAAAATTAATCATTTCATTGTAAAATGTACCTATATTCCAAGACCTTACAAGAAAATTTCTGGGGGCAGGATAACAGATATATGAATAATTCAGCTTTGGTTTTACTGTAATCGGGTGTGAAGAATTCATTATATCGTAGATAAACACGTGTAGTCGGGAAGAACTCTTGCGTCAGCATTCAACATAACTATGTGATAACACAAACAACTGAATATATGTGCATACAGACATTCGACTGCCGCAGCGTTGCCAGTTTTCGGCCGCGAAATGTAAAACATGCCGTAACATATACATGTCAAGATATACACAGGAAATTGTCACGCTGCCAACGGTTATACCGTGAACTTAAAAAATATACAAATTACAAGTTCTACATAAAATTTGGCGGCCAACATTTTTTTGAAAAATTAATTTTTTTGTGTTCTTGGGAGGTTAAGAAAATGAAATAACTAGACATGATCATTCAGCTGCCGTATATGGCAGCCAAATACACCCGCCCGCCGAATTTTATGCAATCAGTGCAATGTACGGCCGCCGAATAACTGCAAAAATATGCATATATATATATATATATTGAACGGTACATAACCCAGTCCCAATAATTGATGACTCTTGTACTACCATAAAGGTCAGAAATGGGTAAACTATAACTAGCTAAAAATTAAGTTGTATCACTAAACATTATAAACAATATTGAAGTGATATACAGTGACAAGTGAATTATAGTGTACCCAATGAGGTAATAAGTGAAGGTGAAGGGAACTTCTTACAGAATTGTGCTGTAGATGTGAGAATTATAGACTATAATAGTAGACTATGATGCTACCAACTAATTATGTATTTTGTTTAGTTATTGTAGGATTTATATTGTGTAGGCAACACAATTTAGTACCTATGTTAATTTTATATTTCATAAAATAATTGTGTTATTATATAAGATAACCCAGGGTTTAAAAAAAAAATAAAAGATTTAAATATCAGATGATAATAAAAATTAAAATAATACTGTATGAGGAAAATGGCAGAAGGAAATAGTGCAGTGTAAGAATACTATAAGAGATTAATAAATAATATATAAATTCATGTACAGTTAATAATAATATTAAAGACTTATATCTAAAGTTATAAGAAAATAAACAGAAAACTATTATGTAAATCAAATTGGGAAAGAAACCAAAATTTAAAAGAATTATTTTTCTGTAAATCAAAAATAAATTTATAATAATTACAAACCGCCTATATACTAAAAAGTAAATAGCAGCACCAATAAAAAAGGATATAAAAATTATGGGTTACTAAGAGTAACGAAATAACAAGTATTGTTTAATCGAATTTGAGATTGAAAACCGTCCGGTTGACAAAATGATGAGACAAAAATTGTATTAAAATATCCTTTAGAAATCTTTTGAACAGCATAAAATTGTTACAAAATTTAAATAACAGTATAAACATTATGTACCACTACCTTAATTATCAAAGGTAACTTGCTATACTCCAAAAATAAAAGTGAAAAACCATTTGGAAGACCAGGCCTAGCCTAGCCGTGTTTCGAGTTTTTTTGACGAGATAGTATCTGACAGACGGTTATGAAATTACAAACAACTAAGAACACCACCTGAGAAACAGCTTCACACAAGTAAGAACTTCGAGAAGAGAGGTAATATAAACAGTTCTTTTAATATTTAACAAAGAAAACTCAAATCAAATTGTCGTTCAGTACAAAACTTTCCAAGTGTAATCACATGTTTTAATAAAAAAAGAAAACAATCTGCTCTCTTATGGACAAATCCGGAACTACGTACTAAGAGAATAAACAAATTTTCGAAGTTTTTCTATATTTGTAAAGCGTAGTATAATTATCCATTTCTGACCATCTCATAACAAAAAGAACTTACCCTTAACCCTGGGGAAATAAATAAAAGAATTATATGTTGATTGATATTTAAATAAAAGATAAAATTGGTCAAAACCAGATTTTATGACAATTCCATGTTTACTCAATGAAGTCGATATCATGTACTAGTTAATGAAAATATTGATTGTAATATTTGTATTTTGGCGGAAGAGAAAAACCAATAATATTATAAATAAATATTATTGAGAAATGATATTGAATAATAAAATGTGTTTCCTTTATTGTAGTGGGTAGTTGTAGTAGATTTCAGAAAAAATAAGAAGAGGACGATCCACCAGGTCGTATTCAGCAACAGTGTCATTTGGTTAACCTATATTTGGAGACTAATGTCAAAATCAGCTGATTCAGTTCACGGCAAATATTTGAAAAAATTTAGAAATCGTCAAAACCGAGGGTAAACAAACGGTACTTGCTGTCTCTTCAAAAGAAGGCTAAACAACTTCCCTACTTGACCCAAATCACACACACTCGATTTCTGCTTTGTTTGAGTAACATTACCAACAACTTTATTTAAACTTCAGTCTTTATAATTCATAAGTGGCGATTGCTAAGAGGTGTTCTGACCGATCCGAGACTGTAAAAAAGACGGACGTCACACACACACACACACACTCTAAAGGCGGTACGTTACAAAAATGGCGAACCCACCACATTGGGGCTTGAATAAGACGGACGTTTGGCTAAATAACCGCCACGTTACAAAAATGGCGCTCAACGTAAAAGGGCTGTAATTAGAAAAGAATTTGAATATATTTCATAAATTAATATACCAAAAAACCTAATTATCGTCGGCAGTTATGATAAAACAAGAAATGCATAATACCAGAGGCAGATCGAAGAAGAGGGCAGAAGAAAAGGAGAAGGAAGAAGGTGGACAGGAACGAGAGATAGAAATATTAACGGACAGTGAAGTGGAACAACCGGTGGGTGATAAAGAAGAAACGGAAGCAATTATGAGCAAGGAAAAGGAAATAGTGGAAGGGGATGCCCAAGGGGACCAGCCAGATAAAGCAGAAGCCAGGAGAGAACCAAATTGGCAAGACATGATGAGATTTATAGCCGAGAAGTTTGATAAAATAGATGAGAACTCAAGGAAACAAAATGAAACCTTGAGCGAAAAAAGTTGACAAAATAGATGAGAATTTTAAGAAACAGGAAGAGAACTCGAGGAAGCAAAATGAAAACTTGAGGGACAGTTTAAAACAAATTGAGAAAACAAACGAAGAAAATTTAAAACAATTTGAGGGTAAAATGGAGAATTTCAATAAGGAATTAAGAGAAAATCTTGAGAGTAAAATTGAACTGGTCAGTAGTACGCTTAGCCAAAGAGTAGATGGATATAAGGAAGAGGCAGAGAAGAAATTAATAGAAACCAATCAAAGGTTGGATAAAACAGAAGAAAAGATGGAACTAATTAAAACAGGAATCGATGCACGAATGGAAAAGGAGGAACAAGATAATCAAGTTCGTGTAATGGCCATACGCCAAGAAAACAATGACCAGCTAGATAGTATCAAAGGCAGTCTAAACTGTAAATTTTCGGATTATCATAAAACGGTAGAGAATGTCAAGAATCAGTGTAATAGCCAAGCAGAGAAATTAGATAATTTGCAACAAATACAAACCAATTTTCAATGTGATGTAGATAGAATAAGTTCTAGATCTGCATGCAACAGTCATCATGTTTTTCAAGATAGTAAGGAAAGTGTAAACTTTCGGGATTATCGCAGAAACCCACTCGAATTTTTAGGGAGAGTAGACGAAATTTTGAACAGATCAAAGGAGAATCGATGGAATATGATCAAAGGTATATTAGACGAATCTTTCAAAAACATCAATGATAATTGGTGGACGGCAATCAGGAACGAGGTGTGTGATTATGGGGGTTTCAAAACAATGTTCAAACTTAAGTACTGGTCGGAGTCAGTACAAAACATTATTAGGGACGATATCTGTCATGGTAGGTATGACCGTACAATGGGACAAACACCTACTGCTTACTTTTTGGGGAAGGTGTGTATAGCAAAGTATTTAGACCCAAAGATCCCTGAAGAGTGTCTGGTGACCAAAATTGCGTATCATTTCGAAGAGAAGATCATCAGTGCCCGATTAAGTGGACAAATAAAAACTATTGGAGGCATGGAAACGCTACTAGAAAATTATGAGCAGGAATCTTATTATAGGAGAAGTAGATGGAGGTCAGGGAATACCGAGGAGCGGAAGAATGAACCACCAAGAGAGAATCGACCTAGAGTAAATTATGAGGAAGATGGCCAAATTATAACAGTCAAAATTACAGACATGATTCTTATCACCGAGAAGAAGGTCCACAAAGGAGTATGAGTGCAGAGCAACCTAGATTCAGAGATAGTGATGAAGAAAGGAGACCAATAAGCAATATTCAACATAATGAAAATGTTGAAGCAAACAATAATAATGATGGAAATAGGGGAAACGGGTACCAGCAGTGAGAAGACGTGACTGCCCGTCACTGCTAGAAACAACTGGGCACAGAATTTACCACAAACCCAATTATAATAATAAATTAAATAAACCAATAACCATTATCAGAAATAATTTAAAAAGAAATATACAGTCAGAGTTAATGGAAGAAAGAGCAATTAAAGAGTCATCGCCAAACAATGACATAGTCTATCTACAAATAACATTAAATGGAGTGTCAGCAGAGGCCATGATTGATACAGGAGCAAATATTTCAATTATTGATCAATTAGAACTAGACCGTATTACTGAGCTAACTACTGAGAGAATACCTACTTTACCAATTAATAATTTAACAATTGTTGGTGCCACCGGGAAACAAAATAAAACAATCAGGAAACAAGTGTCTTTGAATGTTACCACTAGTGGAATAGGAATACCTATGGGATTTTTAGTAGCAAAAGGGCTACCGTTTAGGGTGTTAATACGGTGTGATATGCTACGGCGACACACTGCAATTATAAATCTGGCCAGGGGTATAGTAACCTTGAGCACAGAAAATGGTGAGTTAACGGCTGAGATAATTGGTAGCCAAAGTGCCCCTCAGTGTCCGAGCTCATTTTTTTTTAGGGAGGATAATAGATTAACCCTAGGTAAAAACACAGAAGTAACAGAATCAAAGATTTGGCAAGAGAAGATAGAAGAGATAATTGAGTTTCAGAATAGGCAGGCACCGGAAATAATTAATGTAAAACAAAAACAACAGCTTATAAAAATTTATGATAAATATAAATCAGTATTCTCAGAGTCACCAGGAAAAGCAAAAAACTTCTTGTGTGAACTGAAGTTCAAGGAAAATGTAAATTTTAATAAACGATCGTACCCTATTGCTCAAGCTTTGAAAGAGGCAGCAAGGAAAGAAATTCAAAGAATGATATTGGAAGACATAATTGAAAGAAGTAGTTCTCCGTATACCAGCTCATTGGTAGCTATACCGAAGAAAGATGGTCAAGTAAGACTATGTCTTGATGCTCGGGAGTTGAATAAAATGCTCATTAACGATCGCACGTCTCCAGGTGAGATTGAAGAAATAATGAAAAAATTCTATGAATGCAATTACATGAGTACTTGGGATGCAGTCTGTGGATATTGGCAAATAGAGTTGCACCCTAACAGCAGACAATATGTTGCTTTCATATTCGAAGGACGAAATTATCATTTTAAGCGTTTGCCTTTCGGATTGGTAAATTCTGTGGCCGTGTTCATCCAATGCATGGACCAAATTTTAGGTAAGGAAGTTTTAGATTTTACTACCATATATGTGGATGACATATTAATTGCGTCTTGTACTTGGGAGGAGCATTGTAACCGAGTGGAAACAGTATTAAATAAACTATTGCAACATAATATAACTTTAAAACTGGATAAATCTAAATTTATCACACATGAACTACCATTTTTAGGGTTCATTTTATCTGCTACTGGGATTAAACCATCTCCTGAAAAAGTAAAGGCTATCCAAGATTTTCCTAAACCAAAAAACTTAAAACAATTACAATTCTTTCTGGGGATATGCAACTATTATAGGAAATTTCAACAGAATTATTCAGAAGTAACAGCCAAATTCCAATGTTTACTTTCGAAGAAAAACAAGTGGAAATGGGAAGAAAGTGAAGATAATAATTTTCAGATAGTAAAAAATAAATTTCTTGACAGCATCATGTTACATCACCCAAATTTTAATAAACGTTTTTTCATAAATTGTGATGCTAGTAACATTAGCCTTGGAAGTGAGCTATATCAGGAAGATGAGGAAGGAAATCATGGGGTCATCAGGTTTGCAAGCAGAGTACTGAGTAGTTGTGAGAGGAATTATACAGTAACTGAAAAGGAACTGCTGAGTGTTGTGTTCTCATGTATAAAATTTCGAACATTTATATTGGGATACCCAGTAACCATCAGAACCGATCATAGATCAATTTCGTTTTTAAAAAATTGTAAACTTAACCACGGCAGACTCACCAGATGGGTATTAATACTTCAAGAGTATAATTTAGACTGGGAATATATTCCGGGTAAGAAGAATGTAATAGCAGACCGATTATCACGGATTAATCTAGAAAAAGGAACTTGTGAAATAGAACCAGAAAGTATTGGAAAAATATATTACATTATTAAGATGAAAAAGGAGTTACAAGATATAATTAATAAAATAAAAATCGATCAGCAGAGGGACACTAAATTAACAAAAATTAAGGAACGAATATTACAAAATGACCCTATAATAATGAAATTTTTCTGTGTTTATGAAGAAATCCTTTTTATTCGTCCTACCATTAAGAATCATGAATGGAAGATGTATGTGCCAGAAGCAACAGAAGTAGCCCTGATTAAAGATTATCATGAAAGATATGGTCACATGGGATCACTCAAAGTTATTAAAGCTCTATCTGAACACTGTTACGTGAAAGCTATAAATAAGAGAGTAAGGGAAATAGTAAAAAACTGTAACATATGCCAGCTAGTAAAAGTAAATAATGAGAAGAGAACGGGCGCAATGATTACAATAAAATCTAATAGTAAACTTGAAAGGACATTCTTGGATATATGTGGACCTTTTCCCAGAAGTGGAGGGAGACATAAATATAAATATATAATCATTATATTTGATCATTATACTAAATATACAAAACTCTACGCTATCAGTAGAGCCACAACGAAGAAAATTCTAGAAGTAATCATTCAAAAATACTTACCTGAGGTGGGAAAACCGGAAACAATTATAACGGATCATGGAACGCAATTTCGGGGTAAAAAGTGGAAAGAAGAATTGAGAAAATGGCAAATAAGGACCTACAAAACATCAGTGTACCACCCTAGTAGTAATCCTGCTGAACGTGTATTAAGGGAAGTTGGCCGAATTCTACGTACATACTGTCATCAAGAACATAAAAACTGGAGCCAGTACATCGAACCAGCAGAGACTTTCCTTAATTGGTCATACCATGACACTATCGGAACTAGCCCTTATCAGGTAATGTTTGATAAACCACCACCAAGAGAAATTACCTCGTTGATAAATTTTCCTCCAGGAGAGAGAGTAAAGTTTGACAAGGTGGAAATGCACAACAGAGTGTTGCATAAAGTGGAACTTCAACAAAAAAGGGA